>VZTH01013139.1:0-49468 GCA_013397815.1 Aleadryas rufinucha | reverse complement strand
TTTCCCCCCCCTCCCGCGGGACCAGGCAAACCCCAAAAGAGAGGAACTTCCTGTCCCTTCACCTTTATATATGGAAATTTCGAAAAGCGCCACTGGTCAAACGAGCTGTCCATCAGCTCAGGCTTAACCCATCACAGTGGGTCACTTTGTCATAGAAGCTGATCAGGTTGGTCAAGGAGAACCTGCCTTTCATAAACCCATACTGGCTAGGCCTGATGCCCTGGTTGTCCTGCATGTGTTATATGATGGCATTTAGGGGGTTCTGCTCCATGACCTTCCCCAGCACTGAGGATGATGCTGACAGGCCCTTCATTCCCCTTCTGGCCATTGAAAGTGACTCTGAGCATGTGCACCAGCTCCTTAGTACCCTTGCTGCATCCCATCTGGCCCTATAGACTTGTGTGTGTCTAAGTGGTGTACCAGGTCACTGACCACTCCGTCTTAGGTTATGGGGGCTTCATCCTACTCCCTATCCCTGTCTTCCAGCTCACAGTGCTGGGTACCTTGATCACAACTGGTCTTAGTATTGAAGACTGAGGCAAAGATGGCATTGAGTACCTCAGCCTTTTCCTCATCTGTCACAATGTTTCCTCCCCCATTCCATAAAGTATGGAGATTGTCCTGAGCCCCGCTTTTTGTTGTGAATGCTATTTACAGTAGCATTTTTATTATCTTTTATAGCAGCAGCCAGATTAAATTCTAGTTGGGCTTTTACCCTTGTAATATCTTCCCTGCACAACCTCACAACATCCTTGCAAGTCCTTCTGAATTCTCCTGAGTCATCCTGCTTCTTCTATCATAGGTCATAAACTCTCCTATTTTTTAACCTGAGCTCCAGTTAAATTTCTGGTCAGCCAGGCTGGCCTGCTTCCCCATCAGCTTGTCTTTCAGCACATAGGAACAGACGGACCCGTAAATTTGATTTAAACCATATTAACTGAGCAGGTTTTCCTGTGAAACTACACATGTTCTTCACAATATTAAATATTTTGGAGAGAAGCAATCTTATATAAGATAGCAGGAAAATACTATTTTATTGTTTTAAGTGTAAGAATACTTTTTCTAGAATGCCATTTAATTTAAGATATTACAAATGCAATAATACAAAACAATAGCATGCAGTAGTGTAGGCAATATGAAAAGAAACTTGTATTTATAAGAATCCAAGAAAGAATGTCATTTGTTGAGTCTAGATAAGACAAAAATGAGATAAGGTATGGCTGCAAAATGGAAATGGAAAACATGATAGAGAGGAATGACCTCAATGGCTGCAAAAACAACATAAGAAAAAAATGAAACTAAAATACATATACTAAAATTGTATATTAGGAATACCCTCTAAGTATCTAGTTTATGAAGTTAGCTCTTCAAACTTCTAATAAAGTGGTTTTTTACATGGAAAATGTATTTCATTGGTTTCAAGAAAATTTCAGTGAAAGCACATGCGAATTTCTGTACTTCAAAGTCAGAAGCTTTGTATAATTTGAGTCTAGAGTAAGAGCTGCTATCGTGAATCATCTTGGAATCCCACTGTAGATCTACAGCTGAAGGATCCCATAGCAGGAAAAGTATTCAAGAAATGAGTTGCAAGGAAATAAACAAAAGAAATTCCTGTACTGTTTGCTTAACCTCTGAAAAAGCTTTGAATTTCTACCCTTCCCTATCTTTCCAATACTGGCAATAAAACTAGCATTACAGACTTTGGCCTCCTAAGGTTATTTTATGCCCTTTTCCTTCTCCAGCTATTCACATTTTTTTCTTTAGAAAATCCACCAGGAGCTATTACCATGGGATGAATACTGGTACGGATACAACATATTCATGGCAATCACTTCTCACCTGGTGTCACTTGCTTCCTTTTGCAGGCTGCTATGATTATATCCTACTCTGATTTGCATTGGATTAGTGGAATTTCCCTGTCTTTTAATGGAAGGGAACATATGGCACATAGCTTTAAAAGTGTGCTACCAAACATAATGAATGTTGGATTGACATTGTTACACCCATAAGCTTTGTTGATAAAAACAAATATTTATACACTATGACATTCTTTCTGCAAATTGCTACCCTTACTCAATGTATGATTCATGAGAAAAAGGATCAGATGAAACAGACTTGGCAAATGGGTAGAAACAGAAATAAATAAGCAGAGAGTAGAACAGAATTCTGTGTTGCAGAGTCCAGGGCCATGTTGCCATTCCTAGAAATAGACCATAAACTTTTTACTGACATTTGAGAGCCTCAGGACTGAGACTTGTCAGACTTGTTCTGTCTGAACTTTTCTTGAACTTTCTGTAGCTTTGTTTTACTTGATTTCTCCGTGAAAGCAATTTCTCTAATTGACAAGGTCCACAACTAATTTATTTTACTTTTACTTCTCTTTTTGTGGTCCAACCATAGCTTTGTAAAGATAAAGTAGTTATTTTATATAAATTTGGATATTTATGACTGTAAAATATTGATGCTGCCCAGAGAAATATATGCCTTGTATGATAGCAGAGGTCTTGAGAAGCAGACACAGTATGAAGCATAGCAGAGCACAGACCTGAAGAGATTAGGGATGAGTCCCAAGAAAAGAAGAATTCCATTGTGTTTTGGTTAACTCAGTGATGAAATTCCATCTTCTTGCCATTCCCTGTTCTCCATTACTCCTCAAATGTCCTAACCTGTGAAATTTAAGACGCTTTCTTCACTATGCCTCTTTCTTAGAGATGGGGCATACCTATTACTCTCCATGGTATATAATGTTTCTTCAACTCCTGAAGTGAGTAAGAATTCTCTAAGTTGCCACCATTCAAGTATAACTATCTTAGAACTTGACAGATTCCAACTTGTGCTTGACCTTGATTTTTTAAAAAAATTATAAAGATGGCTATTTCGCAGTGAATGGAAAATATTCTGGGTGCCACAGACGTAGTGGAATCAATGTCTGTACATTGCATGGCATAGAGAAAGAACTTAGAAATTTCAGATAGAAATAATTTAATTCCTTTATTGTTTCTCATTAAACTGACAAATTAAAAAAAATACAAATTTAGGTATAAAAATGGATATATGAGTTAGACATGAATAATATAAATATACACAGTTTTGTTTGCTGTGTTTATATGTATACCTGTATATGTAAACATAAATATATACACGTAGATATGGTGCCTGGGATTTCACATAGGTTGATGCTTGCAATGAGGGTTTCACACATAATTTGGGCAAAAAATTGTTCAAATGGTTTTTTGTACTGAGAAGTTGTGGTAGGTTGAACATGAGCTGATAGACAGCTCTTTTGACCAATGGCGCTTTTTCAAGATTTCCATGTTTAAAGCTTGGGGAACACAGGAAGTTCCCTCTTTCGGTTTTGCAGCTTCTGCAGGAGGGGGGGAAGATGGGCGCTGAGGTTTTGCTTTTCAGAGCAACCTCGGGCTTTCCCCCCCTCCCCAGTGCCGCGGCACAGCCCCGGGTNACTTTCTCATATTCTTTAAGTTTGAGCCTGCTTTGCATTCCTCCAAATCTCCTATCTCACAAAAGATAAGAAAGGTGAACTAAACTACTACAAAAATGGTGTTTCCGCCCGGTTTAGAACCAAACCCGCTACAGAAGTCCTAAGAAATCAGAGCTTATTTTGTGCAAATAGCAATTACTGAATTTTTTAACAGTATTTTGACAATCTGTTTATTAGAACAGCAGAAGAAAGTGTTAGACCCCCATAAGAGTTTCTTCCATGGAAGAAACGATATAATTGACTGTGTAGCTATGATTTGTGTAATATATAGTAATCAGAAATTTTTAATGAATTTCTGCAATATTGGGGAATAACAGCCACTTGCAAAATGCAAAGTGTATTATTTTTATGTACTGGTATGAAAATATATGACAACAGATGTGCTATTGCCAAAAAAGGAGACTATTTTCCTACTTCTTGGAAACTGAAGCACTGTTGTGGCTTAACCCCAACTGGCAACTAAGTACTATGCAGCTGCCTTGCTTCCTTACTCCCCACTCTGTTGGGCCAGGATGGAAAATCAAGCAAAAAAAAAAAGGTGAAACTCATGGGTTGAGATAGGAACAGTTTAACAATTGAAAAAAAAGTTTTAAAAAAGATCATAATAATAAAAGGGAGAGAAAGATAAAGCCCAATAAAAATGAGTGGCACACGATGCAGCCGCTCAGCACCCTTTGTTTCTCCTTACGATGTGCTTTTTTGGTAGCCATTTCATAGGGCAGCTGGGCATCTTCATATGGCAATACTGATGTTGTGCCTCATAGTGGCTATAAACCATGTGTGTGGCAGCTTCTGGCACTTCACATTATAATAACACTTCTGTTTGTCTTCAGTTATGTTTTTAAACATCTGTAAATTTCCAGTCCAGCTAACACAATTCTCACATTACAGGTATCTCTAAAGTCTGTTAAATAAAATATCTGTAGATGTCAATCAGTGATTCTTTGGTACTCTTTCTGCAACGTAATGATACAACCTACCCTGCTACTTCACCCTGCAGGCTTTCAATGTATGTTTATTATTTTGACACTGATTACCATTAGCCCATACTGTGTAGGTCATGTGGCCAAGCCTACACTTCACGGCATATTATTTGAAGTCATATGGAGTAATCTACAGTTTATTCTTAGACATTAATATATTAAACTCATCATACAAAACCAGTTTTGATTTGCAGGCAGTCACATTTTTTTGCTGTAACATCCTCCAGTAAAACTAACTTAGGGGAACATTAAAAATAGAGTTATGAAACAGTAGACATGGAGGCCACTTTAAAGGTTCATACAGCCCTGTAGTTTTCAGATTGTTGTTAACTAATCTAGAAAATCCATGGGCTATTTCTTATGAATCTGTAGAAGATCAATAAAAATTTAAGTATCTGAAACTGTACAAGGTGATCTGAAACTGTACAAGGTGATCTGTACTTCTGCTGTTCAGTCACATCTAAGATTTGTATAAGTATGTCCTGCAGTTTTAAAAATTACCCTTTATGCACCTCTGTGGTTCAGAAGAGAAGTCCAAAAAGTTGTTAATTTTTGGTTTAAGAAAAAGACAACTGCTGGGATAAATGAGGGGAAAGTCAGTGGAACAGCTCAATTCCACTAATGATAAGAGAAGAAGTTCCTTATTTTATCACACAGCTGCCACAGTTTTGAGCCTGGACCACTATTTTGCTCCAGGTTTGAGGTACAGTTAAGGAATTGCTTAGTACCAAAGAGTCCATAGTCATGTTTTCTATACTTTCAGCTGTTTACTTTTTTATTTGTCTGGCACCAATGACATCATGGCAGTGGACATAATTCTTTGTATTCCAATTCATAATTATAAATTTCCTGTTATGATAACAAGGCTGTCAACTTTAAGTCATGTCCAGTAGCTCAGCTGCCAAAATCTGTGCTTATGCAGCTTGTGACTAACAGTGGGCCAGCACCTAAAGAAAGGAACAGTGAAGGAAAAAATTAACTTTTACTATCTTTCAGCAATGAACTCTTAGCTGTAAGTACTATTCAGAAAAAGAAAAATACCTAAAATAATGTTTCAAATTATATTATCATTGAAAGCAAAAGGATGAATGGTGTGAGAACCCTAAAAAAGCCCTAACTCACATAGGCCAAATTATGTTTAAATGGGCTTTACTTAGACTGTGTCAACTGATGAACAATAATTTCAAAGCTGTGTTACAAAGTATTTGCTAATGGAAAAATGAAACCATTTAATCTTTGACACCACCTTGAAAGAAGGCACCTTCATTTCAAAGTCAATAGGGAAAATTCCTTCAAGCATAAATTAACTGGAAAAAATGAAAACAGGAAATAAAATTTTCCATTCAGCTGCTCCTATGAATACAGATGTGCTCAAATAATCTCTTTGTATGAGGCACCAAATTATGAATATTAGAAAAAAATCACAAAAGCACAGGAGACCAGAAACTACCTTGCAGGAGAAAAGAGGAAATTCCTGTGGTGATAAAGAACGGTATTCAAGCAAGCTAAATTAATAGCTCTTGCAAATAATACAAATATAAAATATTTTCAAGACCTAGCCAAAACCATATTGACTTTGGTTACTGTTAAAATAACCTCTCCTTTGCAGATAGATGACGCTAGAGAGGTTTAACTGCCAATAATTTTCTACATTACCTTAAATAAGAATTAGAATGTGAACCATTGGAAGTTGTTTGTTTTGTCACCCTTGTCCTACAGATATAGGCATATTTATATACAATGTGGATAATTTTTGTACAGAAAAATTCCATGGACTAGGACGAGTCAGTGAAAAAAGGTCTTTTTGTATTAAAAAGGTGGTCACTAATATTTCCTAAGATCTTTGGAGTATTCACAAACAAACCCACCCACAGGCAACCAGAAAACAACAGGCTATATAAAAAGTGTTTTGAATGCTGCCGTGAAAAGAAATTGGCCTTATCAAAACTTGACAGATGAAGTCACATGTATTTTCAACTTTCTGTGATGATCTGGATTATGAAGATGGTGGTTTGTATTGCATTCTAATAAGAGCTGGCTATCAAAAACACTTGTCAATTTTTCTGAAGTGTTCAGAAATGCAAGTCACTTTCCTGAACTTTTATTAAAAGTATCATATGAATGTTTTATTAAAACATTGTATAAAAGTGAAACCCCACTTAACAGGTTACTTACATCTCTGGTGTTTTCTTGTTTAATAAACTTGATCTAGTAGAGCAAGAAAAAAGTGCAATGGTTTATAATATAGCTGAAAAAAAATTAATTTTATGCATAAGCTTCAACTCCATGTTGAAAGAGAAAACAGCTTTGAAACTGCTTTGACGCATTTAAAACCTTTCAAACATTGCAGCTGAAAAATGTTGTCACTCTACAGTCATGTAAAAAGCAAAATATTTCACTGTCACTTTCATTAGTGTAATGAATCACAGAATGACTGGCTGTGAAAACCATGTGTAAAATCTTGGAATTCTGATTACAATTTAGCAGCTAAGAAAGAAGTTCAAAGACATTGTGATTGTGAATAGCACTGGAATTTATATAGGAATCTCTTGTTTTATTATGATTAAAAAAAAAAATCAAAACATTCTTGCCATAGGTTAGCAGATAAGACCAGAGTAACTTTCATGCCAATATCACTTTATAGTCATTAGTTCACTGTTTCAGCCTTACTAGCAATGGAAGTGAAATATTGATATAGCCTGGAGGAGTACTGTTGGAGATACACATTGTTCCTATTGAACCTTCACTCACTTTGAATTTCAAGCCTCTAATTAGAACTGATATGTATATATACATATATACATATATATATATATATATATATAGTGATAGACATGCAGAATGACAGCTTTTATTGTCCTATCAAATATCTTATCCATGGACCTAAACATTTTTTACAGGTGAAAACTTTTTTGGACATATACAGGAAGAGCACCTTGTCATTTAGGCATGCTATTCTCTGTATGCTCTCTGTGGACAAGGACATACTTCCTTTGAAATATCTGAAGGCTGTTATCTGTTTTTTATCAATCCTTTCAAGACCAAATTAAGGGAGTTTTTTTGGGTTTGTGTTTGCTTTGTGGATAATTTTCAAAGCTTCTAAATATTTCTGCCACCACATTTTGGATTCCAGTTTTGTCTACATTTTTTCTTATAGTTCAATGACCAAAAAAGCACCATTACATCTGAAACTTCACCAGTGCCAAGTAGAGCAGAATAATTACTATCTGTATCTTACATTTTACACCTCTGTCAAATCCCACTAAAATGACTCTTGCCCTAAGTCACTATACAGGTGATGCAGATTCTAAGAGCAATTTTCCACATCCTTCCTCAGTCTTTTTTCAGTACTTATGCCATACAAAATATTTCAGTTTTACTATCTTTGTATGTGATTTTTCTCCTGGACTGTGCTAATAGTTTTATTTTTATCTTTATTTTGCTTCATTTTATTGATTTCTTGAGTTTCTAAAGAACATTTCAAATTCTATTTCTTTTGCTTAGTATGAGAGAAAGACAGGACATTAAATACATGTTTTTTAATTGGATTCAGCCTTCTTAAAAGTCACATTAAAATTATTAAAGGAAATATTGCAAGCTTACACCGTAAAACAACAAGAGTGATGTTAAGCACACTGTATTACTAACCTTCTGCAAGGATTCCTACAGAAATCCCTAATGATTTATAAGTACATTCACAGTCCCTTTGGCTTATGCTTGTTGAGTGCACTCAAAGCATAACCTATTTTCATAATCCCTGCTTCACGCACTCTTTGAGGATTTGCAAACTCTTGCAAGATTGTAGAATCCATTGCGTTTCTTCCATCCATTGTCAAGATACTCTTCTGGCAATCACTGTAAAGCCAAGATTTCTTTTTTTTTTTTTTTAACTCTGACGTGTAATGTTGAAAGTCTTTTGTTTAAGAGTAGCCTTTTCTTCATATTGTCAGACTCCTGTTTACTCTCCAGCCTGGCCTGATTCTGCACTTACTGAGTCAGGGACACATTTTTGCCTATAATCTCCATCTTCCTAATAATCTTTTCTTGACCTTTGCCCCAAGTTCCCTTAGTGACCTGGTATCTCAGTGAATCAGTTATTAGGATCAGCATTGCAAGATATACCTGTATATAATTTTCTAGTCATTCACAAGATGTTTTAAGCATTAGCTTCCCTTCTTCTCACCTGGTTAAACATGCTTCTGTTTCATACTTATTTTTGGGTTGGGTTACAGTTTAACTTCTGTCCCATGCTATTGCCACTATTGTTATCTGTGTAAGCTGATTGAAAATAGGCAGAAAGTTAGTGCTGCAGAAACAATCGTTCTCGAAAGTAAGGCTGTATGCTGCACATTTTTCTTTTAATGGCATTTATTTCTTCCAGAACATTATACTGAGGGTAAAATTCTCTGATATACAGAAAACGTCTGGTCCTCTGTCCATCTGGTTTTGATATACAAGTGAAGTCAGATAGAGATGTCCAGGAATATTTCTTCGTACCAAGGGGAGCAAATAGAGAGTCTGTTCATGGTACAGAGTCACTTTATGTGCTCCTTTATATCTTCCTTGCTGGGATGCCATGAGTTTTTCTTAAGTGCCAGCTTTATAAGTGGACATAGTGATTTGGTTCTTGAAATAAAGGAAAAATTTTCTTTTGTTGTAGGACAACAAAAAGTTTTTTGCAGTGAAATTAGAAATCTTGTTGAAAGGTAAAATATTGCTATTCACAGACTGTCATTGCAGCTATCACCATTATTCCCTGATGGGCCAAATAGTCCTTGAGTTAAACCAAGGCTTGATTTAAGCCAAAAAAAATCTTAGTTTGTGTAGCTGGCTGATGATGTCTTGGCTATATCTTTACTTTTGCTTTCATCAGATGGAATGAGCAGGAAGTTCCTCATTGTTATGAGAAAATTATACCTTCCCTTTCAGCTGGATTTAAATGGCCACACCTGTTACACTGCCTGCTCTATATTTCCCCCATTGTGCTTTTTCCTATGTCCTTCAAGGATGTTTCCCACTTCTATATTAAAACTGGTTTCTTACACACAATTTGAAGGCTTAAATCTTTTATATAAACAAAGGTTCCCTTGAAGTGTGATGTTACAGTTAATAAATTGCTCTTCTCTTACTCAAGTAACATGGCTGTTTTATGTCTTCTTTGTCTGAGCTACCTTACTATTTACACAGTCAGATTACAATGAACCTAAATGGTAAGGATCTTCTGAAAATCAACTCTCTCTGGGCACTCAAAAAGGAAAAAAAACCCAGTAAGTACTGTAAAACTTGCCTTATTTTTTCCTTTTATATGCAAATTACGCCTTCTCTTGGATCATAGTAATAAATCTTTTTTTCTGATACTGTATGTTTCATTCTGTCTGATGCTATAGCTCTACCTACCTACCAGATAGACCAAAGTCTGTGCTGATCAAAGATGAGACATGAAAACTCAGTAAAAATTTGAATCAAAAAAAGATTTGAATACTATTAGGTTAAAGACTTTCCATACTAAAATATGACACAGAAGTAGAAGTTATTTTAATTAAATCTTTGCCTTCTGGCTTCCTAAATTCAGAAATGACTTTTTGACTTTTACATTTGTTGTGGTTTAGGAATGGTTTCCCTGATTCTGTGCTGCCACCGAGACTTTCCAAATCACATGCTGCTCGCTCCCCACCCTCCCTTTCCCTTCCCCTCTCTGCTGCAGTGGATTGGAGAGGAGAATTGGAGGCACAAAAGACAGAGATCACAGGTTGTGATAAAACAATTTACTGGAGACATTGAGATAAGAAAACAAACAGCAACAGCAACAATATTAATAACAAAATTGTGCAAAATAGAGAGTGTGGCACTTGACCCAGCCGCAGCCATACCACCTAAAAAAGCATTACCCCACTGCTTGTCCGCTATGCTTGCTTGACTGGAAGGAACCCCTTCTCCTTGGAAATGAAGATTCCATCTTCTGCTGCCCCTGGTGATGATGTGAGATGATAAAGAATAACATCTGGACCTTAGCCACACTTGCTCCCACCTACTGCAAAAATTAACTTTGTCTTAGCTGTAACCACAACAACAGTGTTAGGTTACCTCACTGACATGTACTAGCAGAGCTGTAGCTGAAATACTCCTTTTCCTTCTCTTCACATGCATGAATTTCATACTTGCATATTTTGGCTTTTGTTTCTACTGATTACTTTTTTTATAAAACTTGATTTTGATGAAACACAGTAGAAGGTAATCTTTAAGAGAGTAAGTTTTGGGTCATGCAACCATGTCGAAGTTGCCGTCTTGCGGGTAATTGTTCTTGTGATAAAACTCAACATTTCTAGGAGGATACAGCTTTCAAGTGCCTGATGCTCATGAAGACACTTATTATGTGATGCCACATGTCAAATCTCAGTTTAACACTTCCACTATGTGGTGTTCTGCAAGGAGGCTCATGTCAAGTTGAAGAAATCGAAACATAGAAAAAGAGGGAAGAATAACCCTGTGAAGGGCATAGTTCTGTTGCATACCAGAATAAAAAAGAAAAATGTCATTGCAAGGGTATAGGACCCCTAAAAAAATAAAATTACTTAAACACACCATTTTATGTTAAATGCTGAGTAGCCTTTCTTTTAATGAGTATTATAATTACTGCACATGCCAATAGCAATTATGAATATACTCACTAACCAGAACACACAGAAAAAGAGCTGGATATTGTAACTGTTCTGAGAAATAACATGAAAACCTTTTAAAAGATACATAAAACTTAATTCAAGTGCATTATTCTTTTGCTGAGCCCTTTACACAGAGGTAAATTTGAACACCTGCAGAATTAAAATTATAGCACCATTAGCATGTTCTGGAGAAAAAGTGCATGTTACAAGGAGATAAAGCAAATTATCTCAAATGTATCACCTTGAACTAAAATGACCTCAAACCTAAAGTAAGTTTCTAGTCATCTTTGAAGGCTGTCTCTACATGAATTTATGTCAAAGTTCCTTTGCAAATAATGGATTGCATATTTATGATATACATGAATTTAATGCCTTTGCCTAATTTGTACATTTGGTTATGGTCTGCAGAGTTGTAGGATGAATGCACTGGACATGAGAGATACTTTTGCTCTTTGAAGAGATAGTCATGAAAACAAAGATTAATAACTCACCTATTTTATTTTAACGTACTATGTTTTCTGCAGAGAGTTTTGAGTAAAATTTCTTTATCTATGTATTTCATCATGGTCCATACTTTAACTGTAAGTCTGTAAGCCAGCACAGAAGTCCTTCGGGGAATTTTTCAGAGTTCTTCCTTACAGTTAGGCCAGATGTTTTCACTGCATGGTTTTCTTATTTCATCTTTCCACAGCAGCTTCTTACAGTATTTGGGGAATCTGTGTGTTAGAATCTCCTCCCCAAACATTTTCTAAACTCTGCACATTTTGTAACCCTAAAATCTCATGACACCAATGTAAATATATAAAAGCATTAAAGGAGTTATTGTCAAAAATGTGCTTTCTGAGGAGCTGTGCTGAAAAACAATAGCTGAGTGCCCTGCATAAATGTTCCTTTTATAAATGAACCATAGTAATTTCTCATAAATTTGCTCAGATTTTGGAGATTAGGTATATATATATTAAAATATTGATTTATTAGTTCAAAGATGATGTACTAGTGAAAAATTACAGAACACTAAATTGTAGATTAATATGTAGATGCTAGTATTTAATAGAAATAATGCAAATCCCTGGAGAAAAAATATTGAAGGTTGGTTTAAAGAGCCATTTAGCCTCAGGCCTATTTAGCAATTGCCAGATATAAAGACACAGTGAAGAGGGCAAGATAAAGCAGTGGGTGTTTCTCTCCTAAATATTTAGCTACCTTAATGCAAAAGAATCTGAAGAATATGTCTGAAATATATATAGTGACTCAATTCTATTGAAATACATGGGTTGTTAGGTCCCAAAATACTTTGTGAATGAATGTTTTAATTTCCAATCAGTTTTAAAATTTAGATCTTAAGAATTCGTATTCAGGTTCTGCCCAGCATTTGAGATGCATAAAATGTCTGGAACTGGAGACCCTCAGTGCTCTCCATCCTGCTCACTGCACACCTAAAGAGGGCATTAACAGCAATAAGAGGTGAGGTACCCAGTGCACTACAAGTTTCATTGGGAACTGCAGATTAAGCACAGACTTCCTTCTTACTTGCTTGGACTGCTCCAGTCAGCTTTATAGGAAAGTAGCAATGGGATCACTACACAGAAAGCAAAATATGTTTTCAAAACTCAAATCTACCCAGCTTCTCAATTTTTAGGATGTTCACATTGGATATAGGAGTCATAGGTTCAAGTCAGATTCAATGTTTCAATCTCCATTTTTTAGTATTTTTGAAGACAAGCTCCTATAATATTTTCTTATTGAAGTCTTCAATAAAATGCCTAAGAAGACATTTTGCTTATCTCTGCTATCAAAATTTGTTAACATATAGTCCTGCATCCAAAAAATGGTGTTTCTATTCAATAAATTTATACCTTTGCACCTACAGAACATCTATCAACTAATGAAAAAAATTAGAGCAAATGTAGGTGCTGTTTTCACAGGAAGCTTCAGCATGACACGGTTTAGTCTTAGTTAGCTGGCTGCAGCTATCGTATATGACAAGTTAAAGCCCATCAGCCTGCTGTCTTACTTCTAATTTCACATTTTCATAACTGTATTTTTAAAGGGCCTGGTTTTTGTCCACATATATTTACTTGACCTTTTAAGGACATCCTGGACTACTGATTACACAAAGTGAGTGCGAGTTCTGTATACTCTCTTAGATAATGCACACTGTGCAGTGCTTCAGCCTGCTGTCCTGCCTGCCATCTTCATTTCCAACATGCATGAATGCTCAGATTGAGTGTATTCAAAAAATGAAGTAAATGGTGTTGAAAACTGTAATAATCTGCTGAATTTTGGTACAGAAAATCGTTTTCCTATACAAAATGTCTGTCTTTTAAAAAACACTTTTCTAGGCCAGAATTTTTTTCTGGAAGATATCGTTCATAAAAATAGTTTGTGTTCAGCAGAAATCCAAAACATAGCCCCATGCCAGCCACTGTGAAGGAAATTTACTCAGCAGCTGACATCAGCATGGTGATTTTATGAATTCACAGATAAGGTTCTTTAACATCTCCCATATTCACATACAAGCCAAGAAAAATCATAGGAAGAAAAATGAAATTCTTGGAGGAGTGGAATTCTTGAATGAGATGGGTTTCTAAATGTTCTTTTGTGTTTAAACAAATATTTAAATAACTGTCAGCATATATTTTGTTTAAGCAAACGTGTAAACAATCGATTGGAAAAATTAAAATTAAGATCTTCCTTGTTGCTAGAAAACCCTTTTGGTGCTTATGACTGTGCTGGGTTGTACACAGAAAATTTTCTAGGGATTGACTGTGCCTAGTATTTCAGTGTCCAACAGTCAACAGATGAGAAGGATTCATAAAGTAGGAGTTGCTACAACTTTCTTAAATGGGATCGGGGACATTACTTATGTCACTGCAATCTTGAGATCAGTGTCTGTGACTTTTCACCAACCAGTCCTATGGGGAACATTGTTTAAATGTGACATCTTCACTGGCAAAACTCAGATTTTCAGATTTTGAATGCAAACACCCACTTTGATCCTTTCCTTCGCTTACCGAAGCTGTGGTTTATTGTTTATTCAGCGGTATTGTTTTGAATAAAATCCTTATATCGTAATTACTGTGAAGTCTGAATGTACCCGATAAATACTGAACTGACAAACTGCAGAGATATTTTGGCGTTCTGCCTTTGACCATAGATTTATACTGAGTAGCTTAAATTACTATTTCCTAACTGCAAAACAGAGTGAATACAATGTACGAAAACCCCCAGCACTAATCTCTTGTGTGCAAGTAGTCATTCGTAACTGTAAATGCTGAGTGAAGGCTGTCATGGAAATTCATGTCTGCTAATAAACTAGAATATATAAATCTGGGTTTTTTTGTTGCTGGTCTCTATTTCTTACTCTTCAGCTTAGTCAGCAACATTCAGTATGCCTTGGTCATTCATCAGGCTGGCACACCCAAGGCTTTTATTGTCTTGCCTTTCCCTTCCATCCTCAATTCATTGAATTGCCTTTTAATTTAAATAATGTGTGTATTGCCCTTTAGGAACCTCTGTTTTGGAGGTTCAATGTTTCTATGTATTGCATAACTACTTCTAGATGTGTAACTCAAGACTGTGTGTTGTGCCAGGCGGCAAGAAGAGTAAAAGCCCTACATATAAAAGGGCAGAGGCATGTTAAAGCGCACATGGATTTATAGGATGTTCTTTTATTGGTTTTAACAGGCTTTTTATCAGACTTTTTAAAACACATTCTCCTCTTCTAATTTCAGCTAATAGAAAGTATACTTTAATTCTTGTGAGGAAGGAATAATCTGATCTTTTAGAGAGCAAGCTTTTGATATCTCAAAGCCAAATAGTGTATATTGACTATGAAAGTCATATAGGAATAATAAAATTAGAATTCTAGTCCTGAAACATATTGGTATTATATGGTTTGTTATGGGGACTACTGATGCTGAGAAAAAATGCTTTTAATGATTATTCTTCTGCAAGATCTTTAAGATTAAACTATATTGTAACAATTATTGTCAGCTTGCAATGAATACAAGCAAATTATTATATTTTATCTACTTAAAAATAAAACTTATGTTAGAGAACAGCCATTACATCAAAAACATTTTCCAGAAATGAGTACATGACTGGATGTAAGTATGTACTAAATTTCACCACAAAAGAGAAAAATATTCACTGAACAAAACAGCAATTATTTAGTAGTTCTCATTTAATAGCTACATTTTCAGTGAAAATAGAACTGTCACCATGAGGCATGCCTTCAACATGTTTTAGGAAGTTATGGAGGTGCTACTAAATTTTACAAAAATTTGCAATAGTAAATAGCTGTGAAATAATGTTAAACTAGGGTTAAAGGTTTTCTTGTTGATAAGAACTGGCTTTTGGTAACTGTCTTCCCTTTCACAAACTAATTATTTAACCATTTAGAAAAAAATATCTGCCTACGTGCTGAAATGTTCTATTAGCTGAAAATATGCATAATAACTTCATAATAATTGGACTTCTCGTTAGTTTTTAATTACTTACATGATAGCCACTGCAGGTGTGAATGATCTGTTACTGACAGATTCTGTTAACGCTGACCTAAATGGGTTCAATACCACAGGAGGAAATTTTAACATCCTTTGTGAACGTTGCTCAGAAGAACTGCTTTTAAGAAAATTAGTGTGTGTATGTATGGGGGGGTGGGGACGGGGGTTGTTTCTTTGCTTTGTGGGTTTTTTTGTTTTCTTGTTTCTCTTTTTCCTGCAACAGAATAGATCTTTAAGGCTCAGATTTTAAAATTGGAGGAAGGAAGGGAACTTGATGTTGATGCTCTAGAAAACTTAATCTTGCCCTAGGTTATGAGTGAGTAGGCAGCAACATTTCAGACAGAAATTAGGAATGGCCACATTAAAAGTATCTGCTGTGTGGGAAAGTGTGATCTTCTGAAAGCACTGACATACTAATGAACAGCATCCAATGCATCTTTGCTTTTATATGGATTAAAAAAAAATCACATTTTAATTGGCCATATTCCTTGGGATACAGGACACACAAAACTTGTGCAAAATTTCAGTTCCAATTTGCACATTAATGAAAAGAAACATTCATGCATCATACATAATTTAAAACACTAAAGCATGAAGCATCTGTTCAGGCAGTTAGGATTGTCTTGTGTCCTCCACATGCATATTTCTCACTTGTACAACTGGATGATATTAAGATAAATTGATGTTTCTTTAAGAAAATGAGCAGGTGCTAGAGTTTATTATGTTCTTTATCAATTTTAGAAAGGCATCATGGCTTTGTCTTAAGGGCTACATTTTTATAAAATATAAAAATTCCTTGCCATTTTTTCAGTATTCTGCATGATATAACTGTCAGAGCATTCTATAAATAAAACATGTCCATAAATACTTCATAAGGATGATACTTCCACATCAGCTTGTGAATACAATAAGAGTTTTGCTATTAAAAAAATTCTAGTAATTTTATTTTTTTACCTGATACGATTTTTGAAGAAAAAAATTTTAAAAATGTATCTGTAGAAGAGATGAGATAAAACTGAAAATTTCTAATTCCATGCTTGCCTTCAATTTTTAACGGTCATTTATGCCTGCACATATCCAATGGAGAATATCTATGGGCTAATATTCTTCAGTTCCAGAGTAAACAACATCTCTATTGTCTGTCAGTATATTCCAAAACCACAGTCTTCAGACCTGAGAGAGCATCCTGTTCCTTCATCTTGAGCAGTAACTAAACCTACCTATATATTAAGCAGTTGTTTATCTCATTATTATCAAGGAAATAGCAAAATTAAGCATAAAAATATGAACAGATAAATCATTAAGGGCTAGTGGAACAATCAGCACCATTCAATAAACTGAAATAATTGGAAACAAGACAAATTGCTGCTGGGATTAAAGAATGAAAAGAAGAATAAGAATGAGATCATGGAATGGCAAGCTGTATCAAGGAGAGCAATAACTGGACGTGAGTTTTCACTTCAATACCATGATGAAATTGTGAGGTACTTTTAAATCTGAACAGGAAAATAATAAATAAGGCAGGAAACCAGTCACACTTATGTTGATGTTAATTAGTAACACCTCTGCTTTGTTCATTGCAGAGAAGCCATTAATGGAATAGTGCATTCTGTCCCAGACATCATAGAGAATGTGGAACACCAGGGGATGTAAAAGAAAGGAAATATACAAACACATGAATTCTAGGGAGCTTGTCTTATTTTGAGATATTTATTTGATTAATTAACAGGAATTTAATAATGTCTAATCAAAGTCCATTCACATTATGTTGCTACATGAGTGCAGCAGGTAAAAATCCGTAGTTTAAGAACTATAGTTAGATTTACCAAATAAAGTTGAACATTTTAGCACATGGAATTAGTTGCTGGAACAAATCTTGTGTGATGGGCTTGGTCTTACTCAAAATGTTTAATTCAAAGTATATGTCTTTTTTAAAAGATACTGTTTGAAGTGTTTGAAGTCAAACCTTAAATCTCAGAAATACCACGGAAATCACTGGATGAAATTTTATGTCTCACAAAGTGTTCTGGCCTTCAAAATGATGAAAACTGCCAGCTAATTTTTGGATCCTTCCTTGCAGTTATTATTTATTATTTCTACTACTGCAGAAGATATCAGTCCTACCCAAAATCACATATGCATGATGAAATAATAATCAATCGTTTTAAAAAGAATGATGTAGAACAGATAAGAAAGAAAAGAGAATTAATGTATTTTTTTTATATTCCTGTAATTTATGTAATGTAGACATTCTTCCAAGCAGTTCTAGATAATTTAGCTTACTTCTCTAGCAACAATTACCAAACTAAATATTAGAGATCTTTGATGTTGCTTCACTTACTGGTAGTGTAGACATAAACCGCCAGATTTATAGGAAAAAACCCAATCATATTGAATTAACTGGAAGATATTTATCATAAAATATATGACCAAGGAAGGGAACATGGTGTTCTGCCTGTTTGCCTAATATTATAATCACTGCATTGCTGTCTAAAGCATAACCATGAGTAATATTTCAAATTAATTTTTTTGCTTGCCTGCCTTTAATTTCAGGTAAGCACATTGCAGGTACAATCAAAAATATTCAAAAATGGAGATACTGACAACAACCAATATAATATTTTTGTTGTCACTTGCTGGGTAAATTTTGGTCTAAGTGTTGATAGTCTAGTTATTGCTACACTTTCAAAAATCACGTAAACCCACCACTACTAACTATAGAAAATACCATTTCTGAATGAGCAAAATGAAGACAAATGATAGGAAACAAAGCTAAAGGGTTTCTAATGTGAAATGTTACCTAAAGAAAACCAATGTTCTGTCAAAAAAAAATGGTCTGAGCAGCTCTAAGAAAAAAGAGGGAAAGGATGTTAGGTTACAGAGGAAGAGGTACTCAGCTTTACTTCATAGGAGAGGAAAGGAGAAGAATGATGCTAAGTTGTGGATTCTCGTGTTATTTAAAAATTATCTGCTTTAGCTGGAGTCTGAATACCTGAGAGATTTGCTTCCCAATGAAGAGCTTAAAATGTTGAATAGAGAAGTAAAAATTTCCAATTTTCTAATTTAAATTATTTTTATAGATATATAGAATATCTTAAGTTGGAAGGGACTCATTGACATCATCAAGGAACTCCCTGCTCCTTGCAGGACTACTTAAAATTAAATCATATGATGAAGAATATAGTCCAGACACTCCTTGAACTATGACATGCTTGACCAGGTCCCTGGGAAGCCTGTTCCAGTGATCGACTACAGTCTCAGTGAAGAATCTATTTGGTTATTCTCTATCTTGCTAAAACTCTGTTCTGTGTTTAACCTGGTACATATGATTTTGACTTGCTAACAGAAGCCCATAAACTTGCATTGATGTGGCAGTGCAGTTTTCAGGACTTGTCTGGGTCACTCATAGCCTGAGCTAATGTAATTGTGGTTTTGTTTGTGTAACTGTGTTTTGGTAGTAAGCAGACTCACAAGGATGACCAATGTATTAGAAAGCTGCTGTTGCTGCTCATGATGCTGCTTTTCTATCTCACCCTAAACACAGTTTTGATTTGTCATAACAGAGATTTAGAGTTCTTTCCATGTTGCATGTGTCAACCTAATTTTACAAATATCTAGCATGTGGACCTCTTCTTGCCCTGCATAGTGACATTATACAATTGAAATTGTTCCTTCAGGGATTTTTGTACTACAACACTGACCTTGTGTGCACTTGTGCCTCTGTGTCAGGGCAGCTGTAGAAAAACCTCTGGCTTAGATATTTTAGTCATAAATTTGAACTAATGTATTATGTAGTACTTCAGTGTTTCTACAGTATCATTCTCTTTCCAAACGCTTTGACTTTATGCTTAGTAACTAGATGATGATTTAGGCTAGTCCAAAGGGTACTGAATATTGGAAACTTGTTACCAGTTGCTTACACCCTTGTCAAATTATGTCATTTGCACTATATAATCACATTTTCTAACTTAGTAGTTCCTTTTCAATAAAATTTTCAAAAAAGTTAAACAAGTTTTTTGCATGTCCTAAGTCTTTGGAGAGTTTTTCTTTGGATCTCAATATTGACTGGTCAAGTACAGGATTTATTTACATAAATTTGATAGTGTGTGTGTTCTGAGTCAATGTCCTCCAAGCTACATGCTGGCATGACTTCATCCACATAGTAGATTTGCACAGCACTAGATGGTGGAGACAGGTGCTATCAGTGTGTTCCATTTTCAAACAACATTTTTTATTTTTATATTTTCTATTAACATTTAAGAAAAATGCATGGGATTTCAATTTATTTCTTAATAACAGGTTAATAAGGACAAGGCTAAGGATGATTTTACTTACTGCTAGAAAATAAAATGACTCATTTTAAAGGGAGAGATTTATTTCTAAAAGCAAATATTCCTCATAAAAAAAAAGGCGCAGCAATTCTAAATCAATGAATTGTTTGAAATAATGTGCAATACCAATAAGAGCAGGAATGAATGATGAAATAAGTGCTAAACTAAAATATGTCTGAACACAATAGGAAATTATACTTCCTGAGAGAAATAAAGATCCATGCCATGTGGTTAAAGTGACTAGACTCTAATTAAACTATTTCAAGTAAAAGCTAAAATACAGAAGCATATCTTATTTCACCAGTTGTTTAGATAATACTGTAATATCAACACTCTTACTGTAATTATCTTTAATAATGCACTCATTATTATCTGAGGATACCTAGCAATGTGGCTGCTTATTTTGTTCTCATGGCTCAAAGCATCCTGACACAAACAAGTCATCAAGGATTTGATAAGATTCTAAAGAAGTGACTATACATACTCTTGGCCTGAGAAAAGAATAGAAACTAAATTAGACTAGGATAGAATACAAGTAGATCAGAACGGAAAAGAACAGAACAGGAGTTAGTTCACTTCCATTTTAATAACCTCACATTAGGAAGAAAAATTACAGCAACTGTAGTCATGTTAAAACAGACTCAGAACTACTTACAGATATACTTAAGCCAACTCTGTAACTCTAAAAGTAAAGAACACTATAGGCAAATTTCCCTAATTTTCTCTCATTTTGGAAAGTATAGTTGGACAAATATATTTTCATGCTGGACAAAGGATAGAGAGGCTTGTGTTTTGTGAAAAGCTTAATATGAATTCTGTTTAAAAAGATAGCTCTTATTTTAATTAAAAGTATATTTCCTGAAATAATTTGTTAATTTCTAAAAGAAAACAGTGCTTGAACTGTTTTGACATGTGTTCATTATATATTCTTCAGAGGAATATTAAAAATAACCACTCAGAAATACAAGCACAAGGATAATATTGTGGAATGTTAGTGGCAGAAATAAAGAAGAGCATATCTCATGAAAGTTTCCAGAAGATCTTATGTTATATTAATGAATATGTTTGAGAGTAGACATACAATTAGTCAATATCACCCTCATACTGAAACGCCCAGGAAGTTTCAGCATTCAGGGTTGTGTGTGTGGTCTCAGCAGAGCCATATGGAGAAAGATGATCACCTTCCTGCTCTGTTATACTGCCATTTTGCTTTGCAAGCTGGTGTTTAAATTACTGCCCACACACTACTCATTTGGGTGTCAGTACCAAATGTGTTTATGCCAACTCTGTTTCAGTTTATTATTCCTTAGAGGTATCTGCTTACATTTTCCATAGTGAGATCTCAGGACTAAACAAATTCATGTTACAAACATAACACAGTGAAAACTGTAAATCAGGAAAGAACAAAGGAAAAATTGTTGAGATGTATCTTTATTACAAAAATCTGTCCTGAATAATTACAGGCACGGAAAATGTTCCTTTGATGGAATCATGGCAAATTTCATTATGTAGGACCCTATGTTTCTTTCAAATCATCTGAGACAGGCACCTATGTATAGATTTATTGTTCTTCAAAAGATTTCTAGCTCATTTTCATGGAATTCAATGAATACTAATTTTAATTTTTTTTGTCATACTGCTGTTAAAACACAAATAATTGTCTCCCAATCTTCATCAAGATTTATGATTATTTGGCATTGTAATCTCTAATTGGGGTTTATGAAAACTGCTGTTCTGAGAATTGCCAGTACATTATGCCAATGCATACTCAAACCATAATGTTCATGCAATGACATAGACAGCCAATTCAGGTAATGTCATTGACAATAAACTGTCATCTGTTTCCGAAATCTGTAAAAGAGCATCTGATTTTCTATGTAAATATATGTTACATTCTCTTGTGTTTACTATATTAATAGTAGAAATAAGTAATTTCACAAGTTGCAGCATATATCACAAGGAAAAAATGGAAGGAAATAATCTACTGCTGTAATCAGCAAAGTTTAGTTTTCATTTTTTCTTATTACTTTAAAAAATTATCTAAAGAACTATACCTTAGTGAGCTATGATAATTTAAACATGACAAAACTAATAACATTGATTTTATTAAATTACATCCTGGGATAATAAAAAAAAACAACCCAGTGGCTATTTATTATTCAGAGGCCCTCAGTCTGAACAGAATAATTTAATTTATGAGTTGATTACATAAAAAGAGAATGGCTTCATTAGGTACCATGAGGAATTCTGGACCAGATCTTAGTTGCTATGTAACATCATGGATACAGTAACCCTAATGGAGCTACAGTGACACATATTGTTAAAAAATGCAGTTTATTGCACTTATGACTAAAATCTTGGCCATGATAGTACATGAGGGTAAAATTTAATCCCTTTATGGTACTGAAGACACAGGAAAAAGAGGAGAGAGAGTAGGAAAAAAAAGCTAAGAGACTGTGGCAGAACAGGAAGAAGGCAGAAAAGAGAAAAAAAAGTGGAAATAAATAAAATTTAGAATGTTGATCAATTCCTATCTGGTTTAAGGTCAAACATTTACAGTACAGGTATTTCCACCAGCTTTTTTTAGAGATAGTGAAGGATAACCTTTGATTTTGAAGACTGTAACCCAGATGAAGGCTTAGTATGATTTCTTCTGCAGGGTGCAGAAAAAGCTTATGCACATCTTGATCTGATTTTGTGTGGTTGCTTTGTCTTGGCTAACAGCCAAACTCCCACCCAGCCCTCCTCCCACCTCCAGGAAAGAAGACAGTAAGACTGGAGAAAACAGGGAAAGCAGGAATCTCAGGGGTTGAGACAAAGATGTGGAGATCACTTACAACTTAGCATTGCAGGAAAAGTAGACTTGGCTTTGGGAAAATTGACTATATTTACTGCCAGTTAAAATAAATATTTAGTTATAGATTTGGTTAGTGGGAAACAAAAAGACAAACATTAAATCTCTTCCTTTTATCTCTCTTTTCTCAGTCTCATCTTCAGTCCTTCACTCCTGTCCTCCCCACCTTACTGTTGCCACTGGCCAGTTGGTGGTCTTTTCAGCAAGGAATCAAGTGGTGCAGAAAGAGGGGATTAGGGTCAGCATGTGGTAGTTTCTCTCTGTCGTTCCTTCCTCCGTAAACCTTTCCTCTGTTCCAGTGCAAAACCTGTGGGAGGCGTAAAATGAAACTAACAGGAAGAAGACAAGCACATAAATAAATATGGCAAATGGGAAAAAAATAGAGTTTCTAAATGAAACATAGTAAAAAGAAAAAAAAACCTCAAGGAGAATGTTTTATGAAATGGAGACAAAAATAAAGGGAGGGAGCAGTGAAATGGAGGCAAGCAAACAGAAATTCTAATAAAACAATGTACTAATCATATATGTAATTAATAACTGTAATACAGGCACATGGCAGAGTAAAAATCTGAGAAAAATATTGCAATAATTTTATATCAGTGGTTGCTTTTGACTTTTTGAGAATAACATCATTACAAAAATGCTTAACATTATTATTTTTTTTTAAAAATAAATTCTGTGAAGTTCTTACTGCAGTCCTTAATAAGCTAAACAGTTTTCCTTAAGACATCTAGGGAAAACAAAATTAAAATCCTAAAGGTGATAATTAGGCAACCTCAGTGATTTGTCTGATGCAGCCCACTGCAAATATTAGAAATACCATAAAATCATGCCAGAAGGGCAAATGAATAGAAAGCTTTAGTTTGCACTTCAGAACATTTAAATATCCTAGAAGTGATGAAATATCAAATTATTGCACTAAAATTCTGAGGCTTTCTCATTAGGAGAAACAAACAAAACGTTATATAGGATACTGTAGGACACGGCATAAGCAAAACAGCACTGAAATTCAGGCAGTTATATATTTACAGCTTCAAAAAGTACCTGTTGTTCTATGTCATGGTTTAATTCTGGCTGGCAATGAAGTACCAAACAGCCTGTTGCTAACCGTGCCCACGTCCCTGCCCCCTTACTGTGGAGCAGAGCCAGGGAGATGCTACTACTGATTCACTTGGTATAGCTGGACTCTGATTTTAATTTTTAGGCTTCAGTTTTCCCATTTAAAATATAGTATGACTTAAACTTCTACATAAATATGCTGTCCATCTAAAGTTTTTTAGACAAGAATCAATTTCTACAAGGCTTTATCTTTTTATTATTTAAGCTAACCTTCCAGGAAGCCTAAACGTGCACTTTTTGTGAATTATCTACAGAGGAAAAGATTCCCTTTCTTTTTTTCTTGTATTTTCATTTAATTTTTTCCTGTGTTTCTGATTCATTAGGACTGCCTGGTGAAAATGTCAACAGGTGCTCCTTGAAAGTTTTTCTGCAGAACAAAGGAACAGCAGTTTCTTACTGCTGATATAAATCAAATACATTTAAGTCAGCTGCATACCAAGTACATAGTCTTGCTGTTCATGTGTAGACCTTTTTAAGTCTTCATTAGCAGTTAGAAATTCTGAGGCTGTATTTTCCCATTCTTACTGAAAATTACTGACATTTCCTGCACTACAAAGTGAGATCAACATGCGTACAGGAATAAATAATTTTTTGAAGACAAAGTGTGAGTGAAATATACTTGAAGCTTTTTTTTTTCAGTTTGGAGCAAGCCTGCTCCACCATCATGGCAGTAAAGCAATGAATTTAAAAAAACCAAAAAGCCAACAAAAGTGCCAACAAAAGTGCCAAAAGAAAAGCAATAGAGAACATCACCCCCTAAGCAATTATAGAAAATGAGAGAACTTCTAAAAGCAGAATACCTATCTACTTATACTTTGATTTTGGAATGAACAAAACCAATCACCATTTCTGCATAGTGTAATGTCCTGTTTATTAGATCATGCAAACTCATTTCTTACTTTTGAATGCTCTTTCTGACCTGTGGTTTGTATGCTTTATTGCTGCATTGTAGATTTAGGAGAACAATGTTTGTTGTATTACCTGGAAAAAGTTTCAAATGGCTATTTTGGGGTTCATTTTACCAGTTGTGTGAGGACAAATCAAAGGTTTTACGGAACAGACTCCAGCAGTGCAGGGATACCTTCCATATTCAGAGGTGCCCTGAAGCTGTGTTCAACTTTAAACATTTATCTAGGTCCCACAGAAAAATGATGTGCTGGAGTGTTTGATTCTGCCTTGTAAACAAAGGTGTCTAGTGCCATCTGAGATGACCTGAGAGATTTAAATGGGGCTGACATATCTGACAAAGAGCCTACAGGAGATATGTGCCACTCTGGACTCATAGATGGACATGAGGCAGGATATCCTAAAGCAATTCAAATGGATGTTGACTCCTTGTCAACAAGGAGTCAGCAAGGAGCAAATGAACTGAACCCATTGTGTCAATACCTTGTGCACTGAAATTACACTTATAGAGGGGTTAGGCTCTGAGCACTTTCATGTATATAAAGGGTGTGAAATGTGGAAATGTATGCTTCTGGAAGAGAATCTACTTCTGTGAAATATACAGAGTGACAGAATATGAAAATATGAAGAGTAATTTAGAAAGAGAGGCTAATTCTGTACATCTGAAGTGTTTCAGAGGTTGGAAGATTTGGGATTAAAGGAAATTAACTACCAGTAGACAAAGAAAAAGTAATCCCCAAAGCAGTTTTAAGGACTCAGCGAAAAATGACATAGAGAGGATGTTAAAATGACTCTAAACTGCTGCTATTACCATCCTGATGGAATGAAAAAAAAGAAACTAAATTCATCTCCCCAGGACAGACTGATACAGTAGCCCTGATGAAAGAGTGTCAAACTTTATTTAGTACAGTTTCCTTAGAAACAAATTTGGCTGTGAATTTATGAGTACAAGTGCCTCATAGCTGTTCCTGTTCTTCTGCTGCTGTAGGGGTCATGGAGGAAAGACCTTTAGGCTTGCAGAACATTTGGCTGCTGGAAATATTATGGTATTCTTCCTTAACTAGATCAGTAAAACGAAACACTAGTCAACGAATAACAAGAGTGCTTTTGTTTTGTTTTGTTTTTCCCATGACATTGGCAACACCTTTTTTTTTTTTTTGAATTAAACCCAAACTAGGCCAAAAAAAAAGAGGAGTTTGGGAAAGATTCTGGACAAAATGTATTTGCCCTCTTACATAAGTCTAAATTTTAGAGTTTATGTGAAATAGGTTTTCTAGTTTATTTGTGAGTTCCTCTCAGCAATGGTTCACATGTTTTACATAGGAAATGGTAGTGTGCAACTTTTCAATATTTACTGATAATCATAACAAACATGAAACACAAAACCACTTGAAATTTGATGGTATTCTATGTCAGTGGAGTGCATACCATGTATTTTCCAAAGCAAACTGTAAAAAATACAGTTTGTTACTTTTTTCAAAGACCAAGTTTAAAGAAGACATGAACTTCAAAACTGAAGTGTAATAGGAAAAGATATTTTGAATACTCTCTGTCTCATAACATCACCAGAAAAGACAGAATTAATTATCTAAGCTTCAAAACAATTTGTTAAACTTCTACCAGTTCAAACTAGTGAAGGATAAATGTGGAAAAAAACCATTCTGAGATAATGTACTTCAAATGATATATCCTTACAAAAGGATATATGTAAAAAGGAATTTTTAAAACTGAGAAATCAATTAATTTTTTTGCAATGACTGTAAATTATGTCCTTCAGAATTGCTTTACACAGTTTCAAATTGTTTCGAGACATTGACTGTTGAGAAATACATCAGTTTCCAAAGAAAATCTTGGTTCTGAAATTAAAGTACTTGCAAAAGGCATACATAACTTTCAAAGGAATCAGTGAAACACAAGGAACCTATAGAAAGATTTTCCTTATCATGCAGAAAAAAAAAAATTGTGATATAAAATCAAAGTAAATTAAGTACTTTTGTAATATTTTTGATTCTTGAATTAAAAAAAAAAAATCATGTTTTACGTATTGCAATGCATTGTTTAGACATTTGTCATTCTAATTGCATCGTTCAAATGAGCACTGAGAGTGATACACTGAGATCACTCCTAGCCAGGAAAGAGATTCTCTGGAATGTTTCAGTAGAAAATAAATGTTTACACTCGAGTTCTGGCCAGATCCCAATTTACATTTTCCTTTTATATTCTACAGTTGCAAACTTTTGACCTTACAAAGGAAGAAATGTTTCTCCATTTCTTTCTGTGCAAACTGGTTTATTTGGCTATGGCAGGTCAGACACCACGTTTCATCTTACAAATGCTAGGATTTCATTACTGAACAGAAATACATAATATGCTTTGGGATACTTGGAAAGGAAATTACTACTTAGCTATTAAATGTTATTAGATTGTTCCTGATTTTAATTGTATATATTTTAAATCCCCTAAGTTTTCTGGAATTCGTGAACATAAGCTAGATTTCCTCTAACTTATTTGTACATGTTATCATTATTTCAAAAGCAGCTTTAAGAACATGCGCAAAATCTGTTTTCTGTCTCTGACCAGACAAGCTTTTGCGTGGTTGATAATAGTTTGCAAACTTGGTACCCTGTGCTTAAAACTGCTATTTAGCTGAACCTAAAACATCTGCATGGGGCTGAAAACAACTTCTGTTGCATAAATGCAAACACATTGAGAAACTTCTTAAACAGGGAAAGAAGGTATAGGAGAAATTGTTCCATGCAAAAGCACCCTTCAAGGACAGAAGTGTGGTGGTATGGGATAGGGAGGTGCTCACCTTGTGGCCCTTCCCAAATGTTGGGGTCCTGAGGGCACAGATACGGCTGTCTGGCTCTCCCATTCCAGCCCATTGGGAGATCTATCTCAGCAGCCAGCCTGGGGCTACCCGTCTCTGATGCAGGATGCAGTAGGATGCGCCTTTCCAGATCCACCACAAACCTGCCCAGACTGCCCCCAAGGGGGTTCCGTGGCTCCACAGCCTGGAGCAGGGAGCAAGCCCAAGCAAGGAAGCACATTGTATTCTTCTGCCACTCCTGCTCTACCATCAGTGTCTTGCATTGCATAAACTAAGCCTGTGTGTGCATCCAACTTGTCTGAAGTCAGAGACATGAAGTCTAGAAACCACAGATGGCTTCAAATATCACTACCTTTAATGTATTTCCATAGAAATCAGGAGCAACAATTACTCCTGTACATAACCTCTGCAATTCAATAATTATAATGTGAATTTTACCACATCATTAAAACAAAAAATCAAAGAGCTGAAATAGAGGATTTTTAGAATTTGAAAAAATTTCTGTAATGTAAATTCACCTGCTTGTACACATGCAGAATGACACTTAAGACACACTTAGGGTGCCTGCTACATTCAGTGGTTATGGTTGCAGTTTTATACGTTTATGTTGAAAGCAAAGAGAAAATGAGATAAAGTTCTTATGATTAAAGTACAAAAAACAAAACTAGGGAAATGTATATTTTTTTCCTGTCTTGTGATTCTCTTCTGAACAAAGTTCTCAATATTTACAATGCTCTTTCTTTACCATATAGAAGGAACTTGAAGCCATATTTTCAGAATTTCTTTGTTCTTTCACTGCATTTTAAACTAATTAAATCTGTGCTTTGCATGTATCTTGATGTATTAAAATGCTTAGAGAGCTAAAAACCAAGTTCATTCTCTTCCATGCTTGACAAGCAAAACTAACAATTTTTTTTTCTTAATTTTGGTTTGCATCTCTACTCATAAACACCTAATTTCAAGGGTCTTTGTGGAAATGCATTTGTACATCTAGGAAGTGTTTTGATGTTATAATAGTAATTTTTAAAAAGTTTTTTTAAAAACACTACAAATTACTGACTTTTATATGAAATGCAGTTTTGGACAATACATGGTAGATAAGGTCTAGTTAAAAAAATATCTTTAAAAAGCTGAGAGAAAGATACAAACAAAATTAGTGTATGCAGTGAGAAAAACAATAATTACATTCAACTGACACACAGGTGGGAAAACAAAACTGTGTTATGAATTCACCTGTTTTTCATCTGTTTACAGCTGAAATTCAACTTTAACATTCTTACAAAGTAGAATCAAGTAATTTAAATTAATATGAAAGTATGAAGAAAGCAAATAAAGCTTTTTAAAAGGTTTAATGGAATTAAATTAAAAATTAATTCCATTAAAATTATTATTTACTGAAATATTTTTCATAGTTTCTAAAGTCAGTCATCTGGCAATATTAAAAAGAAAACTTGACTCTCCCTTACAAGGTACCAATTTGAATATCAAAATCGTAGGATTACTTCATAATTGCATGAAGTTAGAACATTACTTCAGTTACCAGCAATCAGCTGTTTAAAAATAGTGTCCTTAAATCATAGATCTATATTTTTTCTGGGCCATTTTCCCCTTAAAAATTGACTTGACATTTAAAACATCAGCTTTTTCACAGTGTGTATCCCATCTGCAATTATGCTGCAGCCCACTCAGCTCTGTCCTTGCAATAGCAATAAACCTATTAAAAAACCACCTGCATATGGATAAAATGGACAGCTATCCAGCACATACATAAAAAAGAGAAAAAGATCGAACAAAGGAAAAAAAACATGTTTTAAATAACTGGACACTGTACAGACACCCATTACACCGTATGGTGTGGAGTACAGTATTTGTACAAGAAAGGTATATTACATACTGAAGTCTCTTCTCTCCTTGGGTAATTATAGGCATCAACAGTAATCAACCTCTCTTTCACACAAGAATGCTAACATAGTGGAAGCAGTCATTTAATATTATCTCATATGTTTCATTTTTAACATGGAAGAGCAAATTAGAAACAGTGCTTGTGTCCATTATCATAACTGGATAAAACCTTGTGTTAGGGAATGAGGATAAAAGGTCTGGGTTACCTTCCTTGTAAATTTTATTTGGATAGTAACCATTTCAAAGGCTCTAAAATGCTTCATGGATCATGTTAGATGTGTTTGATCAACCTGTTTGCATACAAATTTTATACTCCTTCAGTTTCTAGCGTGACTCCTATTTTACAGTGGCATACAGAGGGAATGAGAGCAAGTAAACTTGCAATGTGTTCTGGGACCATGTGTCTACACAAGTTGTGGTACCTGGGCCATCTAGTTCAAAGGTTTTTTTAATTCTTCTATTCTATGGAGCCACCAGTTGTGTAACTGGTATGAAGATATAATCTCCACTTTACCTGCTTGCTTCTGATTTGATTTATAAATCTCATCACGCAATTTATGAATTCATATAAAAATTGAAAAAACCTTAAAAAACCTGAAAACGTAGTTCCAAGGAAGTTTACATACATACAAGTCTTTTCATGAGCAATGCAAACTGTGAACCTCTGTTTAATTGATTCTGTGCTTCTAAATGCATTCACCTATACTGAGGAAGCTTTAATATTTTCACGTTCAATCTCTCTTTTGCATATGCTCATGTATTTATTATTATAATAATAATAACAACAACAGAAACAACAAGAATAATAACCAAAATAATAACAACAACAGTAACAAGAATAATAGTACAGTACAATCATGCTGAAGCCTTTACCTCAAAGGAGATATTTTGTGCATCTCTCATCCAGTCACCAAATGACAATTTTCATGAAATCTGTAGAAATTTAGGCTGAAATGTGTTTGGAATTCACCTATGTATTCAAAACCTAAAAGGTAGAACCTGAGAGATAAGAAGTGGTACATAGGAAATGAAAAACTATGAAAAACTAAACTGAAAAGAAACTATACATCAATTTTGTTTTCTACTCAAAAGTTTTAAAATCATATCTGACTTTATTAACATCTTGAAGAAAACTTCCATTGCAAGCTAAAATATTAAAGAACATCCCTAAAGTGCTGCTGAATAAGCATGAAATTTCTTGCTCTAAGTTGCTTGTCTAATTCAGAAGGTGGAGGCAGACAGCCAAACTTCCTTCCTAGATGTTAAGACTATACCATAAAGTATCCTTAATGTAGCTTTCAACTGTTCTGTTTATCTCCCTAGGGATAAAAGAACCTACTGTTTTGAAGCGTCAGATTTTATACTGTGTTGCAGGGAGCTATTTTTATTTATCTTCCATTCTATATTTTTCTGAGGAATATATAAAAGTAATCTTCAAAGAGATATTCCTACTATTTCAGCTTTTTTCATATTTAAGTTTTGTTTTGAAGAACCATCCAGAAAAAAACCCATATATAGTTTATGTCCTGGTAATTATCCACAGCCTACACATATCTTTTGTTCATCATTTTTTTTCACCTTTGGAAGACAAAAGGGATCTGCCATTCTAAATCAGATTTTAAATGGTACTGCATGCTACTTAAGAGCAGAAGATGTCACATTTTACTACAGCTTCCTTCCTATGCTCTGTAGATAAGAAATATCCAGGTTGTTTCCTGTTTAATTGCCTGCAAGGGTTTGAGGATACTGAGATGGCCTAAGGCCAAGTCTCTCCCATGCTTAGGCTCTCCCCAGTCCAGCAGCAGATGTAGTGCTGCCAGCAGTCAGGAAAGGAATTGCAATGTCCTGAATGCATGCCATAAAACCTGGTGATGCACACAGTATGCAAGTGTTTTCAGGAAATATATGACTGGCATAATGCCCTTTTGTGATCCCCTATCATTAAAAGTGACAGACATGTTGCACACAAGTAGGCAGTTCTAATGTGATGTCCATGAGGAGTTGCTCTTTGGAAAGAGAATCCTCTAGGGACCTCTAGCCCAAACCATCTCTAGTCATTTATTTCACTTCCTGAGAAAGAAAAAGGAAAAAAAAAAAAAAAAGGCAACCCAAAATCTTATAAATGAAAAGTCCTTCCTGCTCAACTTAAATGAACCAAAATATATGATTTCTTAAAATTCACATTTCCTTGAGAGCTGTGAAGCTGAATTTACATCAGAAAGTCATTAAAGTAGGCATTGTCTAAATATAAATATAAAGCAGAACTTTTAGCTGCTTATACAGCTGAGACCTGCAAATCTCTTTAGGATATATTTAATTTGAAGAAGAAGAACTACCGAAAACAAAGAGAATTCCTCTCAGAAATGTTCATAGATGTATCTAGGGACTCATAAAGTGGTTTGCAGCAGGAAATCCTAGCCTTTCTCTAGAAGTCAAGGTAGAAAATCAGTGTCTATCTGATTCATCAGTGACTTTATTTGAACTCTGAATTGGCAGCATGGATATGACCCTTGAATAAGTAGATTTCTTCACTCATTTATAGGCATGTATTTAAGTGTATGAAGCAGAACAGGAATAGAAGCACTGGTCTTGGTCTCGGCTCCATAAAGTTGCTTTGGGGAAAAAAGTAGGACAGAGAAATTTTGGGAAATATCGTTAAAATGATAGAAGGACTAAAAGATGTGAAAATACAGATTTTTCTTTAGCAATTGTTAGGAAATATGATGTAGCTATTATAAGCTAGGATATAATACTCTCTCTTCCTATTTAGCCTTCTTTTGTACATATATTTTTAAAATTTCACTTTACTGTTTCTTAAGTGTACACAGATAGTCAAAATCAGAGTTACTGTAAGCATTTTGTTTTTATATTTTATAAACAATGTAATTAGACAGAGATGTTACTAGAGGACTTTACGTAAAATCTGAAATTACATCATATCCTTTATCCTTGAAGCTGATAAAGCACACTAGCACTCAGTGCAGAGAAGACTGAAAAGCTGAACTCTGCTTTGTAATAATAAATTATTAAACTGTCTCCTTGCAGCTGTTCCAGATATTGGTGGTAATGATTATCAAGCTTTTCTGGGTTAATATAATTTTCCTTCATGAAAATAGCTTATATCTCCTTTGACTTCCTAGCATGCTTATTTTTATGTATTTTGCTAGTTCCATAATTTTTGAAAATTCTTCCCTCACTTGCTATTTTAATCTATGCTATTCCCCACTGTGACATTGTGCCTCTCTCTACTCCGGTGCCATGCTGTCCTCAGGCTAACATGAATAGCATTATGTACATCTCTGAGGTTAAATGCAAATCTAGACTAACATCTTCTTGTGAACATGGCCTGTAACATCTCTCTTATGTCTGTTCAAAATGTTCAGCTATGTTAAACTGGGATAAACTTAATACCAGTTGCTGTACTACAAGGAATAATACATATTCTCATAGCAAAAGGTACAGGACATGCTTATCTACCTGTTTGTCTGACACTTGCATTCTACAGGCAGTAAGGCTCCCTTTATGAAGAAACTGAGGTCCAGCTGCACAGACATTTAGGGACCAAGCCTCAGTTGGCACTTAGAGGATGGGATGGAGAGCACAGCACTGCTTGTTGTTAAAGGAAAAGCATTGAGAACCAGTCATTTCAAACACACGGAAACCACAAAGATGGAAAGCCAAAGCCTTTATCCAAAGGCTAAAGTCAAAGCTTCTTAGTTAAGAAGTAGCGTTGAACTGTTTGCGTCTGAAGTTTCTATCAAAGGTAATAGCTCACAGATTCATATGGACTAAAATGTCCAAACACAACCCACAGCAAAACATGCCGTTCAGTCACTGAAGGGAGGGGCATGGCAGGGAGTCCCAGGGAAGGCTGTGTCCCAAAGGAGGCAAGGACAGCAGCAAGGCAGCTGGAGTAGTTGGTTCACCTGCAAGGTGTCAGCAAGTTGAACAAGGAAAGTGAGGTTCAGACTCAGTCTAGAAAGAGGTATCAGAGCCAGTCTCAGGCCAGTGATAATTCAGCAAGTCTATTGTCATGAGTCAAGGTCACATTGGGGAGTCATGTCCAGGTCTGGGTCAGGGATGTAAAGTACCAGGTTCAGGTATAAACATTGCAGCTGTGGTGAAGCTCAGGATCAAGATGCAGAGCTGCTGACTAAACAAGGCAGCTATGGAAAAAGCAATTAAAACCCTTGTTTCTATCTCACTTCCCAAAAGCTCTTTGTGAGGAAGCTGACATTGGCCTTGGTTAGCTGAAGTCTCTAATTTTTCTTAACTAAACTCATGGACCTGGAGATGCATTCAGGACTCTGTCAGGAAGAATTTTAACCTCTGTTGAGTCAGTGGGTTGTTTAGTGAATCACAGGATATCTTATCAAGCCTAGACAGTGTCATTAATATATCTGAAGAAGACCGATACGTATCTTAGTTAAGAAGCGCAGCCAGAGTAACCCCTGCATGAAAGTGGATAAAATTAAGTTTGGGACAAGACATTAAAACTGCCTGAACTCCCCAGAAGAACTGAAGGGAGAACAGATTAACTGAATTAACAGTCTTGTCCACGATGAATATCTGAGGGTAGTCCCCGAGGGCCCAGTCCTGAAACATGTTCTGTGAAAGAAAGGACATTCTTTCTCATGGATGGGTGCTTTTATCATAGTCTCCAAATAGAAATACAGCATGAAGCATGAAATTGTGACTGCCATCTTGTAAGAAGCAGGTGGCAAATCAGCTGTTAGAGAGATATTTTTATGAGGCAATCTTGACATGATCAAATTGTGATTTTTTTTCCCTTTTGTTTATTCATCTGTGTCTTTATAAAATTTGTTACTCTATTATCTATTCTAGCTGGTATGAATAAATTTTGCCTTTTTATATTTGTCTTAACCAGGAGGTAATTTAATATTCTTCACCTTAGGATATGAGGAATAACTTGGGACACAGCAGCAAACAAACAAGGACTCAAATAGCCACTGTGGCGGTGGCCCAACCCACTTTCCAGGTGAATGACAAGTGGGTTGATTTCCCCGCCCGAGACTCCACCTCTGAGGGCGGATCGGAGGAGGAGATAAGGCTGTGATGCCACCGCCTACTAGGTGTTCCCTTGAACATGTCTCCTCCCTGGTTTCTAGAACCCTCTCTCTCCCCCAGTTCCTTATTAGTTAGTAGAAGTTATGTTTAATAAGTAGTTCATTGATTATTCTATTAGGCTCTGGAAAGTTCTGTTTTGTTACATCCCTGGTTGGCTAGTTTAAACTAGTCCCTCCCAATATGTTTCCCGGTTGGTTGTATGTCACCCCCTTGTCATTTCCTAAGTGGTTGTTCCTTTACTCCTCCCTTTTCCCCACTCTTCTATTTAGTTTCATGCTAATTAAACCAGTGAGGCCAGACCAACGGCCAGGCCAGACCAACGGCCAGATTCGGGTGGCTAGTTCCCTCTGAGACTTTATTAAATTGCTTGGAATACACTAGCGCCTGAATCCTCCTTCAGTCTTTACCTTCGCCTGCTGCGGTTTTTCCATCTGGGCTGCACAGCCTAATCGGCTGTTGGCAGATAGCCTCAGGGCGAGCTGTGGCTCCCGGGGCAAACATCTGCGGTTTGAGCTGCATAGAACCCTGCTCCGTGCCGTCGCACCGGGACCTCCCGGAGTGTCCAGAGCAAGAGGACAGCAGACGCCGCCTGCCACGCCACCGGGCAGCTAGTGGTCAGCGTGGCAAGCCACCACAGGACTTTCACTGTATCAAAAGCTAGGAGCGATCACCAGTACTAACTGTATGGATAGGAAGAAAAAGAGTTATAATTTTTAATCAGGTTCTTTTAATCACTAAGAAGATTTTGGGGTTCATCCGTGACTTCACGGGTGAGTCATGGGTGGCTTTGCACTCTTGCAAAGCACTTTTTAATTTTTTATTTAAAAAAAAAAAAAAAAAAAAGTTTTTTTTCCAGAAATAATTTCATTATGAGAGGGCATAGGTCTTTCTTGCACTGTTTTTCGTCTTTTCTATTCATTCATTATTGTAACAATTCCAGAGAAAAATTGAGTGCATATTCTCCTATATTCTTCTGAAAATCTAGGGATCACAGAGAAAGATCTGGTTCATCTTTCTTCAAAAGCAGACCTGCTTCTTAACCTGCAATGACTGCACCTCAACAAAAGTAATCCATTTAGAATATTTCAGCGGCATGCATGAATGTATGAGGCAAAAGGGGACCGAGGCTTTAAAAAAACCATTTTGAATCCTTTAGAGCATAGGAATTATGTAATCTCAGTCCAAAAAGTGTTCTAACTCTGTTCAAAGTAATCAGGCAAATGCTGAATGCAGGATGAATTTGGATTCATATATTAAGAGTAAATAATATTTGAATTTCACAGTAATCCTTTTTTTTTTTTTTTCCCCCCAAGAAAAATCATGCATGAAAAATATGGGCGAGTAAAAGAGTTATATTTAAGAAATCCTATTCGGAGCCTAACCTGCAGTAAAAAAGGAATGGCATCACTTTTTAAATATTTCTTCCTCCTTGTGAAATACATCTATCCAGTTAGAAACCTGAAACAGCACAATTTATGTGCTCAATTACAATTTATGCGCTGCAATTTCAGTACACAAAGTAAACCATTCACAACCAGTTTGTGTGGTTTCAGACAATGCAAATAAAGAAAAAGAACCAGAGATATATTCTCAGCTCTAGAAAGAATTTCAGTGTTTCTGGATATGCTACAAGTACAACGTAAAATTTTTGCTAGGACTTCTTTACTTCCGTTTATATTCATATAAGCATTAAAATGCAAATTAAAAAGATGATGGCTTGTACAGGGTTAAATTATAATGGACACTGAGGAAGAACAAGCTTGAAAAGATAATATACTGGGATATACTCTTCTCTTGTGTTGACTAGTACAGACAGAACTGTATCTAGTGCCATCCTCCTTGGCATCAGGGCCTCTTCCAGGCTGGCGCTGAGGCACTGACATACCGTGGCACAGAGCCACATACTTGGCTCTTAGTCTTGTATGTGATTATTTACACTTGTTCATGCATTCTATAAAGTGCTGTTTTCAGTTTGCATCGTGAATTGGAATGCATTCTATAAAGTGCTGTTTTCAGTTTGCATTGTGAATTGAAACCTTCATTGCATGAATGTTTATGCTGTCCTACAAAGCCAGTTCCTGGAAATATATAAGCCAATTGAATTTTTAAGCCACTTTGACAATTATATTTCCTCAAATTGTTTAAATTCCAACTAAATGCCTTGACTAGACATCATATAAGTTGTGTGTCTAGACATTTTAACTATTGGTTTTCTTCATCAATTTCAATGAAAAAGTAGTTTTGAGCAAGAAAATAATATTAAGGAGCCTGTAATGAATTTTAATTATTTTTTAAACAAACAATAGTGGTGAGATTCATGAAAATTTCATTTCAGAATCACAATTCTGAATATGTGCAAACAACACTAAGTCTCAACCACATACTAAAAGGTTATTTTAAACTTGGAAGGTCACAGACAAGTGGATGGCTGCCATTTAAATATTCAAAACTATTAACAAGGTAATATAACATTCAGTATCTCATTTTCTATCTCAAAAACGTAATACACACCTAGATGAAAATAAAAAGGCAAAGACCTGCCAAAAAAGAAAGAAAATATTTCCAGTGGCGTCACTGGAAAAGAGTTGTTTAATGGATCTGTCGGAGTATACAGGATTTAGGAAGAATGTGTTCAGAAGAGCAGACGGTTGTACGTATACTAGGTTATTCTCAGCTCAGTCTTTTTCTTAATTCTGTCCAAGAAAATTGGATATATTTTCATCTCAGGGGCATCAGTATATATCCAGAGATACTGTTTTGCTCTGTGCTTCTATGCCCAATTTACACTGGTATTACTGTAAGTCTTGGAGTATGATTCCCATCTTACATAAAGCGTCAAGCACAAAATTTGTAAAACAAAATTGCAAAGCAATGAAGAAAGCCAAGTTGAGGTCAGAAATACGTGTTAAATGAACTCAGTAATCAAACTGTGAGACATATTTAACATATGTTGAATTAATCTATTCTGAATTCTTCTTCCCTACTCTGAGAGACATTTTTTTCCATCAGCTCTGGTGCAGTTGATTTACTATAGACTTACACAGATATATGCATAACGGTGAGGTTTTTCTTCTTCTCTGTGCTATATTTACAATTTTTACAGAAAGATATTATGGTATACATACCAGAAAAAAACTAAGAAAGAGTAATGTGACATATTATGGTGGGATGTATTCACTCGTATCTTGAGCCCTGTGAGAACATTAATCTTAGCTCTTCAATCACAAATGGCTCTAGGCCTAATTTTATCTCTGTACTGAGCTGTAATGTGGTGATTCATAAATTTTTGATTTTTTGATTTGAAGCAATTATCTTTCAATATCCTCATAGGCCTCACAGAATTTGGAAATGTAGCAAACCCTCCTTCTCTCAATGACTGGATCTCTATATCTAACTTTTGTCTAGTCCCATCGTGACCCTATCCATAGACTCTAAATATTCAACTATTCTTTGTGATTTGAATGTTGTCCTGGTTTGGGCCAAATTCAAGGAAACCTCCAAAAGGAACGTCTTCCCAAGGGAAGGCAGGGTACAGCTGCCCCTGCCCCACCAGGTTCGGGAAAGAAAATATTCCTCAGAGGAATGTGAAAAGGAAAAAAAATAACTATTTTTTTAACAAACACACAGGAAAATAACAATAATGCTAAATAATGAAATTTGTCAACCTGAAAGATTTCAGAGTCCTCCTGTAGGGGTGGTTTCTGTCCTCTTCCTTGGAGCTGCGTCGACGTGGGAGCCCCCCTCCATGTCGGGGGAAGGTCCCCCAGTGGAGTTCAGATGCTCTGGTGGTTTGAGCAAGTCCAAAGGAGAAGAAAACAAAGCCAAGTTTTTCTCTCTGTCTCTCTCTGAAGAAAAAGAGCCGAAAAGCTGGCTGGAAAAAGCAGGCATGGTGCTTCCTCCACTCTTCTCCCCACACAGCTGAACGCAGAGCAGAGCAACCTTGAAGCACAGACTGTTTTGAAAAGTTCGCCCGGCCGCTTCTCTCTGCTCTCCCAGGCTCAGTTTAAAGGCACAGGAATCATGTCTGGGCATAGAGCGATGGTAGGGGATACACATCATAAGGTCACCTCAAGACAAATGTCCAGGTTAGTTTGTGGGCTTTGCAGAACACAGCAGTAAATCGAGGTCTTTGTCCTCAAAATGTATGCTGTTTCTAACCTTTAACATACTTTTAATAGTAGCCTACTGTCACTGCCAAAATATAGCTCACAATAAAGCCGTTGTAATGTCAAACAACAGTCCTTAATTTAGCCTTTACTAATTTGGCAATAAATCTATTATTTTTCTCCCAAGACTAAATGCAATTATACCCTCAATACCAACTATAGCATTGGTGGCTCATTGTGGAGCAAATTCTGAGCCACTGCTTTTGTGGCTGATCACCAGTTTTGTGATCTGGCTATTGTGTAATGATGAACTGGCACTTTTCATGCAGTTGTGTGTGTGCACATCTGTTTTTAAACCAGTTCTGTCTCCATTCTTAGTAGCCATTCCCTGGTAAACACCCATTCAGAGGCTGCCCACACATCCTATTCTGGCTTCAGAAGTTTAGCAGAATGAAGATATCGTCTTCCGAACAATCCATAATTTTAAATGCAAGCCTCACTTTAGCCTCAATATTTACACTGTGATTCACCCTAATCTAGTATTAATACCAGTATGTCCACAGAAAGACTCTCCATACAGGTCTGCCAAAACTGTGGAAGAAACCAAAGACAATGACACCTGCAGTTCTAGGGGCCTCAAGTCATTGGTTGTGCTCAAGAGTAGTATTGGGGTGTGTATTCAAATTCGGACGTAAACTAGACCCCTAGTTCTGGGGGTATAATTTAAACTCTGGAAAATGTACAGAAAATTCAGTGCATTATGGCCTTCCCTTTTACTCCCAACTCTGCCAGCCTTAGCTACATACTGAATTGGGAATAATTTTTCATGCCTGTGGGTTAACTCCCACTTACTCTTTCTTTTATAGTGATGGACATGGTTGATGCTGCTGAATGCAGAGGCAATGATACATCCCTTCCACATTGTCTTCAAGGTCTGCTAAGGGGCTTGGCAATTGATGATGTAATGTCTTCCCTGCCATTTGAATATGCAAGAGTTCAACAAAACTGCAGCTGGCATGCTGTTGCAGCTGGTTTAGGTGTCTGTAAGCCCTTGCTTCAGGAGCAGCTTTGGAACAGTGGAACCTAAACCTCAAATTCCAGTGTACTAGCATGACAGTAGTATCAACTTACATTTCTGGGAGAATAGAAGGTACTCAATAGGTTCTTGGTACTTTTCATCTGCAGTTGTGAGACACATTTGAAAATTTGAACTTTAAATTTTGAATATTGGGTTTTTCTTCCCAAATAAGAAAGTGAAATGTTTGAAAACTACAATAGAACACAAGGATAGTCTGAGCTAATTTTCATCTCTAATTCCTTTTATACAAATGTGTAACATTTGAAGGACATGAGGACACCTCATAGAAAATTTTTCTTTATTTGTTATTTCCCAAGAAATTTTGATGCCTTTCCTTATTCTTAAAATCAAGAGCCAAACACAGTTAGAAGGGGGAAAAGGGATTTTACCTCAGTATTTATTTTAAGGATCCTTGATACACCCCATCCAGGTGGAGTACGCTGGAATGCTCACCGAAATGCACACCGAAATGCACCCCCGAAATGCACACACAGAGTAGTTTGGATATAACATGATAGGCCTTGCCAATTAGCATATCTGTCAAAAATCCCCCAATGAGAGGCTGAGCGAACCCCCCTCCCCGAGGAACTTTCTGCCTGTATCTTAGTTTACAAAATGGGTTCCAGAGAAGACCTTGGTGTCAGAGGCTTCTAATATGTTTGGTCTCCTGGCTTAAGGAATATTGGATCTGTGCTAGTTACCAAACCTGAAGAATTAGAAGTATGTGGGCTAAAAGGCCCTTAAGAATACATAAAAGTTATATAAAACAGTATATAAAGGGGATGTGTATAAAAAGTAAAAAAGCATCATGGCATCAATTTCAAAATACCTGGATTTAAAAAAAATTTAGATTTTAAATTTTAAAAATATAAGGGCCATAGTGTGCATTTTTGTGGAAATCTGAATTCTTTTAGACTTTATAGGTCTTATTTCACAAAGAATGGAGACACAGGCCATAAGCAGTCTGGCATAAAATGATTCTCCTAACAAAAACTACTTTAGGAAAAAAACCACCTCCATATAACTTTTTTATGATAGACTAGGACATAAGTTGCTCACATATATTCCCCCTTTCTTGGTTTTCTTACTATGAAGACTCTTTTGGCTGATTTGTTAAATTGTTTTTAATTTTTAAAAAAATTTTTAAACATGTAATTGACAGAAATTAAGCTTGGGGAGACACTTAAGGTCATGGTTTGATAATCCTTACCAAGTTCATAGAGTTTCATTCAATCGTTTATGAAAGGGAGTTGTCTTTATTATGATGAAATGTAGTGTATATGTAAGAAAGATACCTGAATATAGACATAAAGGAAACAGGGAAGAAATAACAGTTTTTATTAACCAGCACATACACTTGAAAAAAATCCGACAAGCCTGGACTTACTGCCTCCTTAGGAAGGCTTCAAAGAAGAAAACAGTCTTTGAGCAAAATTGTTGCAATGTCATTGCCTCCCTAATTTAAAGAAAATGTCTTCCTTTCAGAATTTGATTGGCTTCAGTTTTCATCTATTGCTTTTGCTAGCTAAACAAAATAACCAGCTACTTGCAAAGATGCTTTCTGTCAATTGTTGTAGACCCAAATGAAGTAATTTCATAACATCCCTTTGAAAAGCTATATGAATGAAGATATTGGATTTTCTTTTTTTACTGAAGTACCATTACTGAAATTTTACAGATAGTAAATCTCACTTCTACGGTTTGTGTTTAATGCATAACTTCAAGTTTTTTCCTTTAAAAAAAAAAGAAAGATTTTTTTTTATTCCTGAGCACATTCTGCAGATCGTGTATTCTGAGGAAGACATTACAAGAGAAGATTTTAAGTCCTTTCTTCTGAATAGAAGTACATAGTCAACTGTGGTCAATCTCAGAGAGCCTCCATGACAACATAACAGCACTTGGTGAGACAGATATTTGGAAAAGACATTAAGAGGCATAAATCACTCACACACTGTTTTGTGACAGACCTTATAAAAAGGGAGTTCAATGCTGACTTCAGTGGGGCTAATATTTAGTTTCAAGATAAGAATGAGTAAAATTGAAATGGAAATTCTGAGTGGCATTTTGAAAGATCTGTTTGACATCCTGTGTCTTGTTTACTTTTTCTGATGAGAAAGAACATTATCTTGTAACAGGGAACAATTTCTAAATGTCAGTGATTTTTCTCCTCTTTGGGAGCACTGACAATGTCAAACTAGGTTTAAAAAAAAATTCCAGTAAATCAGTGTCAGATGTATATTTGACATAGCTTAATTCAGCTAAACCGAATTTCCTATTGTACCCCCAGCAAGCAGAATAATAAGCAGACCCACATGTAGTAATAAAGAAGGTGCTTGAATTCTAAATTCCTGAAAGTGAAAGAACTTAGGAAAAGGAAGAGCGAGACCAGGCAGCTGAAAGCAGGCTGTAAGATGAATACTATAGGTGACATAAAACAGCTGAAGTAGTCCCAGCAAATAATTCTGATATTCTTTGGTACTATGTACTTTCAAAATCAGAACCGCTCTGTTAGGCCTCTGCATTCCCCGTTGCTAGGCATTGGACTTGTCTACATTAGAAAAAGGCCCAGAATACCACTGTAGGCACACTTCTTTGTTAATTCTCTTTCCTGCCATATCTCATTAAGATTCCTTTTTTTTTTTTTCTAATTCTACTTTTGAAATGGAGTAAACAAAAATTTAAAAAAGAATACTTTTTCTTCCAAGGCGAGCAGGCCATTAATGGACACCTGGATGGAAGAGTTACTGGGGTCAACGCGTAAATAGCTGTGATATTGAAAAACAACCCCCGTAGATTTTCTCTATAGGGAAGCTCTGGCTTTGAAGTACGCTGCTTACCATTACCAAAACTTGAAGAGGAAGTTAAAAAACAAGGCTTAGGGGAAAAGGAAAAGAAAGCAAGAGTTGAATCCCAAATCAAAGTCTCATGTGCTATTTTTTTTCCTAGGTATCTATCTAGTTGGTTCAGATAAAAATCTTAGGAATTTTACTTCTTTTAGGATGAGTTACTGACCTAAACCCAAAAAGAGAACAGAGCAATCAAGGTCAACATCTAAACAGATAAACTTCAAATGTGAAAGCTAAAAAGGCTTAACAAAGGAGAAATCTGGTTTAAAAATATTACCTGCATTTGCAAAACAACTATTGCTAGGAATTAAAATTTCAGTGCATCAACAATGTCAATTTGCTTCAAACTTAATTTTTACTGAAGATTGGTAATTTCATAATAAATATTGCGATGGTCATTGTACCTACTTTTTCATCATATTTTTAATTTCTTTTTTTATGGTTTAAATTGGTGTTCACAAAGGGATAGCTGAAGTTACAGTCTCATTAACAATAGTATGTTAATAATTACAAGGTTGGTCATGTTTAATTACTATTCTTCATTAAACACAACACATCAGGAAACTGTGGAGGGCTTCTGAAGAGTGTATATCCCATCACTGCTACTCAGTGACCTAAATCAACCTTAATCCAAAGTCTGCTGTGATGGAGTTTCTAGTCTTCTGTATCTGAGCAATTAGCACAGGAAGAAAAGACACATGTGCAAAGCTTCATGCATACAGACACAGCAAAAGTGTTCTCACAGCACTTGTGGTGTGAAGGACCCATAGTGAGCTGGCAAGTATTGTGCATGGCTGAGCTGAGCAGAAAAGCTCCTCAGGGAAAGAAGAGGTAGGACTGCGTAAAAGAATGAAACTGGTAAGCATGACATGTTAATGAGCTGTATCAGAGTCATCTGAGGTTTGGGGAAGATAATTGCTACAGGACAATGTTCTTTGGAGCAGTCCGAGAACACTTAGTAAAGCAAAGAAGTCAAAGAACAGTCCTGCAGATGAGCTTTTTCAGTCCAACAACTCCCTGACTCCAACCAGCTGTTTTGTCCTTAAACAAACAGAATACCAGATCAGTTTCCAAAAGGAATTTTGACTTGAAAATTGTGATTACTTTTACATTGTTTTTACATTGTTTCACTGCTGCTCATTTAGCTCTTGTCAGACAAGAAACCAGCCTGCCTCTTTCACTTCTGTTGGAACCCAGAGTGCAGAGGAAGTCTCTCTGCCTGTTTTGAAGGATTCCACCCCGCTGGACAGCAGTGCTTTTAACCTCCATCCATGGAGAAAGCTTCCCACGCTGTGGGAGGAATTAGAATCAAGTGTCGTGTGAACTGGGTGATAGAATATTATATAGGATTGTCACAGGGTAAAAGGTCTAGAGTTTTTAGGTTTGTTTATATAACAAATAGATAGTAGCAAATATTTCAATATGGAGGATAGTTGTTGTTTTCTGGGCCTTCTCTCTTCTTCTCTAAGGAGCCATGTTCTGCAGCAAAAGTGGTTTGAGATTATTGGATGAAAAATACTGCAGTTCTTCTCAGCCTTGCTGATGCATTTTTCATACATTGGCAGAAAAGTAAAAATATCTTTCGCTTTAAGTTTTAATTGGTTAAATTACCTTTAAAAGAGCTCTGTAACAGAGATAAGCTGTTCTTCATGGCTCTCGCTCTGTCGGGGCTGCGTCCATGGCTCTAATTCTCTGATAAGACTGAATAAACATCTATCTTTTGGCAAGAGAGTCTGAAGTTCCCGTCTGTATCTCAAGCTCAAATAAGAGGCTTCTACACTAGGGGCTGAAGGAGACACAGTAACAGTGTCGCAACAACTTCTAGCATTCCAAGTAGCAAGATGGAAGAAAATTCTGAGATTGTCTCTGCTTTAAAGGTCAAGGAGAGGCTCTTTTTTTTGTTTTTTTAATTTCCCAGCTAAGTGACTTCCAAAGGTTTGAGTTTCTAAATGGCTAATGCCCCTATTGTAAGCATCTTTTCATGATTGTGACTAATTTTACATCTCTACCCTGTTTTGCTGTCCTCCTTTTCTTTTCTGCCTTTCAAACAAAAGAATTTCACCTTACTAGGGTGAACAGGTTCTGTCAGCTAATGACATGAGCAATTAAAGAAACATTCAGTGACAAAGGAACGACCTATAGTCTCAAGGATGGGTGGAAGTGTTACACCTTTTTAACTGTACTTCTACTAATAATCAACATTTTGTACCTTAGATAGCTTTCTGAACATATTATGTATGTAGCAATATCATGGGATTATATTATTTTTGACAACTATTTTTATTTCTCTCCCTCTGTCTTACACACACACACACACACACACACACACACAGACACACAGATATATAACATTGAGTCTAATTCTGTTTCCTCCTATGAAGCATAAAAAAACTGATACAATCATAATGGATTTGACAAACTACTTGGAAACAGTTCACAGGTTTCAGCACACTGAGGGAACGCAAAATAAAGCTCTTTTGCAAGCTGTCCTGTCTCTGGAACTACAAGGGAAGGTGGCAATATAGGTCCAGCACTTACAAGACAGTACAACCAAAATGAAGAATCAGATGGAAAGCAGCTTTGCTATCTATTTGTGAAAAAGGAAAACACCAGTTTTTTTCTTCTTACTTACCTAGTTGTCTATTATGTACACGCTACTGTCTCTGTCAAAAATAACAAAGCCTCTATTGACAAGAAGATAGTAATATAAGAGGAAGATTCTCCCCACTGTTTCCTACAAGCCAGCCTCACAGTTTTTTCACATGATAAATAATGGCAAAAATGTCCAAAATATATAGACATATATCCCATATACATATGGGTTGGAGAGATGGGGAGAGATGGAGAGAGAGCTCTACATAACTGACCAAAGCAGAGCTACATTAAAAATGTAGGGGTAAGAAAAGAATCATCCAGTTTTGCCATGGCTGATTTGCAAAATTCCCATTTGAGAACATGAATAGCAGTGAACAGTTCAGCATGTCTGTACATACAGTGCATCAGAGAGGGAATGTATAAGTGTAAAGACTATTATGCTTGCACATCATGAGGTCTGCTTCTCTGTTTCTGGAAAGACTGCAGAGTTGGCAGTAAAGACTGTCTTGTTCCTGTGTGTATGAGCCAATACACTGAATACCCATGTTTCTCCATAGTATTAAGCTGTTCCAACAGTGGCAGGAAGGACAAAGTGTTTGTGAGAGATCTGCTGTTTAATCCTACAGGGTTTAGAAGGCCACTTTTTGCAATGATAAAGACTGATTTAATGAAGCTGTTATAATTCTAAAGCTAGATTTTACTAAACACTCTTTTTATTAACTAATGAATTTACAATGTGAAACTCTTGTGGTACAAGGCAGAGAGCATTTCTTGTCCCTAGCCTTTGATGTTGACTCTCAGCTGTATAACATTCCACTACAATGATATTTCTGGGGAAAAAATGTGGAAAATAAGGTGATTTATGGAGTTTTTATCAACAGAAAGAAGAATAGAAAAAGATTGAGGGAGGGAGATGTGTATTGTTTGTTTGTTAGGCTCACTAAATTTTATACAGAAGAATGAAAGGTAAATTTGATTTAATAAATGGATTTATTGACTGTAATGATGAACATCAATATGCCAGCCACTATCACATTTCCTCTAAGTCTAGAGTCCATAATCCTGCCCAGTTCTCCTAAATAGGGATAAAAGGCATCAGATACCTCAGAACAGGAGGCAAAGCAACAAGAAAGGTAATAGAATCAATAAACTAGTGAAAAAGAAATACAGTGGGGAAAACCAGGTATTTTTCCTGTACCAGTGCCCGTCTTTTAGCTATGATAGATAACTATGTTTCCTTGCTTGGTATTTTTTAGCAGAGGAAGTTTAACTTGCTGTTTAAATACAGGACAAGAGATAGTCTTTATTTGAACTCTCTCAGTTAATTAAGAAGTAGTGAAAGTGACCAATAATGAGACAGGAAAAGGAGCTATGTGCTCCTGCTCTAAAAAAAATATTTTATGTCTACTAATCCTTCAGGAAGAATCACTGAATTTGATTAAGGTTTTGGGTTGGTTTGGGTTTTCGTTTCTTTTTGAGGGCATGACTGATTCTTCATCTCTCTCTTATTGATGTTATCCCACCCTGCAGAAGAATAATGGCAACCTGTCTATATAATTTTCTAATTTAGATGCTCACCCAGAGGGAGAAAGGTATTACTCCTAAACTAATTCCTGTATTGTGCATCAGGCAATCAGTGCAAACATCTTTGGCAGAGGTATCATAATATTGCTCCTAATATCAGACATGTCTTTTTGCAAAATTGGAGAGTTATATTCTAATATTAAATATAATACATTCATTGAATATATTAAAAATAATTTGATTTTATATAAATCACAGCATAGGCAAAGAACAGCCCAAAACACAACAGAAAGCCTGCATCTAGTCTCTCCTTATAAGAGAGTTGTAGTAAATTGATTAAATCCAGTAAAAACATTGATAAACAACTGCCATCCTAAAGTATCTGTAAGAAGGGATCTCAGGTTTAAGAATCTTCTCAGTTTTAACATCTTGATTGTTTTATTAAATGCCACTCTGGTAATTTTGGATGAGAGCAGTCATGGTGTCAGTTTCTGACGTGGAAGTCACATCAGTGGTGGAATCAGATCACGATGAGATTTTAGGTCCAAGTAGGTAGATGAGTACTGAGATAAGGACATTGCTGAGACCTGTACAGTGTTGGCTAGCGCTCCAAACCAGATAATAAGTTTAGGTGCCAACAGAAGAGGAAATACAGCTGCTAAGATTTAAATGGTTTTCTAAGGTTGCCCTCCAGAACCCGGAAGAAATTTAGGTTCCTAATTCTCCATTTAAGAAGGCATATTTCTAATTCTGATTGTAATTCTCCTATATCAGAGTTTTAGATATGAGAGGAATGATTTTTTAAAGCAAAAGCATTGTTCCCATTAGCCACCCCTCTGTTTGCACTTCAGAGCATTTTCAGAGCACACAACATGAATTCCCTTCAAATGAAACTCAGCTGCACTTCCAATGAGAGTACCCAGTGAGCCTGTAATTGCTAATAGATAAGATTTGACTAGAGCTAGTCTAAAATAAACCTTTTGAGATATATTTAGTATAGGTGTCATGTCCTTAGTTTCAGTTGGTTTTGTCCTTGAAACTTGTTTCAGCTAGGTGCTAAGGTGGAAATAACCTTTCCAAATCCCAGATCAGATTCTTTTGTTTTCTGCAGCAGTTCCAGTGTTAACATAATAAATACATTGTGGTAAAGTGAACGTACATCTCACGAAGGTCTAGGAAAGCTCTTATCTATTTTACTCTGGTCCTTCCCCACCATCACAAATGAGTGCTTGTCACCATTAGCTGTCTTCGTTTAGAGTGATCCAACATGTTTTGGGGTTCTTCTTACTTTAATACGTGCTTTCTTTAAGCATCTGAAAGATAAATCTATTTTTTCAATAAATTAAACAACAGCAATACATAGCTACTTTATATTTTTCCACAGGTTTTGCCAAATAACATATGTTCCTAAATTTGGCATAAATGTTATCTGCTTGCTTCTGTTAAAAAAGAACAGAATGGAATATTGGAGGTTTGGGCTTACGTTAGCATACATTCATTTAGAATTTGTATCTCTTGCATAGACTGAGGTATTTATTATTCCTTTATCACTGAAATTGGTAATCTCTAGGATTGCCTAGACATGATCGAGCTGGACTTGTTTTGAGCAGAGATTTGCACTAAATGGCCTCCAGAGTTCCTTCCTGACTTAAATTATGCTATGATGCTATGATTTTGTGGCATAGCAACATTTATCTCAATTGTACCTGAGATACAGAGGAACAACTCCATTTATTGCATAGCATTCCTACTACTATTTTTGCTTGTTTGTTTTCTTCTTAATGCAACTGAAATAATGGACATCTCATCATCATACCTGAAGTTAACATATCATGATCACTTGCATTATATGAAGCAAAGAGCACCTTCTGAAGGAAGAGTCTGGAAAGAAGCTGAAGTACAATGATGTGACTTGCTGAAATAATTTTAGACAGAGATTTTTACATTTGTTATTGCAGAAAGAGCAGTATAAAATAACATATGAAGCCTAGGTGTCTTTTTTTCAGTGAAGTCATAATAATTCTATACTGGAAATTTCCATTTTAGCACAAATTTAAAGTGTACTGAAATTGTTTCATGAGTCAGAAATAAAATAAATGTAGCCTTTCTAAGGCTTGCTCATGAGATAATGTGAATATGTTCAACTGATCCATTCTGACTGCACTAACATTTTTGACCAGTTTCAAACTACCTCTAACTGTAAAAATAGACTATTATGCCCTCAACAGTCAATTGCATATTTTTTAAAAAAAATCTGATTTCATTCATATAGGAAAAAGTAATAAAGTGCATTTTCAATAAAAGTATTAAATAATTACATATTCATTTCATTAATTAACACTGTTGGAATTCTACAACAACTTTCCTGCTCACCTTGCTGAAAAATACAGCTTCCAGAAAAAAAATTCTAATGAGGATAAAAATACAGTTAGAAGATATAAAGTGGGAAGGTAAATACATGCTTACTTTCTGACGGGTTCCTGGTGACATAGGTAGCATCAGTCCTAGTTGGTTCTGACACAGGGTGCACAGCTGGAGAGTGATGACTACAGCTGGGCACTGCAAGAACCAAAGAACAATGGATCGATATGATACATCAGTTTGTCTGTTCTGAAAGAGTGGTGTGGCGGTGGCCCAACC
>VZTH01013137.1:0-232404 GCA_013397815.1 Aleadryas rufinucha | reverse complement strand
AAAAAAACCCAAACCCAAACAAAGAGTCCCCTGAAAAAGCAGCAACCAAATCAGTAGGGGAAGAAAAAAAAATCCAACCCATTAAAAAAAGTGCCCAAGAACATGAAGATTAGAAGTACAGGAGAAAGAATAGAACAGTATGTGGGGACAGTGTCATGGAGGAAGCTGATCAAGTGTATGGGACAGAAACAACTTGGTAAAGCTTCTTCCCTCTAGGTTGTGGGTTCCAGAAGATAACAGACTGTGGCAATAGGAGAAAAACTAAGAGTAATGGGTGCTGTCTTTAAGAAATATTAAATCAACCAGTGTCACAGACTACTGACCATAAGGACATAATTGGGGAACAAAGCACAGAAACAGTTGAAACTGGTGGGAAAGATGCAGCAAAACCAAGTTGAGCAAAGAAAGCTGTACTGTTGTCGGCTTTTTGGGGATGAGACTGCTGATAAAGTAACTGAGTTGACTGAAGCCACAGGAAGAACCGTACCAAAGCAAGGATGGAAAAGTTACTGCAAGAATTAGGAGGGTTTACAGACATTTCAGCAGAGAGGTCAGGTCTTATATTACAGTATTTTAACCAGAATAAGGGAGTGTAGAGGCAAAGCTAAGGAAATACAAACTGAATTTTGACCCATGAAATCACATGTTGACCAGATTTTTGCTGCAAAGATAGTTGCCAAAGAGAGCATTGAATGGCATAAGCTACTCATTGAACTGAAATTGTAAGAAAACCTTCTCTGTCTCCTGATTCACACTGGAGCATCTTGATATCATGGCACAAAATTATGAACGGCATTGGTGCAGAAGGCAGAGTTATGGTGAATGTAAACTCAAGCAGCTGGTGTCATGCTGATCCAATGGTCATATGCAAGACTGCACATTCTCATTCCCTTTGCTGTGTTGCTGTTGTCTTCATTATGTGAAAAACCATAGCTGATACAATGCATACAAAGGAATTATGTGGTTCAAATGTAGGACACCAGAAAACTAGGTTTTACTGAAGACACAACATTTCCAAGCTCATATAAGGAGGTGTTAAAAGACCACGTGGCATTGAGGGAAAAAGGCTGTGTTATTAATCAGTTCTGAAAAGAAAAAAATCTAATTAGAATCCTGACTAAAGCACTGTGTTAGAAAGGGAAGGAATACAGAGGTGAGTTGGTTCATGTGCCTTAGAAACAGGAAATGCTGCAAGGGGATACCCAGAAAGGAATTAAGAATTGGCAAGGCACCAGCTGTATTCACCCCATCCAGCAAGATGTGGCTGTTGAAAAGCTGCAACTTGGAGGTCAAACTCAGATCCTGAACTTCAAAGTTCTGCCCTACCATGTGAACGTGGTACAAATATGCTGGAGCTATACGTAGGCATGTCAGCCAGGGTAATGGCCTTGGGAAGAAGATCGAAGTATTAAATAGAATTCCATGCTCTGGCTTTTTTTACATGATCAAAGTACAACTTCTTACTGCTGGCACCCACCAGTAAAGAATGGGAAAGTATCTGGGACTTGGGATGAAAAGAAAGTTTTCCTTACATAAGGAAGAAGCAAAGGAGTGGAACAGACTTGGAGTTTGAGTCCCTCCAATCAGCAGGAGTGACAGTGCCTGGGGCTGAGGGCCCTCAAGAACTGGGGAGATGATCTGTCATTGCACCCCTGCTCTGCAGAGACGGATGGCACCTTTCCTCATTCTGTTTTATTTCCATAGTTATAGCCCTGCTGAGAATGGTGTTGTGTTCATCTCCAAGGTCTAACTCAGCTTGACTCTTGGCAGTTGTCAATGTGCTCCTGAGCTTTCTGACCCCTGAGCAAGATCTCACTTGTAGAAGACACTTTTCCCCCTTCCACCTAGTTCTCAGCTCATTTTAATGTGCAAGTTTATGGTTTTCCAGAAGGCTTCTGGCACTTTGGTTTGATCAGCTTAAGATTTAGCTTACACTGATGCAGGTCTGATGTGGGCTTTGGCAGTGCAGTCCCTGCATCCAGGATAAATTTTTAGAGCATATGGGATACTGGGCCAGCCCCTTCACTCTGACCTGTGTTGTGTGCTACACTGCTATGGAGGCTATTTCAAGGCATATTAAGCTACCAGATCAAAGATGCTGAAGGAGAAGATGTGCTGGAGAAAACACAGTGTTTTCTCAAATCTTTAGCCAGTTGTCCCCAGGACCTGCCCCAGGATCAAGAGTGCATGGGGGAGGGTGCTGAGTGGTCAGGTTGTCCCACAGTCTGAAGAATGGACTTCTTGCTCCTCATTTCATAAATTGCAGTGACCCTACATTGTCTTCCTGAGGACCTGGACTGTCTAGCGTGGGTGCTGTCAACTGCATGTCATGATGAAAAACAAGCACAGCACTGCCAGCCAGTCAAGGGAAGGGATTGTCCTGCTGTGCTCCACGCTAGTGCGGCCTCACCTTGAGTACTATGAGCAGTTTTAGGCACCACAATATAAAAAAGACATGAAGCCATTAGATAGCATCCAAAGGAGGGCCACAAGGATGGTAAAGGGCCTGGAGGGGAAACTGCATGAGAAGTGGCTGAGGTCACTTGGTTTGTTCACCCTAGAGAAGAGGGGAGACCTCACTGCAGTCTACAACTTCTTCAGGAGGGGAAGAGGAGGGGCAGGTACTGATCGCTTTACTCTTGTGACCAGTGACAGGACTTGAGGAAATGGCATGAAGCTGAGTCAGGAGAGGTTTAGGTTGGAGATCTGTGGGATTGCTGGTGAGGGGTGTGCAGCAGCTGGCCCAGGCTGTGCTACTGTTGGCAGGTGTCTTCCCCAGTGCCACAGCATATCACCTTGGTGGCAGCATCAGGGAAATGGCCAGCTCTGAAGGTGTACAGCTATCCTAAAATGGTAGACTGAATTTAATTCCACACAGCTCTGTCTTGTGGCAGGGGAAGAACCTCTAGAATCACTGCCCCTTTGCTGTGCCACCTCATTGACCTGGTGCTTTTCTGCTGGAGAGGGACAATCTCTGAGGAAGGTGGTAGGGATTTAGCCACTCTCCCTAAATAACGTGTTTTCCTGCCTGGAGTGCAGCCTAAGGGTGTGATGGTGCTTGTTTGTGGAGGGGTGAAGCATCTTAGCCATGTGTAGGCCTGAAAGGAAGGGGTAGGGAGGTAGTGTGCAGCGTCAGAGCCCAGCTGCACTGGGCATCTCTGGACACCGTACAAGATGTTGGTGCAGATTCCGGTACAAGATGTCAGTACAAGATTCCACTGCAGATGTGGAATTACAGTTGTCTAGTTTAGAGATCGCTGTGGAAGAATGAATACTTTGCATGAGTTTAGGTCCTTGCAATCTCGAGGAGTTGACCTGTAGTCTTTTCTGAGGTTAAGTATCATTACCAAATATTTTCTCTTTCTTTTCTGTCACCAAATGGGCAGGAGTTCATTTCATCAGGTAGTATCACTTCTCTTGAGAAGTTACATGTCTGTCTTTCCTGTCTTCTCCTTTTCAGGCATTAATGACCTTATGCAGATCACCTCCCTCTAGCTTCCTCTCCCCACAGCAGTGCTCCCAGCACTGCTCAGCACTGGCTTGCTCTCCCCTTTCTGGTCTCCTAAAGGATGACTGGAGCAGAGGGCTTGATGCCTGCTTGCCACCTCTTTATGGTTTTTGTCTTGCTACATTTGCTTTCCCTGATCTGTTTCAAGTCTTCTTGGTCACAGCTGAGCAAACTCTGCTAGGGGACATCCCATGCTGACACCTAGACCTCTTCATTGGCAGATTAGACTGTATGACAGCTCACAGCTCATTGCCGCTTGTAGGCACTCTCTGCTGCAAATCGTTCTGTCTGTCACACCAATACAGTTTGCACAGCACCCGTGCTGGAAGCTATAGAGCTTGCATTAGCCTCTCTGCCCTTGACTAGTCTGTATGCTTGTTTTTCCTTCCCTTCTGCTGCTTATCTCTGGTTCCTTCACATTAACAAATATATTAAATGATCTCTTGGGTAAAGAGATGTGCCAGCGCCAAGAAATCCTTAACTTCTGTTTGTCATGATTAACCCTGTTCAGCCTTCTCCCACTGACTCCACCTGAGCAGGGCAGCTGGACCAGGCAATCTCCAGAGGTCCCTCCTAGCCTCAACTGTTCTGTGACTCTCTGATCCAGCAGTTCTATCTCCTATGCAGCTTTACTCAAGTTTTCAGCCTGGTACTGACATAATTTGTCACCCTGGAATGGCAAGTGCTGAGCAGCTGTGGCATCTGGCTTGGCTGTGTGTGTGTGTCTGCACAGCTGTACTGCCTGGGCCAAAATCTGTATCGCCTGTTACCTGATCTCTCAGCAGATGAGAGTGGATGCTTTGGAAAGAGGAGGGCAAGTGCATGTTATCCCTCATTTAATGCTCCTCCTTGCTCTGACACTTGGTGCTACGAGAACCTCCATGAGTCTCCCCAGCTGTTTGTTGAATCCTGCCTTGTGACTGGCTCTTGTGGTTGCAGGAAGCTGCACAGTGAGATTTTGGGTCCAATCCTTTAGCCTGTTTCTTTCTCTTGACATTGCTGGTCCTTATCCCTGCTGTGTTGATGCCTCCTGCACAGGGGCAGAATGGGGTGGATGCCTGGAGGCTCCTGCAGTGTGCTGAGACTTCTCTGACTGGGCAGAGCAAGGAGAGCAGTGCACACACACTGGGACGTGTGGTTGAGTTGAGGAAGAGGGGCAAATGGCTGCTGTGTGGACAGAAGTTGACTCTGCATGTTGTAAATAGGTATGAGTGTCCCAGGCCAGTTACACAGCAGGGATGTACTTGCATTGCAGCCAACAACCATCTGCTCCCATGGCTTTTGGACTGATGTGACAGCTCCAGCTCTATGGACTTCCCATTTTAGGTTTAATTTTATTATCTCTTTGCTGCTTGTTCTTCATATTTACTGAAAACTCCCTTTCTCCTCCCTATAAGTGACTTGCTGAAGTTTGCCCTGATCCTATTCTCACTTTTTTCCTTTCCTGATAGAAGATGACTTTTGAACCTTGCACCATTTCCCTTCCCCTCCAGCCTTTGTTTCCTCATGTCTGTGCTGGGAGATGTTTGTATAGTGGAGGTTTTTTCCTTGCAGTTTTATCTGTGGTCTTTGTGTGCTGTGTCCCAGCCCTGACCAGTGGGCTGAGCCTGCCCGGAAGAAACCCAGCCTAGGGCATATTATGGTCCTCTTTGTGCCACTTTCTTCTTGTACTAATAATCCACACCTTAATTAATCAAAACTCAGTTAAGAGCAAATCTTGATCTGCTGTACTCCAGAGAAAGGTGTCTATGGGATCATATCACGGTCTTTGCAGCCAGCTCCTGTTCTTCTGGTGCTTTGCCTCTCAGGTCTCCTCCATTCCTGATCTGCACCCCAGTAGCCTATTCTTCCTGCAGGATTCATATATTTTGGTTTCTATCATACAGATTCTGCTTATTCTCTGCCTTTGTCCTTCCTGGGGAAGAATGTCTGCCTTCTTTGATTCGTACCCCTGTAGGTGATGGAATTGTAGCATGAGTTTGGCTTGTGCTATGTCATGAGGCTCTGTAGCTGGGTTGTAATGGGATGTCTGTCTCCCCCTGCAGCCTACGAAGCTGTTTCCCCTGCTATGATGCCAGGGCAGATCCCCGACCCGTCGCTGACGGCTGGCGCGCTGCCTGGGCTTGGCCCCTTGACAGGACTGCCTGGCACAGCCCTGACCGCCGAGGAGCTGAAGTGCGCCGACATCCGCAACATCGGGGCCATGATCTCGCCACTCCACTTCCTGGAGGTGAAGCTTGGGAAGAGACCCCAGCCTGTAAAAAGTGAGGTGAGTGTTTGGGGCTGCTGGCTGCAGGTGGCCCTGCAGGGCTGTTGTCTGCACTTGTCTGGGTTTCCCTCCTGCCCGTGCTTGGCTGTCGTATGAGGGTGGCCAGCAGTGTGTTCTGTAAGCTCACTGTTTGGTGATGTGCGTTCATATTGGTGGCTGCTCCACTAGCGGCCTCTTCCCACTGCCTGACTTTCTGTCCCTGGCTGGCAGTGGTAGCCTCAGCGTCCCAGACCTGACTGGTCCAATGCAGCCATTGGCAGCCAGCTGAACTCAAACCCTGCCTGTGGAGTGGGGTCTGGTGCAGCCAACATGTCGCTAGGTTGGGGCACGCACCCTGAGTAGAAGTCACACAACCTGTCATCCGTGTCAACAAGCCCTTGGTGCTTCTGGCATTGGTGTTGTCTCTCCAGCAGGGATGAAGTGTATGGACAAGTGGTGTGGAGCAGTGACTCAGCCTGTGCCGCAAGTGCTGCTGGCTGGGAGCTGCCCCTGCCCCATTGCTTGGGGTGGGCCCTGGCTTCACCTCGAGTTTCCTGGCATGGGGAAGGTGGGTAGTTTCTGCTTAGTACCACAGGCTGCCATGTCAGGACCAGGCTGAAGGGACTAGGGAGATGCTTGGAGAGTGTTTTCCTTGTATGGCTGTCCCATGTGTTAGTTGTCCAGTCTTTGACTCTGACGGGCTGTACTGGTGGTGAGTGTTTGCACCTCCTACTGCCTGCAGATGGAGCTGGGGACCCACCGTTTCAGAGATCCCACATTGGTGAGGGTGGTGGCTGCTATTAGAAGGTCCAATAAACAGAGCATTTGCTCCTTTGTGAGGTTACCTCTGGATGATCTGTATGAGGATGGGGTGATGTGTGTTCTCTGGAAGCATGAGCAAGGAGGTGCTAGATGATGTGAAAAGCTGCCTGTGATGAGCTGTGAGCTGAAGGAGGTAAAATAGCAGTTCCAGGGAGCAACCTGCTCTCTAAATGGTGCTGACACTTGATTTAGCCCAATTCTTTTGGCAGAAGCTCAGCAGCAGCTGGGTCCACCTGTGCAGAGCATCCCTGTTCTTGCCCCCCAGCCACTTGAGGTGGACTCCTGCGGGTAGAACTGGTATGATGTAGTCCATCTGATCACTTTGCACAGGAGCTCTGTGCCCAAGAGAGTGTTCAGTTAGCTTGTGCAGCCTGGAGGTTGCCTGGGAAGGACTGGGCAGCTCTGCAATGGCAGGAGCTGAGGCTAGGGTACTGTGGGAGGCCATTGTAAGGCCCTGGGGGATGCTAATAGCTTTGGTTCCTCTATGGGCAAAGCAGTCAAAGATTTGCAGCTGAAGCCAAATTCTCTTCCAAGCTCTTGGTCTGGGTATTATGCAGCAAATGGGCTGTAGTGCCTGCCTTGCTTCATGGGTTGGGGAGGAAAGAGGGTGACTCTATGGCTATGCTGTCTTCCTGGACCCAGCTCCTTTCCTGGGGCATCTCAAGCACCTCTGAGCTGGCCCTGCAACAGCTGCTTTTGCTTTTTGTGGGCATGGGTATGTGATGTCACTGGGATCTGTGTAACAGGGACTGGGCAGTTCTGCCCCACAGCAGGTACTGGAATTGCTGAGTGTCCTCTGAGCCAGCTGTTGAGGCACCATGTGGAGGAAAGGTAAGAGAAAACCCACTGGCAGCCCCTGCACAGCTACCTTCTATGCAGCTGGTTCCTCCCCTGCATGGCCTGTGAAGCTGAGGAGTTGAAGACAGCAAATGGAGCTGCCCTTGGCAAGGCTTTGCAGCAAAAGCCTGAGGGAGCTGAAGCAGTAGCTGCTTATCCCGTGAGTAGCCAAGAAGCTGCCCACGCATGGTTTTGCAATGCAGCCTGCAGCTGCTTTCCTCTTGCAGGGAGCTGGAGCCCAGGAATGCTGGGTGCCGGCGTGCCACTGTGTGGTGCCTGGGAGGACAAGCTGCTCACCCTGAGCCTGGGCAAGGCAGCTCTCTCTGCTCTGCTGGGGGCACCAGTATCTCCTGGCATTGGGGTGTTTGTGCCTGGGGGCACACACAAAACCCACCCAGTGGGTGCTGGGTGCTGACTTCTCTGTAGGTTGGTGGACAGCCCCACTGGGCAAGCTGCTCTCCTCTTGGACAGGTGTAGACAGGTGCTGCTGCACTCCTCCACCACTGAATCCCTCCTGGGGTGCTCCCTCTGGGACTGAGCCCTGCCCCTCAGGCAGATGATCGCCTCAGTCTCTGAGGCTGCTGACTGAAGCAGTTCAGGAGGCATTCCCAGACTTTCTACCCACAGGGATCCCCTGGAGATCAGCTGCTGAGACATGCTATTGGGTGATACATCATCACTGTCCCTTGTGCCTCTGAATAGCATCCTAACCCTCAGCACCAGAGCCGTGTTACCTTTTTGAACTGAAATCAAGCAGAAGCAGATGGGGAGAACCTGCTTTCTTGAAGAAGAGAACTTCTCTACCCTGAGAATTTGTGGATTCCCTGTACCTGGAAGTGTTCAAGACCAGGATGGGCCTTTCAGCAATTGCTGTACTGGAAGGTGTACCTGCCTGTGGCAGGGGGATTGGAACTAGGTGATCTTTAAGGTCTCTTCCAACCCAAACGCTTCTATATTTCTATGAAGCTACAGGAGCTGTGGTCAAAAAGCAGAGCCAAGAGTTCTAGCTGCTTCTATCTGTGCTGAGCCGCCTTCCCTGAGCATCTGTACTTCATCTAAAGAACACAGACATCTGCTGGGCCCTCTGTGGGGTGGAGGCGGGGTCAGAGACAGGTCACTTATTCTGTAATTCTGGTTGAATGGACCAACAGGGCATGAAAATGCCAGGCAGTTCCCAGGGCTGGTGCAGTTGCTGGTTACTCTTCCAGTTCCTGTTACACCCCATGGTGGACTTTTGAAACCAAGTTTGGGGGTGTTTTTTGAGCTTTGGAGTTGTGAGCACGTTACCTCTCTGCATTCTCTTAGTAATCCTTGAACTAAAATGCCAAGAAGCTGTCTTAGGGGTGGATGAGTGGTTGGTAAATGTGCAGAGGGGAATTGCATCTACCCTGATGTCCACCTCCTCTTAATTTCTGTCAGGAAATTTTGTAAGAGCTGGCAGCAGAATGTAGAGTTAGAGCCCTCCAGATCACTTCTGCTAACCCGTCACATCTAAGTTATGTGGGTCCAGTGTGAGCTGTCCATTTCTGACTGGACTTGGGGGTATCAGTGCAGTTCTGATCCTAGTTCTCCCAAGTGTGGTACATACGTGTGCCCCATGACACTGCCTTGGAAAAGGAATGGTGGCAGCCTGGCATTATGGAAGTCTGTGCATAGCTTGTGGTGGCTTTGCTTAATATTTTAGCCCCAGCTAAAATAGGAACTTTGTTGTAATGCTTGGAATGTAAGGTAGAGAAGATGCAAAACCATTAGTGCTATAAAGCTCGGACCTTGCCTTCTACAGTGTGCTATGTGCTGTGTATTGGACATAAACAGCTTACTTAAGCTACCACTTCACCCTACCTTTGCTGAGTCCATGTTTTGTCCAGACCTTGTGCATCACATTGGGATGTTTTGATTAGTGGGTTTTGGACTTGGTGACTGTTAGCAGTGTCTAGTTTAGTGTGGGTGATGGCACCTGCAGCCTTCGTTACCATCGGGCACTACTGGTGCACCTACATGTGGGGTGATCTTGTGGCCATCAGGTATCAGTCAATAGGAATGAGGCAGTTGAGTCTGACACCTCAAATTTCAGAGACCCAGGTAAAATATGGATGAAAGCACTGGGGACCTTTTCTTCTCTATCCATGCTACAAAGTATAACCTGATTTCACAGGGCTTTCCAGCACTCAGATTTTTCTTGAAGGAGCTAGTTTGGATTCTTGGATGTAGGCATGCCATAGGCCATTTATACAGGCTTTGTAGCATATGTCCATAAATACTTTGATTATGGGTTTCTAACCCATAGGGCCTATTGGCCTGGCCTGTGTGGTTTGAGTCAAAGAGCACAGAGAACTGAGTCATGGTGAACAGTGCTGGTAGTGCTGTGTCCTGCTTCCTTACAGGGGATGCAGGACCTGTCCCCACCTTACTGTGGTGGCCCTATGACTCAGACAGCGCTGAAGCTGCAGCAGACAGGTGTTGGAATGGGGCAGGCCCAGCTGGGGTATCTTCTGGGGTTTTTCTGCCTCTCATCCTTGGCTGTGTGTGATGCTTTCAATGTCTGTGCTCACAGACCTGAGCCTGAAGATGTCTGTGTCACAAACTGCCCATGTTTCTGGGAGGGGGCTCAATTCTCCATCTCTGCCCTCTCTCAGGGAGGGAGCAGCCCTGTGAAGGGTTGTCTGTCCCCTACCAGACATGTCCTCAGCTGTGGGTACAGGTCTCCCTCTCTGTGTTCCCACAAAGTGGAGTTAGAGGCTGTAGCAGTAGCACACCTGGTTCCAGTGAGGATTAAGTCATGTTGCTGGTGGCCCATGACTGGGTGGCTGCCACATTGCCCTGCCACATGCTCACCCCTACCTCCTGCCCCACCCCACACCTGCTGACTCTGATCTGGGTTTCTTTCTCTTGTAGCTGGATGAGGAAGAAGAGAGGAGGAAAAGGCGCCGGGAGAAAAACAAAGTAGCGGCAGCACGATGTCGTAACAAGAAGAAGGAGAGGACGGAGTTCCTGCAGCGGGTGGGTGCCCAATCTGTCCCAGGGCGCAGCAGGGATCTCCCTAGAATGGTGCTCCAGCTGCAGGCAACATTGCCTCCTGAACTGCCCCTCTGCCTTCCCTTGCTCCAGTGCCCCTATGTGGGAAAATACAGCCCCCCCTTTTCGTGAAGGTGGTGGCCATGTCCATGCCCAGGCAGAGCTCACCCATGGTACGANGTGGCCCATGACTGGGTGGCTGCCACATTGCCCTGCCACATGCTCACCCCTACCTCCTGCCCCACCCCACACCTGCTGACTCTGATCTGGGTTTCTTTCTCTTGTAGCTGGATGAGGAAGAAGAGAGGAGGAAAAGGCGCCGGGAGAAAAACAAAGTAGCGGCAGCACGATGTCGTAACAAGAAGAAGGAGAGGACGGAGTTCCTGCAGCGGGTGGGTGCCCAATCTGTCCCAGGGCGCAGCAGGGATCTCCCTAGAATGGTGCTCCAGCTGCAGGCAACATTGCCTCCTGAACTGCCCCTCTGCCTTCCCTTGCTCCAGTGCCCCTATGTGGGAAAATACAGCCCCCCCTTTTCGTGAAGGTGGTGGCCATGTCCATGCCCAGGCAGAGCTCACCCATGGTACGAGGGCTGGAGGTGGGCTCTGGGCTTGTGATGAGAGAGGAATGATAATGTCTCTGCCCCAGTGCTGGAGCAGGAGCACCTATACGAGTGTGGCGCAGGACAGGGGCTGGCAGTGTGCTGGCCCCTTGACCAAAGTCCTAAAGATTTTCCCACTCAGAGGCCAGATGCTCACTCACCTGTGACCCCAAGGCAGAAAAACTGTCACAGCTGTTTTTCTGCAACCAGTGGTGAGACATGGGCAGATGACACAGCATGAGACAAAGAGTCATTTCACAAGGGCAGATCCTTACAGATGGGGTGGGTGAAAACTTAAACATGGGTTTGTTCCCAAGCACCTTACCAGACCACAGAAAGCAGCCAGGCAGAGGTTTTGCTGGGGTACAGCAGACACCTGCCCCAGGTGGTGGCTGTGTATTTCCCTGTGGTGGCACTAACTAGTAGCACAAGGCAGCAGGCTGGGAATGAACTGCCTGGAGGCATGTGGTGCCTTGGCAGGTCTTCAGTCTGCTCCCCTGCTGCAGGGGCTGAGGGACAGCACTGGGCAGAGGTGGCTTGTTGGCCAAATTGTTTCTTGTATCTTGTCCTGCTAGATAAAGTCACATGCGGTTGTGTTCCTGTCCTGCTAGGAGTCTGAGCGTCTAGAGCTCATGAATGCTGAGCTGAAGGCCCAGATAGAAGAGCTGAAACAGGAGAGGCAGCAGCTCATCCTGATGCTGAACCGGCACCGTCCCACCTGCATCGTGCGGACAGACAGCATCAAGACACCCGAGAGCGAAGCCAACCCACTGCTGGAGCAGCTAGAGAAGAAGTGAAGGTGGCACTGGGCCAGGAGGAGGAGACAGTGACGCAGGGTCTTCCAGGGTCTCTAATGTATGTACTGTATGAAGAACTGTGCACTCAGGCCTGGTGCAGCCAGGACCCAGTGGGCTTCCTTGGGAACTATGGACCAAACATGGGAACAGAGAAGATCAGGAACCTGCCAACCATGTACTCTGAGGCTGAACCTGGGAGCAGGGCTGGTGGTGCCAGTGAGGGCAACCTCCCTGTGATACCTCATCACAGCCCTTCAGCCTGCTCTCAGCCCTGGGACCCACGATGCCACAGCGTGTCCTGCAAGGACCATGCAGCCTGTGGGTAGCAGGGGCTGCAGGCTGAGGAGTGGCAGCTGCACAGTGCCCACCAGCACCCTGCCCAGAGGCTGCCGCCGCTCCTGGCACACGCTCCGGAGGGAAACCCAAACCCAAGAACCACAAACACTTGATGCAGCCCCATCTGGTGGGCAGGCCTGTCGGGGCTCGGTGGCGCAGGCGCCCCCCACAAGCACACTCAGTATAATGTTTACAGCCCAGCTGTCCATGTCGGCCGTGCTTTTGAATGCACATTTTTACACTTTTTTAAAGTATTTTTTACAAAGTTTTTATACAGTGATCTCTATATGGATTTATATAATCACTAGATGTGATCCCATAGAAATGTATGTTATAATGGTCTGTTTGTTACAAACACATATGCCACAGTTATCTCCATTGTGTTACTTGTCTGGTAGCATCCAGCTCCTTTCCTGGCATGCTGGGAAGGGGGTCCAAGCTGCCCTCTGCAGTGCTGTCGCTACCCTCTCCATCCATGTATGTCCTTCATAATATTCAGTTCTGTATCTCTCAGTAAATGTTACCTTTGCGTATGCTGTCCTCCTGTAGCTCTGTTTGGGTCAGCACTGTGGCAGCATCTGCCAGGGCTGAACAGGCCAGGTGTGTTCCTGGTTGAGTGGGACAGTGGAGTAGATCCCAGAGCTGGTTTTGGTGGTTGTGTTAGCAGCTGTGGGCCAGGAGAATTCACCCTAGAAAAGCTGGGAACCTTGGAGGCAGCTCTTACTATTGTCAAGCAAGAAGTAGCTCAATGCTGCACCAAATAGGATAGGCAGGCATGGCTTGTCAGTTGGAAAGGCAGAGGGAGACCATCTCATCCTTAACTGGTCCTTCTTGTTTCAGTCCCAAATCCAGCAGTTTGAGTTCATTTCAGGGATGAGAAAGACAGGAATGTCCTTGTGCTCGTGGTCCCCTTATGTGCCTTTGTGCTTCCTTGTGCCCAGACTGTGGAGGTTCATGGCTCAGATCTGACCTATTCCTCAGCTGCTGTCAGGAGCCAATCTTCATTCTTTGAAAAATGTGATACCTCTGCCTTTCATCAAGCTCTGCTGAAAGGATGCAGAGCACGTGCTGGGCCTCCTTATCTCATCTCTTTATTTCCCTCTGCAAAGTGTACATGGTAATAAATTTCCTCTTTGGTGGTCAGTGGGGGCTCCCTGTGGATACCAGATGATCCAGGGATCTTGTCCACAGGCATCTTGAACTTTTTTTCTCGCCTGGAGAGCCTGTGTGCTCATCTCCCTGCGGGAGGCCTCTCACTCACCTGCTACATGCCTTCCAGCAGCACTGGCAGTGCTGTGGATGCAGGCGATGGCCTTTCTCTGGCGAATAGCCACATTGCAGTAAACATTTCTGCTATGAAAACAGCTGGCTTGGAAGAAAAATAAAAGGTGCTTTTTGAAACCAAGCATGCTAGAAGCAGCTAGCAAAGGCAGCAGCAGAAGAGTTAATGTATCTACATCAGTTTAATGCTCAGCTATTCCAGCCAAGGCTTGGGCAGGAGCTGAATCCTAGCAGGGCCCAGGGGCTGGAATGAGATTATCTTTAATGTCCTTCCTAACTCAAACCACTCCCTGAATCTGTCACCCAAACAACTTTCTGCTGTATTCCAGTCAGTACCAAGGTGTTTGACACTCAAAATTTAGGGCATTTCTTTTCAGGCAACTTGGTTGGGCTGTGACACAATGAAGTTAAAGCAGAGAGTTTGGGCCTCTTCCCCTTTAAGCCACAGCCTGTGAGTGTTGAATGGAAAAGGTTCCATCTCTGTGCAGCATGCTATACTGCAAACCCCTCCTGGTTCCTGTAGGAGACAGGCTCTTTGGTGTTCTTGACTCTGGTAGCATCTGTCCTCTCATAGCATAGCCCCTACCTTCTCAGAATTAAAAATTTTGCTATGGAACAAGTGGTCCACTGGACAGGCTTCTACATTACAGTTACATCTCCTGGGCATGGGCAGGAGCCGAGGGCAGATGCCAGGCACAGCCTGTGTTGCCACATGCTGGAACACGCTCTCCAACCTAAAAAACAGTAGTTGTACCTGTGACAGTGTCCTCGCACTTGGGTCCACTTCATGCACGGACTGGTAATGTGGATTTGCTTGGAAAAGTCAACCAACAGTTCTCAAGGGCCAGGAAGTCACCTCCTGGCCATCCCACACCACCCCATCCTGTGTTAGGTGCACTGTGGACCACTACTGGAGCAGAGCTGAAGGGAGCTAGTACTTCTGGGACAGGGCTCGGTGCCGGTGGTGCTGGAGCCGGTAGCCTAGTAGTTGTGGGGCTGCTGCCAGCCCCATGTCCCCGGTCCAGCCAGACGTTGGGCTGCATCCCTCATCCTGGTGGGCACATGCACACGCACACATGGATCCCTCCTGTGGACGGCTGTAGCTGGTTGTAGAGCCGCGGTTGCTGGCCCTGGGCGCAGGAGCCCTGAGGACGTCAGTCGCTGCTGGCACACAGCTCTAGTCTGGCTCGCTGGCTGCTCCAGCCTGAGGTTCTGTGCTCACCCAAACCCGCACACGAGGTGGCTGGAGACAGGCGCGCAGGAGCCCGTCGGCGGGCGGGATGCGGCAGTGCGCGGGCACCGGGCAGGGGCGGCCGGTGCCTCTCCTTCTGCCCCCCGTGCCGGCCGCTNGAGCGCCGGCTCTGCCCCGCGGCTTGGGAGAGCCCCCGAGCACTGACCGCCCGCGGCCCGGCGGGCAGCTCTCAGAGCGGGTCCGAGCGGGCAGGGGACTGGAGCACCTCTCCTATGAGGAAAGGCAGGGAGAGCTGGGGCTGTTCAGCCGGGAGAAGAGGAGGCTCTGCGGGGACCTCAGAGCACCTTTCCAGTACGTAAAGGTCTATGAGTAAGCTAGAGAGGGACATTTTACCAGGGCTCGTGGTGATAGGACAAGGAGCAACAGTTTTAAAATGAAAGAGGATTTGGATTGTATATAAGAACTTTTTAAAATGAGGGGGATGAGGCACTGGAACAGGTTGTCCGGGGAAGTGATGAATGCCCCATCCCTGGAAGTCTTCATGGCCAGGTTGGATAGGGCTCTGAGCAACCTGGTCTAGTGGAAGGAGTCCCTGCACATGGCAGGGGCTTGAAACTAGATGACATTTAAAGAGCTCATTCAATTCAAACCTTTCTGTCATTCTGTGGCTCATGGTGCCATCCCATGGTGTCAGATGGTTCTTGTTAAATATGTGAGCCCACCTGGCAACACTGGTGCTTCCCGGCCATTTCACCTGCAGGCCTCTCTGCTTCTGAGATATCTGAGGTGGCTCAACGACCAGGACAACCAGCAGGAATTTCCAGGGTGCCAGCAACCTCCTCCAGGACATGCCCATCTTCTGTTCTGTGAGATCCACATTCAGGTCATAACTCTAGTGCTCCTTCTCACACTCACTAGTTCAGGCCAGAGCTCTTCCCAGAGTAATATGATACCATATTTTTCCTGAATCCCAGGCAGGTGAGCCACGTTACTTTTCCATTGTTTAGATGCTTGTAACAGCTCTCTGGTGTCCTTCACAGACTACCCCAGTTCCCTCTGGAAAGCCGCCCTTTCCTCTTCACTCCTAAGGAAAGGTAGGTGCCACTTCGCCCAAAATCACCAGGCCTGAGGCAGTGCGGGGGTAATGGGCTGGGAGTCCAGTGACAGTAGTTTGATGTGAGTGCTCCACACTGCATGCCTGACCCTCTTCTTGCTGGACCCCTGACCAGTGTCAGGGCCCATGGACAGCAAGAACTCGGTTTCCCTGGAAGCGTCTTGCCAGTTCCTCACCCCTCTCTCCTGCAATCAGCTCATCCCAAAGAGGTTGAGCAGGCCATCATTCTCCCAAAGCTTCATTGTGGCCCTCTTCCTTTCCTCCTCATCCTCTCCCAACCCACTGCCCCCATCCCCTTGTAAGCAAGGTGTGTGTGCAGTCCTGGGGATACAGGCATCCAGCCCCTCCCTCCCTTGGCTTGCAGCTGGTCATGGGCAGAGGATGCTTGGAGGTCATTACTTTGCAGTTTTCATAGTATTGTTCTCACTTTGTCTATGGAAAATTGCTTCCTCTGCCCTTCTTGTCAGGGGCTGAGGGCGACTCCGTAACACTGTGGTAAGTGGTATTAACTAACCTTTGCCAGTGACCTGTCTCTCTTGTTTCATTTTGAGCCAAGGGCAACAGGTATTCATTTGTCTTTGTCCTTATTGGTTCTTCTACTCAACTTGCTGGAAAACAAGCCCCAGAAATCCCCAGCCTTGATATTTACCAAGAGTCACGGAAACTGCTTTGATTACCATGGGTGCCAGACTCTGCTGAGCAGAACTGGCACCAGCATGGCCCATGGCTGGGCACAGGACTGGAGCCAGGCAAAACTGTGCTGCCAGGATGCTCACAGAGAAGTGAGAAAAACCAACTGCTGCTTCCCTGAGCCTGGAAGCATCACCTGGCTCCCCATGGCTTTGCACACTTTTTCCTTATTTGTGATCACTGGTTGCTGGCGACTGAAGCATGGGGGCAAGAGGGTGGTAGGCGGGCACAAGCTGAGGGAATGGATCCATGTGCATCCCATGCTCCCATGGAGGCATCATGCTCCTGCTGGGCTCAGGAAACTGCTCTGTGGGCAGAGCAGGGTAGGTCACTTGTTCCTGGTTGGGGGCATGAGTCTTCCCACATCATGCAGTTGGTGGGGTGGCCAGGGTAATTTCCCAGGTGGGTGATGGAGGCAGGCAGGGCAGCTGCTGTCAGAGGTGTAGCCAGCCCCACAGGCAGGGAGCTTGCTGTCAGCAGCTCTGCCACCAACACTTTCCATATGAGGAAAAGATCCTTCCCTACAGCCAGGAGGTCTTGCTGGTCAGGGCCACCAGGAAGGGCTGGCACCCATTATATCATGCCTGGAGTTTGCCTTTTCTCTGCATCTGAATCCCCAGGAGCAGAAGCCTGGGAGCACCTGTCAGCTCAGGCTGACTCCTCCACTGCAACCGAGTCGTAATTCCAGACACAGCCAGTGCCTGTGATGCTTCCCCAAGCCTCAGTGCCTGTGACAGCCTCAGTGGCTCTGCCCACACGGAACTGGGTCTCCTGCCCAGCACAGGCACATTTCAGCTCCTCACCACACACGGGGAGAAGGTGGTGAAGAAGATGGGGCTGAGGCTGGCAGGGAGACACAGAACAGTTCACAAAGGCCAGAACCAGGCTTTGCAGCCCATGTATTACCTGGGGCTGAGTTTGGGCTGAAGATGCAGTGTGTGGCTGTAGGGTTAGAGAGCTTAACGACCCTGAGCCTTTGGTTTTGTCTGTCAGGGTGAGCAAGAAGTTATTCCCAATTAGCTAAAGTGATGGGAGAATTTGGTGGTGAAGGCAGGAGGTGGGTCACTGTGGGTAAGACTGACAGCTCCGCATCCCTGTCAAGTTCAAGGGACTCTGCTAGACAAAAAGGCCCTGTGTTAGCAAGGTGATGCACTTTTCCAGCCCTGGCTCCTAGGAGATACCAGCATGAAGCTACTTCCAGAAGCCCACATGGGTTTCAGCAAAAGCAGAGTTTGGGTCTGTTTAACAGTGAGGTTTCACTGCAGCCTGTCACGTCTCAGATGAAGCTTCAGGAACAGGATCGTTTGCCAGTAACCACCACCTTGTGCTGATGTTATCTAGTTTCTGCAGAATGAACTTGCTGAGTTGTCATCTGTGACACTGTTGGGGAAGTCCTGACTCCTGACACTGCAGTTCCTGCCTCTGCTTTGCCATGGCCCCAATTCCAGCAGCATCATCTGGGCTGGTTGGATTTGCTGGACACCTGCTTGTGCTGAGATGTCATGAGGTTGTCAGAAAGACCTGGGCAGCAAGGCTGTGCTGCAGGCCTGCGGGCTCCCAAATCCAGTGGAGCCACCAGCAGGCTAACATGTAGTTTCTTGTTGAGGATAAAATGGCTACTGACAACTCATCTCAAGGTGATGCTGAACACTTGGTGACCAGACAAGCAGCAACAGGGGGTTTGCACTAGAGCTAACGTGTGGGTATCAGCAGGTGCCTCTCAGTACGTGGGCTACTGACTTCTGTGACAGAGGCAAACTCTGTGGGTGCCAGGCAGAAGCACTGCTGCATTATGCAGGTGTTTGCCGAGTGAGGCATCCCTTTTCTTCTGTGCAGACTTTCCCTGGAGGCAGTGACCTGATTCACTCTCTAGCTCCAGCCAGCAGATAATGGATGAGTGGCTAAGGTAGTCATGTGCTGGTGCATGCTGGCACTGCTGTATGGCTGGGCAGCATGATGGCACCCCATGCAGCCAGTGTAACAGGCTGGCAAAGCCAAACTCACTGGTCCAAACTAACCCCCTCAGCTGCAGGTGCAAGGTGTTCTCTGTTTCTGCAGAGTGGATGCAGGCACTGTTCCGCTGTCTGTTGGAATACCTGCAGGTCACTGGGTCACGTGCACAAGTTTTAGGAGCAATGCAAGCTGCCAGTGTACCCTGCGTGACATGGAGCCTCATTCAGGCAGGGCTTTGGAGCAGCACATTTCTTCACCTGATAGCAACCATCTGCTGTGGCTGCAAGGTCCCGCGCTGCTCGGCAGCTGAGTTCGCATGCTGGGGTAGCAGCACCTCAGCATTTCTCCCAGCCATGCTTGGAGTGTGCCTAAGAGTCAGCTGGCACCTGGGAGGTTTAGATGAGAGTGCCAAAGGGTTCAAGGCTGTGCTCCAAATTCAAGATAGAGCTAGCTGGTGGGTCCCTCTCACTGTGCAGCAATGGGGGAAAGAGGAAGGCTGCATGAGGAATGGGATGAAGAAGAGCACATCTATCCTTTATAACTATAATGCTATGGTAGATGGGGGGCTGCTTCCCTGGGCTGCTGTGTTTGCTTCTGTCTTCCCTGCTGTGAAATCAGGAGACATCCAAAGATGGGTGCTGACCTAAATTAGGGCTGCAGGAAAATTTCCCTATGTAGGGACTAAAAGTCCCACTAGTTTAGAGTGGAAACTAGTGAAATGCCACGTGATAGAGATGTGCAGAGCAATTCCTGGCTTAGAGATAAGTCTGTTCCTCTGCTCACCCCCTCACAAGATGTTCAAAGAAATGGAAAGACAACTCATTTCACACTGGTAAATTGACACACTTCTCATAGAGCCAGCAAACTGGTTTGTGCAGGTGGACAAGATGCCCTGCTGGCCAACAGTTTCAGAGGGCTCACAAAGAATCAGGTATTGATATAAAAAACAAGGATACCCAAAACTGAAGTAAAAAAGTTTGGCATAAATAACATGAAAGATGGCATGATTCTTGGACATCTATTTGGGATTCAGGTAAAGAATGGTGGCAAGGAGTTTCTTTTTTTCCGTCCCTTCTTTGAAACCAATTTTGGCACTATTAGTGACACCAGGAGGACCAAGTCTTCAAATCAGGGCCTTGCACCATCATTGCTGGCATGGCCTAGGGTAGCACTTCTCCCTTGTCCCACCTCCAAAGCACCATCAGGGATGAGGTGCCATGGAAGTCTGCAGATTACCTGTGTCTGGGCACTGGTGTTGGCAGCCACAGAAAAAGCTGTAGGAAAAGCAGCCACGTCCCAGAAGGCTGATTACTTGCCAGGGTACCAAAATGCAAGGATGGAAAGCACAGGACTGATGATCATCTGAAACTGCTCCCTCTCCCTCCCTCCATCTGCTGCTCCCAGCCCCCTGGGGAAACTTATGGGACTTTACAAGCCCTCTGAAATAGCCAGCACTAAGCAAGTCCTCTCTTGGTGTTTGGGCATTGGACCATGGGCCTTCTTCCTTGTGTTTTTCTCAAAAAGGCACTGAAGAGCCCTGGCTGAGGGCTCTGGGGGATGGACCAGGTTTGGGTCAGGGGCTCAGCCCTGCTGCTGCCTCCCCCGGCAGCCTGCTCTGGGACTCTGGGTTGTCTCCCCGAGGGCTGGCAGCAGGCGAGAGCTGTGTGTGCCAGGGTGCGACAGCACGTGCCAGTGCTCTGTCCAGGCTGATGGGGCTTACACCCACTTGCGTGTTTTGATAACTCTGCCAGTGTGGCTCTGCCATTCAGTGCTCCTTGCACAGGCACCGAGTGTACCTTCTGCACAGCTCCCCTGTCCTCTCCTTCACAGCCACTCTGCCCCACGCTGCCTGTCCTCCCCCAGCCTGCCTCCGATGTGCTGGGCTCCAGCACCACTTGTACAAGCACCACACACGCCTGGGCACAAGCTCACTGCGTGTGAGCCCATCAGTGCAGCTGCTTGTGCTGAACACCTCCTCCAACCATGCTGCATGAGCTGAAGGATTTGGGAAGCTCTTGTTCCCACCAAATGGGGTGGAGAGAAGGGAAAACCAGTGTACATACCCCCGTAATCCAAAAGTGAAGCAATCCATTGGAGTGGAAGTACAGTACTAGCATGAGTGTTGTTCACAGCCATCTCCTGCCGAGGTGGGTGTCTCAGAGTCTATCTGCAAGAACATGCCCAAAATAAGCTGTACTCAATCCCTGGGAGTCTTGAACATGTTTTGTGGTGATGGGTAGTATTGAAGAACATTTTCCTCTGAATGGAGTCATGAAGCAACAACGTAATACACTCAAGAATCATGTATTAATTTAAGAGACAAGTGATGCATTCACCATCCACCCCCATGCCATGGATCATGGCTTCAACCAATGCCCTGTGAACATCAAATCCTCCATCAAGCATTGTTCATCCCCTGGGAGCACAAGTTTTGCTGCTCAGTCGTTGCAGTTGGATTCACTGCAGCAGTAGCAGAGGCCCAAGGTTGAGTCCTGCTGCCACCATGGTCGGGCTGAATAGCCACATGTGCCTCTCCTGCTTTTGTATGGCCTGGAAATGCACACACTGGGAAGCACGAAGGAAGCTGGGGCCATGGCCTCTTGCCATCACCAGTAAGTCTACCCCTGGGTGGATCAGCCCTTCTGGTTAAACGGGTCACTGCCCTTCCTCTTTGGGCCTTCCCCATCATCACCGAACGAGACTGCCACTGAGATGAGTCAAACCGTCAGACAACATCTGCACCTCCACACACCCCGTCCATGCGCTTGGATAGTTCAACTGGTGGGCTCAGCCCAGGCAGCGGAAGCAAAGAAACCCAGGTTGACTGGGGGGCATCTGATAGCTGAACATTTTCAGTGTCCCAAGCTCGGCTGGGTGATCTGGTCCATTTTTGACCAATCCCAGAAGGTAGGCAAACCCTGTGAGGACAGCAGTGAGAGAAAGTTTGGCCTTGAATGGATGTACTCTACCAGGGTTTGGGATCTGCTGACCTGGAGACTCTTGTGAGTGTACATCTGAGTACTTGCTCATGAGCTGCTAAGTCCTTGACAGGAACAGATTAGAGATTGCTCAGCTAAAGACACAACCAGTTGATCTGTACAGGACAGGGGAAGGAGAATGTGGCTCATCCCTTCAAAATAGCCTGGGGTGAACTCTAATAATCTGTCTCTTGAGACTTGAAACTCCCATATGTGCAGGAGGTCTGACCCTGCCAACCTCCTGTCAACCCTTCAGCTGGGAGCTCTAACCAGGCTTGCTCTTCCTCTCCAGTGGGGTCAGATGGACCCCAACTACCTGGAGCTTGGTGTCCATGTCTGGAAAGCTTGCACATTTGCATTTTCTTTCTACGGTTTCATTCTTTTAAAATATGGACACAAAAAGTGCATTACTAATGACATTCAAAAAAACCCACATAAAAGTGGCAAAGCCAAGTACCAAAGACCTAGAAATTGCCAGAAATGAGTTTGCCTGGGCAGCCTAGCTTCAGCTGTCTTGTGCATATGATAATTTCCTGCAGTTTGCCCTGGATTGCCACCTCTTCAGCACCAAGGCTGGACCTTGGCTGGAGGGAGCAATGAGCTGGACAGCTAGGCTGCCTCCTTTCTTAGCAGGGCTGGGAAACTCCTATCAAGTTGGTGAAGCAAGAGACTGCAGAAAGAAAGGAGGTTCTCCTGGGTAGACAGCTAATGCCTCCCTGGAGAGCTGGGTCTGTGTCTACCCCTGCCTCGAAGTTACACTGAGTCGGTGAGCCACATAAGCAAGCGCTTTCGCAGGAGCAGCCGCGTCTTCCTCATTTCCCAGAGCTGCTTTACAGAAGTGCTAAAGGTTTGCAGATGCAGTCACAGACATCAGGATCTGGGGTTTGGCTAAATTAAGTGCTATATAGTTCCAAAATCACCAAAAAATTTAGATCCTTGGTTCCTTAGATCTCCTAGTTGGTTCAAAATGTGTATCCAAAATGAATGAGTATTTATGACCTAAATCTCTTTTTGTATCTTATTTGGACTTGTTAAATAGGTATAACTCCATCCCCTCATCCCCCACTCCGGACCTAAAAAGGTGGCTGAGAATACAGCTTCATTAATAACCCTGAAACACTCATTCAGTGCTGAAGTGATGAGCATCAGAAGGAGTCCGTGAAGAAAAGGAAAAGTAGGACGTTGGAGCAGGCTGACCGCAGGACAAGATGAAGGTAACACAGCCATCCCAGGGAATAAACCCTAGTGGATCATGCAGCTACGGAGCACAGCATGTTACACAGCATGGGGGTGTAAATGCAGTGTGCTGTAGGGATTCACTTATGGGATTTCCATAATTTTGAGTGCTTGACTTACAGCCCTTGTCATTTATCAGACATTTGGGGTGTAAAGTACCTGTTTCCTGTACATTGGCTGGCTGCACCAAGTAAGGACTCAGAGTGTTGGTGTTTGCTCTGTGCCAAGTGGGATGAATTTGGTGGGACTATGCTTCAGCTCTCCTGGCACAACTCACTCTCACACTGAGCTCAGTCAAGATGAAATAGCCCTGGTGACAGAGACTGGGGAAGCTGGACACGTCACAGACAGGACAACACGTTCTGACAGAGTGGGACATGGCAAAAGCGTCTGGTAGAGAGCAGGGACTTTGTTCAACACAGCCATTTGCTTAACATCTCTTCTCAGCGCTGATTTATGTGCAAAAGTCTTCAAACTTATGTGGGGAACTATAAGCAAGTTGTTGCAATTGTCCAAATATTGTAAGAAATTATTTGCATAAAATGCTACATGTGAAGCAGAAACAACCTCAGTGGTTTACAGGAGGCTGAAGTTGGTAACTGCTCTAGGCTGGATTTTTAAATAGCACTATGCACTGAATGGCTGTGCAAACAAGATGAGTGAGATGGATGAGGTGAGATGCAGTTCTGAATGTTGCTGTCATAAGCCTGCTGCAGGCAAGAGCTCTGGAGCAGCAGGTTTACAAGGATACTCCAGCAACCACCCGTGCGGAGGAAGCTGGTTGCACAGGTGGGACAAAGGAAAAGAGGCTTTGAAGCAAAGGTGCTGGCTGAAAAATACCTGATGTGCTGTCTTGGTTCTGAGGAACCCATCCTAGTAGCTTTTTTTTTTTCAAAATTCTTTCCTTATTGAAACCCTGGGAACATAACTCGTAACATAATCCATCCCACAGAGGCAGGATTCAACCTGGACTTCTTTCGAGAGAGGTTCCTCCCCAGTCATTTCATATAAAGGGGCTTGAATAACTTTCCTGAATTGCCCATCCCAAGGTCTTCCTAACTTCATTTTGCTTTGAGCGTCAGACCTCCACCTTTCCTGCTGCAGTGTGGCTGCACAGAAAGCAGCTGACCACCCTTTCCATTACAACATATGAAAGACTGTTCCTTGCTCACCACCCACTTTCCACCCCCAAAAGTTCTCTTTTCTAGGCTAAATGGGCCAAATTTCTTCTCTCCTTTCTCTTGGTGCAATATTTCTGTGTGTTTATCCTTTGTATCGTTTTTCTTCCAGACTACTTCACTTCTTGGCCTGGGATTCTGAATCGGTCCTGGCCCTGCACAGGCAGCACAAGGCAGTCATCTCCTTTGCCCTGCCCCAGAACCCCAGGTCAATACTTGACCCCTTTGCTGCTGGCAAAGCTTCAGTTTTCAATGCTCTGCAACCCCCGGATTTTTCCCTGCTATTCTGCTGCCCTGTTGGTTATTCCCCAGATCTTCTACCTACAGCTCGCTTTGCTCTACATTTGCATTTGTTCTTGCTGAACTGCATCTTGCTGCTTTCAAACCATTTCTCTGCAGCTGAGATCACACTAAGCCCAGGCTCCAGAGTCCCTGCAGCCACTCTGTCCTGGGAGAACAGGACTCCCTTCAGCATTGCCTGCTGTAATTCACAAGGGACAAATACAGGACTGGTTGGCCCTCTCCTTCCCCTAAGAATCTCTGGAAATATCCTTTCTCCATCAAGCTGCTGGTATGGCAGTAGCCTAGCACTGGTGAGTTTTTCCAGTGACACTGACAGTGATTTCACAGCTCCTGTGATTAAGATCAAAGAAAACTAAATGATCCCAGAGAGAAAGACAGGATGTTATTCACAGTGTAAATTTAGTCACCTAAGTCAAGCACAGAGATTAGGAGACTGGCTCCTGAAGCTCACCCTCATAGTGGGGGCGAGCCTGGGCAGGGGCAGCAGGAAGACAGTTCCCCATGTTGTGCCTGCAGCAGGTGCCCAGGGCAGTTCCTACAGAGCTGTGAGCAGATGCTGGTGGAGCCATACTGGTTTCTGCTGCTCTGGGTTGGGGGATCACACCTCTGACCAGAGAAATGGTAGGGGGCTCTCACTGCCTATGAGGAGACAACACAGGTCCAGCCCAGCCCAGAGAAGCATTGTGAAAGCTGTGTCCATCTTCCCACCAAGAGACCCTTATCTCATTTACAGACACTTATTTGCTCATAAGTGGTAGGAATTCATTAACATCATGGCCAGTTCAAGGGCAAAGAGTGTGTTTGGACAAGGCAGGAAAAGGGATGCTCTCTTAGCCCTGCTCAGAAAGGCCAAGTGTCCAAACCCTCTCCCATGCTGTTGCTCTCTCCTGAGGTACCTTCATCAGCTGTTAATAAAAGCCCAGCTTTGGGCAAACCAAGGTGCGCTCAAAACCTCCCTCCTGTGGATTGAAGAACAGCCTCTGTCATAGCCACATTCTGGACAGTTTTGCACTGACTGTCCAGCTCCTGCCAGGTCACTCAGCTTCCCTCACCACCTTCTGCCAACAGTCCCACCACCTTCCCAACTGCCTCCCAGACACTGGCTTTGCTAGGTACAAAAGGAAGGAATTCAGCTAATTCGTCCAATAATAGAACAAGGGTATTTTTCTCTGAGGAAGGAGCTCCCTCCATCCAGCAGCCTGCAGAGCAGGACACACCAGGCAGTCTCTGAGACCTGCTCACCAGCAGAGGAGTGTGGTTTCCTCGGGAGAGTGGGAATCCTGCAGTGTGCTTCCTGGAAAGGAAGTGCCACACAGGGTTGCAGAGTTCAGAGGAAGTGTAGTGATGCAGCAAGCTAATGGATCCTTCAAGGGTTGTGCTGCTGGCTGGTGCCTTGGCAGGCCTGAACTCAACACCTCTCACCTCACCGATGCCTTTGGCTACTCCGTTTCTGGAGCCAGCTGCACCAGAAGAGCCCTGTGTGCTACAGGGGGGCTGCACTTCCAGGAAATTGGGTCCCTCAGGGTGCGTTATGCAGAGCAAACCTTTGCAGCCATGTTAAAATGTGTGGTGGATCCTAGCATTTCCATATAGCCAGGAGGAAAAATACACTCAATGCTGTGAAATGTTCAGATAAAAGGGTTAAGGGTAGAACACCAGTGCCACAGGATGTTTCTAAAGGAGGAAATGGGCCAAAATTGAGTAGTTTTGCTACTGGAGCTAAGTCAGGAGATTTTCCTGAGCCACCCAGCCTGCAGCCAGCTCCATGTAGTTCTTGGTTTTGGCCATGTTTGCTCCTGTGTTGGCTCCATGAGTGGCAAGGATGGGAGGAAATGCCAGCAGTGCCCATGCAAGCCTGCACTGTGTTCCAAGCATGTACTTCTCTGCAAGTGTGTTTTCTGTGCTGCAATACAGCTGCAACCCCAAAGCTGCCAATAGTCTTGCCCTAATGACCACTGCATCTCAAGTGCCCTTGCCTATGCCCTGCTGCTGAGACTTGCTAGCTGTTCCTGCTTGAGGCAGGAGAAACTCAACCAAAACACCCATAGGCATCAAAACTCAGTAAGTTGAGAACTGGGAATTGTTGTTTTCCACAGGAGTGGGTTACTGTGGATGGGTTCATGCCTGTTTCTATATCTGCTCCTTATTGCATATACAAGAACTTAGCAGGTCCAAAGTTGTGTGCTCCTGTCTGTGGATGGAGAGCCTGTTGGTATGTGGCCCTGGCTCATCCTGCTGGATCTGGTGACACAAGCAGATCAGAAAGCAAATGATCCCTGCTTTGGCATCTCCTACTCCTGCATTGTCACCTCCAGAGCCACTAGCATGGGGTACTCCAAGGGTACCACTGAAGCACTGGTGTCCTAGGGGCTGATTGCACATCTTTAGTCTTCTGAGGCTCGTACTAAGGACAGAAGCAGTCCCAGAGAGCACAGACTGGGGACAAAGAAGAGGATCCAAAGCAGCTTTTCCTTGCTGCTGTCTGCATAGGCTGATCCACAGATTCTTATGTTTACAGCACTTTGTCTGCCAGGGCTGATATTCCCTCATGGGTCAGTGGTGACATACTAATGAATGTTTTAAAGTGCTAAATATCTTTGCTTTATAGAAAATACTAGTCCCACCCAACCCAGTCCAAAAGTTCTATGACCCTGAGCCTTTCTTCTTAAATGGGACTGGTGCTTCATCATGCCCATGTGAACCACCTGCACTAACAGTGTTTATGTGGCACCTGCTGAGGGTACCCGTCCCCTCCCCGGGACCCGTGTCAATGGTGTGGGGGCAGGAGAGGGTGGGTGGGTTGTGCGGAGATGTGCGGCTGCCTGGGAATTTCCTCAGCTGCCTTGGGGTGACTGAGGTTGCCTGGGACTGGACTGACCTCCTGCCTGCACAGGGCTGCCATGGGACACAGTGCCCCTGGAATTTCTGGGGCTCCCAGTAGCACCTCCTCCGCACTGCCCTCCTTTGAGGGTCCAAGTTTCACAGCCAGAGCTGGGGCTTTTCTTCCTTTCCATCTCTGCTGTTTGTCTCAGAGAAAACCCATCGTGTTGTTTTTCAACTGCCTGAAGGTGTTTTTCGGGGGTTTTTCAGGCTATTTTGAAGCTCATTTTTCCCAGATGTGCTTTTTTTCTTCTTTTTTTTTTTTTTTTTTTTTTATTTTGTTNTTTTTTTTTTTTTTAATTTGGTTTTTAAAAATTTTTTTCTTCTTCTGTAACTTTTCTTCTTTGCCTTAAAGTTTCCGGCCACGTGACTTTCAGCTTACATCCCCAAGGTTCTGAGAAACCACAGGAGGCTGAGACCTAAAGGGAAGGTGCAGAGGCTCTGAGGGAGAGGCAGCGAAAGTATTGGAGTGCTGGGCAGGAGGACAGAGTGCTTCTGCAACAGGTGAGAGCAGGGAGCCAAGGGCCATATCAGAGGTGACAGAGGAGGACAGAGGAGAGGCAGAGAAGCAAGACAGAAGGCAGGCACACCAAGAGCACAAAGGAAGCTGAAGAGACCCTGGGAGCCAGAAACAGCAGCCATGCCCCACAGCTCTGACAGCAGTGATTCCAGCAGCTTCAGCCAGTCTCCCCCTCCCAGCAAGCAGGTAAAGCAGGGGCCCTTCCCCAGCTCTCCCCAGCTGGAGAGTATTTCAGGGTGGGCCACGGGTGGGCAGGAAGTAGGGTGGCACCCACTGTCGGTGTTTTCACAGTGCAATATGGCAGAGCTTTCTAAGAATGGCTGTGGGGAGAGAGATGCAGGGCTCAGCCAAGGGCCCTGGCAGAAGCTCCAGCCACTGAGCTGGGTATGGGCAGAGAGAGATGACCTGGTTACCTGGGGCTATGCCAGGGGCAGCTGGGGGCCCAGGACCCCCAGGCATGGTGGATCCTGTGATACATGCCAGGCAGGCAGGAAGCTTTGGTGTGAGTCGGTGCTCTGGTGAGGAGCCTGAGCAGGCACCTCCTTGCCAGGGACCAGGGTGTCTCAGGGGCAGCCTGTCTGCTTCCTGCTTCTGTGGACAGCACTCGGGACCCATCAAAGCCCTGCTACTTTGGATCTGCTTTCTTTACTCTTCAGCCTCAGAGGTTTTTCATGTCAGTGATGCTTCACAGAGGGATTTTGTTTTGTTGCACGGCATACCTTAATGGTAGGTCTTTTGTGGGCAGATACAGACACAAGTCTGAGGTATTTTCACTGCCTTTTCTGGCTAAACTTTATTTTATCTGTCATTTGCCATTTCTCTAGGGCTGGCAACAAGAGCAAGCGCCTGAGACTTTGCTCAGAAATCTTGGGGATCATCAGGGCAGATGACTTTTGGCTTCCAAACAAGGATGGGAATGCATCCTGGCTTGCATCCTGGTAAAGACAGGGATAAAGCACAAGGTTTTCCAAAGGATAGGGACTGGACTAGATGCAGGATACGGGAGCTGCTATATCTGAGACATTTTCAGGGTATTGAAGGCAAGGATAAAATGGTTAAGTTCAAAGAAGAAAAACGTCTTGGGTTGGGGGGAGGGGGGAGAGGATGTGGACAGATAGATGGGCTGGGAAGATAACTTTTGTGGCTGAGTTTTGTAGTCTTGTGGAGAAGTGGTGGTGTGAATGTTAAAAGAGTCCACAAGAGGGGCAGTGCAATATGAAAATAGAAGATGAAAGTCTGTGTGACAGTTTCAACCGTCAGAAGGCAGCAGCAGGACCAGATCTCAGCAGAGAATGGCTGGTGCGTGAAGCTCATGACCTGAAGCCTGGAGATCTCTGTTCTCCCCTGCTTAAGGGGCTTGGGGGTGTTGCAGTCAGCACTGCAGGCATTGCTGCCAAGGGACTCTAGAAAAGAGCAAGGACAGAGATCAGAGAGGTGGAGCAAATAAGATCTGTGTTAAAAACAAAAGCTCTGAATCTGTCTAGTTAAAGAAAGCAGGGGCCATATTGTGTTGTGAGGGTCTGCAACAAATAAAACCTGAGGCAGAAAGGTGATGGAGAAGGGAGGGAGCTTCAGAGGTGAAAAGAGGAAAACACAGGCTGAATAGCTGGAAAAAGGTTATATCCAAGGAGCTGGAATGTCTGTAGTGCCATTATCCTGCAGAGAGACAGGAAAGGAAAAGGTTTTCTGTACAAGAATTCAAATTGTCTTTCTTCCAGAGGGAGGTCCATACTCTGGTCCATCAAACTGTATCCCAGGCTCTGCATTGGTGAAGGGAGAATTGTCATTTCCCAACTGTTCTGGGATCCCCAAGGATGTCAGATGTGCCCCTCCTGGCAACAGGGTTACTAAGAGCATCACACATCCCCTGGACTATGGCTTTATAGTGGTATGGAGGGTGTGTAGCCCGTGTCCTGTGCTTCAGTGATGTTACCTGCTGTGTCTCTTTCCCAATTACTGCCCTGCAGGAGAAGGGTGAGGGAGAGAATTACCCAGTCATTTCCATGCCTTGTTTCCTTAGGACTCTTCTGATGACATGAGGAAAGTCCAAAGGAGGGAGAAGAATCGCATTGCTGCCCAGAAGAGCCGCCTGAGGCAGACCCAGAAAGCAGACACACTGCACTTGGTGAGCACTCCCACCCTTTCTCATCCCTGGTGCTGAGGACTCAGAGGAGACAATGTGCTTTTTCCCTGGGACTCGGAGCAGAGATGCTCAGTGGAGGCAGGACAGGAGAAGTGAGGCCAGGGCAGGATGTAGGAGTCAGCACCTGCAGCGAGAGCGCACGGCCCAGGATGACTGCCACCGAAGCATTTAGTTTTGCAGCTAGTTTTGAATCCATCTTTATCTCTCAGTCTTTCATTGGCGATTTCCTTTCCCAACCTCTTCTGACTGAGCTCTTTGAAAGCACAGTCTCACCTGGGCTGGCTCTCCCCAGGTTTGTGATTCATGCCACCACTTATGCAGAGGTGCAACAGCATACAAGGATACTTTTCTGTGGCACTGTGGGCACCCCCACAGCTCTTCCCAGTGTGAACAATTAGATGTCTGCCTTTCAGGAGGGATGGTCACTTCTGGCTGTGTGTGTTTGGGCAGGAGTATGTAGTCAGTGTCAGAGCATAATGGCTGGGATGCTTTGCATTTTGCACATTGATAAGTGCAGTCCACTGTATTTTGGGCCACTGGTGGGAAAGATGAAGAACACGCAGTCTGCAGTGGCCAGAAACCATCTTTATCTCTGTGCTGGGCTTGGCTGTCCTTTGAAAAATGGTAGTTGAGCTCATGTTCAAAAGGAGTCCTTTGATTTAGCAGTGTTCATATTCCCCCATATTCCCATTATTGGAAATAGTTCTTGAGAATCTATCTCTGAACTGTCCTCCTTACACAGTGCCCTTAGTCCATAGTTGGAGCTAGGTTTAAGACAGATTTCTCTCTTTTCTCAGTAGCTGATGAGCCTTCTAGAGCTGACGTGGCTCTAGGCTGACTGCATCACATCTGCCAGCAGCAAAGGCTCTGGGCAACTGTGTCTGAGAGAGGTGAAAAAACACCCTTTCCTTGGGGTCAGTGCTCTCTCCACAGTAATCCTAGAGGTAGGTATGGGCTCTGAGCTTCCCCCAGGAAAATCCTGCCTAGCTGTGCACCAAGCAGAATTGGGCTGCTTTTCTTAGAGCAGATAACAAACCACTCACTTATGAGATTACTACTGCTCAGCTAGCACTGATAGCACACAGTCCTTGCCTTCCCATTGGGGTGGGGCAGTGGGCTAAGTCCAGTTTGTATCCCGACAGGCAGATGAAAAAATGCAGGGAGGCAAGTAGAAGATGGATGGTAAATTTCTGCTAGTTTTTTTTTTCAATTCCAGAGGACAGTGACCCCCTGCTGCTCCTAGGTTCATTCTCCAAGTGCTCTTTGCCTTTGGTGGATTCTGCATCAGGGACTTTGTTTCTCTGATGTGGTTCTTCCCAGAAAAGCATGGCACAGTTTGAGATATGGTAGTATGAAAGGAGCCACCAGCTCCATCTGCCCCAGGGTTTTTTAGCTTGTGTTTTTAGGAGAATGAGTCATGGGAAAGCTGGGACTCCTGGCCTCTGGGTGATTCCCATCAATTCCTGAGTTCAACAACAGTCATGATTTCCAAACCAATTGGTCACGCCTGAGAGATGCTGTTTGCTGTGTGAGCTCCTGCTGTAATTGCTGGGTGCATTTCAACCTGTGCACACAGTGGGCACCATCAGGAATCAGCGTGGCAGCAGAGGGGCGGGCAGAAGCTTCGCTTTGCCAAGGTGGTGGTGCAGCTTTCCAGAGCCTCCAAGTGCTGGGTCCTGCTTTAGCTGTCTCAGCTGAGTTTCCAATCCTCTGGTCCTGCCCAGGCTGCTGGCTCCATGGTCAGTTGATGCCTGCCTGCAGTGCTTCAGCCTGGAGCTGACTGCACTTCAGCAGAAGCAGAGGTAGCAAAGGCTTTGATGCTCTCAGTATTGTTGAGACAAGGCTGAGCATCATTATTAACCCCTTTGTTGTTATTCTCATTAATACCAGTATTAATTCAGTTCTTCTGAGGCCTCAGTTTCTCTTTTCTTCTGACTCAAGCGTCTCCCCTTCCTCCCCATCGTGCCGCTGCTTTCCCCAGCTGCTAGCAGGAAGCAGTGAGTCTCTTCTTTCCAGGGCAATGACAGGTTTCCTGTGACAGGTGGTTTTCTGGTTAAAGACGGCGGTTATTCAACGTGCTCTCCCCCGGGGGCTGAGCTGCCCGGGAAGCGCCCGGAGATGTGTGTATGCATGAGAGGGAGCGAGAAAGCCTGGGCGGGAGCAAGCCACAGTCAGTTCTCGTAAGCCGGGGCCGGGGAGCGTGGCTGGGGCTGCCGGCATCGCACCCACACCCGGCCTGGCCAGCTGGGGGAGGAGGGTTTGCCCAGGCGTGGCTCTGTGATGAATTTACCAGAAATATATCATTCTGGAAATTCTGTGGGGCAGAGAGGCGCAGGACCTCAACCCTCATGTCCCTAGCTCATCCCTATGAGTCCCACGCTGAGGAGGCCCCTGTGGTTTTGTGTCCTCAGGAGAGTGAAGACTTGGAGAGACAGAATGCTGCCCTGCGCAGGGAGATCAAGCAGCTGACAGAGGAAATGAAGCACTTCACCTCGATGCTGAGCTCCCATGAACCGCTCTGCTCCATCCTGACATCCCCTCCACCGCCTCCAGAAGTGCTTTATGCCACACACTCTTTTCACCAGCCCCACATTAGCTCCCCACGCTTCCAGCACTGAGCCAGCCAGCAGGACAGCAGCCTGCCAGCTCCACTGATGGCAAGAAGTAACTTCGTGGGGCTTGCTTTTCCATCCAAGGGAAGGAATTGGACAGACGGATGTTCCTTCTTCAAGTATGTACTCTGAGTGATTTGCCTAAGACTTGCTCCCTGTACAGAAATGGCAGAGCCACCATGAGGCATCTTTGGACCATTTCCAGCTTGGATTCTGGGAAGAAGAGGCAGTCACAAAAGGGCACCAACCCCCTTCTCTGGTCCTTGTTTGGGGAGATTCACAGGAGTGGGCAGCGCCGACAGCCTCCATAAGAACAGCTGGCTGTGGCACGCAACAGCCAGAGCTCCAGGAAGAGGAAAGGGAGCAGGGGTGGAGGGGAAGGCTGGGGGCCACAGAGTGTCAGGGCAAAACTGGTTTATTTTTGTAAAATAAAGATTGAAAATGCTTAACTCTTTGTTTCCAAAATAGGATTTGAGTTACTCCTAAGGCCTGGCATGATACAGTGAAGACATGGGCAGCAGGAGGGGAGAACTTGGAGCCCAGGAAACAGCCCTGCATGCACAGGAGTCTAATCCAAGGCCAGCAACCAGAGTGCCACATTTAGAAGGGGGGCCCATGCACGTAGGCTGGACAGGCTGAGGAACAATGGTTTGTGCGGTGATGGGGTCCCTGGGAAGGATGGGTCCCTCCTTGCTGCAGGGCTGGACCTGGCTAATGAGTGTGACATGCCAGGTAGTATCACAGGTCTCTTCCCTGCTGACCCTCTCGGCTCCTTGCTACTGGTGGCTATGCCTCCACATGGTCCCCTTGCATGTGTGGAGGTGCACTGCCACGTTATATCAACTCACAGGCAGGTCTTGGTGGGCTGGTGGAGCCTTCAGCTCGGCCAGCAGCACAGCTGGGAAGGAGCATCATGGCATGGAGGGAGCTGGTGATGTTGTCCTGGAGTGCACAGAAACAGGACCTAGCAGGCCTCTTGCTCCAAGGTACCCTGCTAAGGCATGTAGCTGCAGCTTACATTCTTTCCCCTTGCCCATCAGTCACAGCTCTGCAAAAGGTTGCTGCTCTACCTCATGCATTGAAACAGATGAAACCTGAAAGGTCAGAGAGGAGTAGATCAGTACTTCTGTGTTTGATTTGGAACACAAGCCCATCCATACAAGGAGTCTCTGCACCTTACCCCACACCAGCCAGCAGCCCACTTACCAGCCCCACTCTATACACAAGGCTGAAGCCCACCTGCCAGTGGTTCTGTTGCTAACAGTGGCTCAGGACTGCTGTCATCTTCAAGGAACATCAGCTGCAATCTTTTCAGCATAGAGTACCACAAGCAGTGCTGCTGATGTAGGCTTTTAAATGAGGGAAATAGACCAAATTTGTAGATATCCTTCTTTCAGGCACAGAGAAGCAGCCTATTTCCAGATGGGTTTTGGCCCATCATCATAGCCCTCGAGAGCAGTTGGGTAAAGTCTGTAATGTGTCGTGCTGTGCACATTTTCTCTCTCTGGTTTGCACTAGCAAGATGATAACCAAATACTGCTGTGCCTCAGCAAGCTGTCCTCAGGATAGGTGCAGGTAGCACCATGATTTCTCCTGCCATGGTCTGTTCAGAAGTCTGTGAGCCTCCTGCCCCCAGTTTCTGTGCCAGCGTGGGAAGCACCGTGGTCAGAGATGCCTGGTGTCAGCACATTGGCCTGGGTGTCACCACCCTACAAAAGCAGTGCTGAGGCAATGGGTGATTGCACTGGCCCTCCCTGTCTGTGTGGCTCTAGGATGAGGGATGAGCACATTTAGGGAAGGACATAGGGAAGGATGGTGGTTATTCCAGCCAGGGAGCTGGGTTTCTGCACATATGACATGCAGAATACATCTACAGGAACAATTTCAATGTGTCTTACATCACCCCTCTCTGCTAAATCTCACACCAATAGGCTTCACTGTAACCATTGGTTCAACAAACAGAGCTGATGATTCCTTGCACAGGCCATGCTTTGAGCCAGTCAGGCTACACAGGCTCTTCCCAAGGTGCTTTTCTCTGGAATTTGTCCCTTTAAGCCTGAGACAACTGACTCCAGCTCTAGATGAACTTGTCTTTACAGGCTCTGCTTCTGCTCCTTGAGCTTCTGGTGGATTTTCTCCGAGATTTTTCACTTTCACTCTTGCTGTTCCTTAGCGTTCTGATGTTCCCAAGCTTCCTAGTTTACAGTCAGAGAAAAAAGCTACTGCTACCTTGCTTGGGGTTTACTGTGTAGGGCACTACAGGCTCATGCTTTTCACAGGAGGATGCAACAGAGTCCCACCAAAGCTTGCAGTGTTGCCTGCAGTGAGAGATCTCCATCTTTGCTGTGACCTTTCTATTTTCCCATGGCTATAAAATGCTAAGCCTGGTTTTAGCTGCAGATGGAGAAGGTGATGTATATGTCACCTATGTCCACACAGATAAGAAGCAATATTTTTGCTGCAAAGCTGTCGAAGTCTAGATCCTTCAGGCTGAGTGGGGTTCTGTGTAATGCCCGCAGAATTGCTAGACCCGCTCACTGGTAACGTCTCAGACTTATTACTGCAACTCAGAACGAAAATAAGCAGCAAGTAGTGAGACTGGGAGACGGGTTTGCAACAACATCCTCTCCAAAACCTAAACAATATTCTCGGCATCATCAGTTAATGTGTCCTCCTTTTGCATGGCTGACTGTGAGCTCGAAGGCCTCCTACCGGTGTTGCGCTCAGCCGTTCCAGCCAAACCAAGCCATTCTGGCGTTTGCTGCTCCTAGGAGACACATCTTCCAATCTGACTTGTCTTTGCCCTGGTCTTGCCCGCAAAAACCTGATCACAGAACATGTTTTGCATGGTTCAAGCCGGTTTTGACCTCTGCTTGCTTCTGGTAATTGTGAGGTGTATGGGAGGCAGTCTGTCTATGTTAATAAAGAATGGTTCTCCTGGGAGAATGTCCTTATCAGCCAAGCAGCAAGGGACAATATATCCTTTCAGCCCTTTCAAACAGTGTCTGGAAAAAAGATCTTTTCCTGAGGCTATTCGCAGAGCTGCACAAACTGCTTGCTCAGGCTGTGTGAGGAGATTTCTTCAGTTCTATACTGGTGCTGTCCCTTGCTTCTCTTTCCCGGGCTCCGGGCCTCTCCTCAAGACTCCTCACATGCTACTTTTGATTTCTAAGTAGCCAAGTGCCTGTCCTCTGGTGTGGCCCTCACCGTTGTCCACAAATGAACTGCAAATGAGCCTAAACGAGGAGCAAGGTGCAGGGCGGTGGCCAGGGCAATCATCTCAAATTGCTTTCGATTGTCTGCTCCTACCAGCAATGCAATTCCTGTGATTTTCATTTCCGTGGCATCTGGCATTTCTCAAGTGTATGTTATCTGGCCATGCCCAGCCTTCAGGAGCACTGTGGTGTTGGCTGCTCCAAGGGAAGGGGATGATTCTGAGCACACAACTGGATAAACCGGGTGATGGCTGGGCCTGTGGAAGCCTGTCCCTGCCTCAGTAGGATGTCAGCGCCTTTCTGTTGCTCTACATAGTTCCTCACTGAAAACCTCTCTCAAAGCAGTACATAATCCAGAGTTTACAGGAGGCTGAGAGACTCTTTTTCAGCCGGGGAAGGCCAGACAGGAGGGAGACAGCTCTGCTCTGCAAGCACAGCCTGCCGAACACTGCGTGTGTGCTGGCCTCTGCTGGGCGAAGGCTGAGCGCTCCCACCCAGCACCTGCATTCCTTTTGGCAAAGGACAGACTAAGCAGTTCTGTTGCCCATTTCGCTGTGGCTCCAAAGTATTTATGCACTTGTTTTACAAATCCCATCCCAGAATTCACTTCTGTTAGAGCTGGCAACCTGCATCAGCAAGAGGAAAACCTCCTGCGTGCTGAACCAAAGCAGCAGCCCTCAAAAGAGACCCTCTCTCTGCTTCTTGCAATGATCATAGCGCACAAAGCAGCACTTGTCACACAAAAATGCTGCCTGGATGCTAATACTTCAGCACACAGAGGTCAAAGAAGATCAGGAGTCACTGCTAAGAAACAAAGTATTTTTATAAATCACAAGCTGTCAAGAGGAGAAAAACCAAAGCATTGCATGAAATGGTGAGACTTTCTCCTAGCAAACAGCCCTGTGCTCACTTTGTCTGTGTTCTGTTCTGTTTTTGCCACCTTACTGATTGGTGATCTGGAGGAAATTTGAGCAGTGAGGCAGCATTATATGTATCCACACAGGTTTTTCAGGTTACTGAAAAACCCTACCCAACTAAATGTTAAGGAGCACATATTCATCGCTTGCTAGGGCAGGGTTACAATCAATTTAAGGGTTAGGGTTAGAACATGAGACTATAATTTTTCTTGCTTTCTTGAGGTTGCACACACCAGCTCCTGAGAGTTCTACTGCTTCACAGACATCCACGCAGAGACAACACACCTTCCTCCCAACTCTTGTTCCTCAGTTCTGTCCTTTTTGCTAAGACACAGTCAACTTTTCTCCCCGCACAACAGTGGTGGTTTGGTGCCGTGGTCCTCAGAACTTTTCCAAGGTTCGTTTTTTTTTTGCCGTAGTATGAGTTGGAGAAAGAAGAGGGACATGCCTGTGTTCAGCAGTGAGGCTATGCGCATTTCCAGCACTTTTATTATTAATTAATGTCAGCTGCAAGCAATAGAAGATTAAAATCTTTTTCTTGTGTCATTGCTATGAACTGGTATGACTCACTGAGATGGAGGCAGGAAGATACTGAGTAAGAAGGGCTTGTATACTTCAAGCTTTGGTATTTGGGGTTAATCTGTGACCCTGATCTGGACTGGGCATGTAAATCTAGACTATGGCTGAGTTTTGAGGCTAACTGGATCTTTTTTCACTTCTTTTATTCTGAGCTGAACAAAGAGATCTTCATGTCTCCTGTAAGTGCCTGGTGCACAGCAGAGGACTGAAGTGGGTTTGCTCCAATAACAGACGTTATGCACAGCTTTCCTCCCAGCCATCTATATCTCCACAGCTTTTCACAAGCAATGGTTGAGAGCTGGGCTTAGGTACTCCAGCAGCACAGCAGGCTAACCACAATTACACAGTTTTTGGATTAGAGCCGGTTCTCATCCGGCCTGATCAGACAATGGGGCAGAGCAAGTTGATATCTGCTTGCAGAAGGCCATGCAGAGGTAGCATAAGCACCCTGTGTCTGGAGGGGTGTGCACTAACCAGAAACTGGCACCTTCGAGGTACCTTGCGTGCAAGTGCTCTTCCATCCTGTGCACTCCTTTTACATCTTTTTCTTGCTGCAAGGAGGCAGCTGTGAGTATTAGCACTACAGCCATGCCCTCCTATCTACTCTTCGCAGTTCAGACTTACATAATTCATCTACACAAACATCACATCTGAACTGGACAGGGTTAAATTCAAGCCATTGCTCTGTTAAAGCCAGGCTTTGAACAGGGAAATTTGATTTGCAAAGAAGTGGTAAGGTCAAGCTGCTCTTGGGCAAGTCCTTGCAGCCCAGGTTGGAAGGTGTCAGACTGGAAAAAAAATCCTGCCCCTGGCAGGGCCACACAAATCACCGTAACTCTTTTGTGCCCCCGTAAAATGGACACAGATGATGCATCCTTGCTGAAGCTCCCAGAGAATGAGAGCTACACATGAAATATGCTGAAGGGGAGTGAAACATTATTTCCCTTCCCTTAGTTGTACTTTTGAAAGGCCTAAAGCTCTGAACAGTACAGGTTTGGTGCTAACTTTGAGCACAACTGCACAACTTTGGTAGTTCTGAGGTATGCAGTCTTCTCTAGATGAAATTTATGGCTGTGCAACTAAGCCATTGTGCTTTGTGTAGAGGAAGGTAACTTTGGCAAAATTCTGAATGCTGCAGATGTTGCCTGCTGCACTGTTATTAATGGAGTTGTCCACCATTCATGTACCCAGATCTTTACACTCAAAATGTAACAGGAAAGATTCTTAAGGGTATCAAAATAATCATGTATCAAAACTACAGTAATAATCTAATCTATTGCCTTTATAAGCTGTATACTGGCTCTTGGGATGCAGAAAGCTACAGGTGCCAGTAGAGGGCTTGCAGGGTTCCGTGCTCCATCGGGGAACACCACTGGCTTTGTCCAGAGCAGCAGCCCTGCCAGCCCATGCTGCATCGTGTGTCTCCAGCTGAGCACTGCATCCAGGTGTGACCCCAAAATGAGTGGCTCTGCCAGCTATTCGAGTCTTGTCATTTGGTCATATAATACAACTACCTGACCTCTGAAGAACATCACTAAAGCAGTTTGGGTGTTGAACCCAATATAAAACCTTCTCCCTCCACTAACAAAGATCATGTAATCTTTCCTGCAATGTATATTGTGAAAAGTTGTGTGGGATATCTGCTGACAGTTCTTCTGGCCCTAAATGCTATCAGTCAAAATGTGGTAGAGCCACCTCAGAGCTAAACNGCGGGAGGGGTCGCTGATGCCACCGCCGAGGTACAGCTGTCCCGGCTTCGCTGGGCCGTGCTGCTGCTCTTCAGCAGCTACTCCCTGTGCNAGAACTGTATAAAAGTGGACCCCGAAGGACAGGGATTTGTGAACACAGGAGGTCTGATGCGATAGAGGTCAGATCCTTGTTCACCCAGTACCAATCCCGGGCTTGGTGCTGTTCTTTTTATTCGATCGTGGCATTGCGTGTTCGAATCTTTCGGACATTTAATAAATTTTATATATTTTCATTTTAAATTGGGTGTACGTATTTATTACACTAGTTAGGCTTTGTAAGTGCAATGATGAAATTTAGAGGCACAAATAACAAGGCTGAGAGTTTGAAAGCAAGGGACATCCTGTGATCCTTTGAGGTTAGATACTTCCCATTTAAAGGGAATGTAAAGAACTGCACAAATATAAGATCCAGTAGATCCTTGAGTATCTGCTTTTCCTTAGCAGTTTTCTCCTTTTGTTCACTTACTCCTTGGATCTCTGAACCAGTGTGGGAGAGAAAAGACACCAAGGAATTACATTTTTCACAATAATTTTCTACTATTCCTTTTGCACACCTTCCAAGTCAATTTTCATCACTCCTTCATATTGCCTTGCTTGTCATTGAGCCCTGTTGTCATGTGGATGATCATTGCTGTCATCATCCCTAGCATTTATATTTATTGGGTGGACTTTGAGAATAGCAAGCTTGTTGCAAGGCCTTACAGAACATAAAGGAACTCTATGTACTAACTAGTCATAAAGGCAGCATATATTCCAAGACTGTCAATGTTTGATTTCTTGAGATCAGTAGGGAAGAGGATTACAGAGGTTAGGCTCTATCTGGTGGCCTGTACTGTTACACTTAATTTGGGTTCTGCTTTTTCCTCTGATTTAGTGCATTCCAATCTTCACAGATACTTTTGGCTCCAGGATCCTATAAGCTTTTTAGCACTTATGTTAATCTCCATGTAAAGGAGATTTCCCTCTAGCTTTAAAATCCACTTCAAGGGGTCGTCCTGAAATATAAATAATTTTTCATGGCTAAGAAATTTTTATATAAATATGCTGTGATGAGGGAAATCCAAAAGCAGCTGCTCTGTTGCTTCAAGGAGGGAAAGAGGCATGTGAGTAGAAACAGATGCAGTAATAGAGAGAGGAGGAAATGCAAAGCACAGGGATTTTATTTTAGTATTTTATAATTAGAAATTGGCAAATTATATAAAGGGGTGATTGAACAGTTCATGGAGTCAGTAACAAAACAGCCCTGAAATCCAAGGACAGGAGTTCAAGGAACTGTGGGCGTAGAGGTATGAAAACCACTTGTCTGACTCGGCTTTGAGGAGCCAGTGTTGCTTCCCTGCCTGGCTCATGTTCACTTGACAGGCTGCAGTCACCAGAGGCTGGGCACTACTTTCATGCATCTGATTTCAGCTGTTATTTTCAGCAGAGTCTTTGTTTTAGTCATTCTTGACTTTGCATTTGACTTTTCTGATAGGACTAAGACATTGGAGCAAATGGCTCCTTGCTTGGCAGGCTCTGACTTGGTACAGATATTATGTTCATGCTGAGTAAACCTGAGGATTTTTGAGAGAAATTTAGGAGCTGAAGGTGGGACTAAAACAAAACTCAGGATGGCAGACTGTTTCTGACCCCAGTGTGGAGTAGGGCTGGCAGGAGGCAAAGGACCCAACATGTGTTTCTCAGTTGTCTCCCATACATCTAAAGATTTGTCTATGTATGTATGTTCTTTTTTTAGTCATGTATTAAGAAATTTAACTGTTCTCAGCATCTTCCTGATTTGTGACAGTATCTCCTCAACTCCTAATTTGTTTTCTTTACATTTTTTCTGCTTGTTCTTTTTCTGGAAACCACATTCAGTCACTGATATGTTCCTCTTTGCTGCCCAGAGACCTTATGACAGCAGACTGTCACACTACCTAATTCCATTATCCTGCATTTATCTGAGTTTACAAATTAAAGATGCTATGGACTGTGATAATACTTTCAGTTACAGATAGCTAAAGCTATAGTCCTAAAGTCATTTCAACCTTAATACAACATGTAGGTGACATATTTAAGTTAGGCTTGAGTAACTCAGTAATGTCTTAACCACCTGCAAATTTTGTTCCTTGCACTGCTAAAGGGATTATTAACAAATGATGGTCCTCAGAACAAACCCAGATTGCCATTCTAAAAATTGCCTGTACATTTCTTTTCTTGACTTTGTTTTTTGTCTGCTCTTTAATCAATGATAGTGATTACCTCTGGGTAACTTTGATTTCTGCATAATATTGTGGAGAATTTTATAAAGATCTTTCCAAATCTTATCAACCTAGAAGTTAATTTTCTGTACTATCTCACTGTTATATCATTAGAGTTTTCTGACTAAGCGGTTATTGAACCATGATAGTCTTTTTCCTGCTCCATTTCACCTCTGTCCTTTCTGCATCGCTATCACTCATTGCATTCCTGATAACATCTAGATCACAAATTTGCTACAATAAATTCCTCTGTTCTGTCTGTTGTCTCTGCAGAGCTTCGAATTAACTTTGATTGTCTAATTTAATAATAAATGGGACTGAAAACCTCTTTTTTGGCTTTTGCTTCTGAATTTGCCTTTCTTATTTATTATGTAAAAGGGCTACATTATGACTATGTTGTACCATTGTGAGAAGCATCCCAGGTGAGGCTGGAGGTTCATTGGCAAAGCTTTGGGCTGAGGAGGCAGAAAGTAGGAGGGTTTGCAGCTCTGTCCTGCGGAGCTTTCAGCAGACTACATAGGGAAGACTGCACTGGCTCTGCTTTTCTCCAGCTCTGCTTCTGGCCACTGCTGGGAGTAGGAAACCCAAGAAGGTGACAAAGAAGCAAGCTCTGTGAGTATACACAGCAAGAACCACTTAAACTGACATTTGTTCTCCTTGGAATAATTTGTGCAAAGCTTTTTTGTTTTGTTTCAGGGTTTTGTTTGTTCGTTTGTTTTCTTGCATGGTAAATAAGAACATAAAGGCATCAAAGCTGTTTGTCTCTCTTGGCTCCTGACAGTAGGTAGATAACTCAGAGGACAGCAGCAGTAACCTCTGACAGTGTTCCACCAACTATGTAAAAAGGCTACAGAATGATGTAGCTACCAAGTAAATACAAGCCAGAGAAACTCCACTTTTTCATACTCTGTATTCCTTTGTTTGAGGAATACATCATCCAAAAGACACTGCTCCCATTGTTCCAAATGAATTTTGACCTGTGTGTTAAATGCTGGAAGAGAGCTGAACACAACCAGCAAACTTGCGTCCTTGTGCTGAGGCATGTTTATGCAATTCAGGTAACATGATGCTAATTAAATGAACTGTAGATCATAAATGATCTCCAGGCAGGCATCTGCCAGTGGCGTGTTGCTCAAGTAATGGGAAAACAAGCGCTGACTCATTAACTGCGAATTCCCCATGAGAATGGAAATAACACCACTTTTGGCTCTTTTACTTCAGTGACGCTGAGACGTTTTAATTTTGACTTCACTGGATATTTTCACTCTCTAGAGTGCCATGTCGTGGAAAAAACCCTCAGAGGCCAATCCAAACGAAACCCAACCCAATTCCTCCTCCAGGACTCCACCCTGGCATCTCTGGCGGGGTCGGGCATTGCCCCCTCGCTCACAGCCTCCCCCAGGTCACAATTCTGCTCAGCCCACGTCTCGTTCATCACTGGCGGCTGAAGCCTCTCCTGCCCCCGGCCCTCGTAACGCCGGGGGGGCCGCTCGGCGGGGCCGGGCAGTGGCGGGGGCGGCGGCCGTGGGGAGGGGGTCGCGGCCCCTCTGCTGCGGGACGGGCAGCGCATCTGCAGGACCCAGNAACGCCTTCCAGTGGATCCAGTACGGCAGCATCAACAACGTCTTCGCTCGCTTCTACGACGTGAGCGCCTTCGCCATCGACTGGCTTTCCATGAGCTACATGCTCATCTACATCCCCCTGCTCTTCCCTGTCGCCTGGCTGCTGGACAAGAGGGGCCTGCGCCTCATCGCCCTGGCTGGCTCGGCCCTCAATGCCATGGGTGCCTGGGTGAAGCTGGGCAGCCTGAAGCCGCACCTCTTCCCCGTCACTGTCCTGGGACAGGTCATCTGTGCCCTGGCCCAGGTCTTCATCCTGGGCATGCCCTCACGCATCGCCTCGGTCTGGTTTGGCTCCCACGAGGTCTCCACCGCCTGCTCCATTGCGGTCTTTGGGAACCAGGTAATGGGCAGGTGCACCCCGGCTGGGCACGCATGTGGGGCGGGCTGCCACCTGCCTGGCCGGAGACTGGGACTGCTAAGGGAGCAAACCAGGGAGAGGGGTAAGAGATGCACAGGGCCTGAAGGGCAGCCACAGGGATAACACGAACTTACATGAAATTCCCTCTGGAAAATGCAGCTGGTGTCTGGAAGGATGCCACTGGTGTTAGCCTTAGGGCTGATGGTGGTGGCAGAGGCAAGTGGGACCTACATCTAGTTCGGGGCAGCATGGGGGTTAGGTTATGGTTCTGGCTTTGAGAGGTCTTTGGTTCAGGCTCTTCTCCAGTGCCCTCCACTTCCTGTGTATGTGAATTTCCAGTCCAGCGCTGTGATTCAGTAGAACTATGAATGGCGTGCGGGGAAAAGCGCAATGCTTGGAAACTGCTTCAGGCAGAGCGTCCTTCAAACCTTGTATCTGCAGTTGCGTCTGGACTTGACACTGCAACAGCCTCTTCCTGCTGACAACTAGATGGGACAAAGGAGATTAGCTGTCTCCTGCAGACAGTACTTGTCATTGAGCCCTAGAGGAAAAGGACTTTAGCACTCATACCTCTTAAAAGTAGGTACAGAGTTTCCACAAGCAGTTGCTTTGAAAAAAAGAAAAGTTCCGTCAGGCCAGTGTGAGGTCAGCTCCCCGAGCACTCTTGTATCAGTGTGGGTGCTGGAGGCCAGTGACCCACACTTGCTCAAGCTGTGACTGTCTTTTCTTGTAGCCGGCTAATGCTTAGAGGAGATAAATTTTTACACAGCTTTGAAATGATCAGGGAAATAGCTTCTTGACCCTTGCACCGGAACACCTGCTCGTAGCAGCTGAATGAAGTGAATAAGCCAATAGTGATGCAATGGGGCATAAGTGAAGTGAGCCTGGCTCTGCAGCCATGACACAAAGAAGAAAGTAGAACCTGACATTAGCTGCTAGGCTGGACCTGTCCCCTGTGCTTTGAGATGGAGTGTACTCCCCTGCATGTGACTGTGCACCACCCTGGACTGTTCAGCCTGTGGGTGGCTGCCATTCTGATTTGAATGGTTTTCAATTCAGGTAGCTTCTAACACAGGCTGCTTCTTCCTGTGTTTCTGTATTTATTCAGATACTGCTGAGGCAAAAAGAGGTGAATGCTTGGACATGGTATTTGAGGAACTGAAGTTTGCAGAACAGCACTAGGGAATTAAGGGGACTGCTTTACATCTTTTGGAAAGAGAAAATATGCTTACCTTTCTTTGAGTGCATCTAAGCTTTCCTTTTTGCTCTTATCCCTTCTCGTGGGCAGGTTTTTATGTGTTTTTAAATGAATCTTTAGAGTGGAAGGCATTTAACTTGGCATGAGCAAATAAGTAACTGAGCATTTTGCTGTCAGACTTTAAAAAAATTATTCAGGAGGAGTTACTCAACAGTGTGCGTTAGAAATCCAAACAGTGAGGCTGTGAGCCTGTGCTATACGCCTGTGTGGAGTCATCATCCCAAAAGGAGTGGCTTAGTATAACAGTTGTGAAAAGCAAACTTTGGCTACCCTTTTGGTGCTCCACACTGCTCTGGCGGTTGAACTGACATGACAATGAGACCTCAGTTCAGTACATAGTCTTTGCTTTGTAAGCCCAGACTTTCCTTTTAGAGATTCGGAGAAGTCAGAAATGGCAGTGATTAAAGACAGAGCATACTCCATAGGGAAGACCTATTTATTCCCATAGTCAAGCATAATCACAGTGAATGAAAGCTAGCTATTTTGTTTACTGGTGATGTTGGGCAGGGGGAAGAAATAGAGGCATCCATTTTTCCTGGCTGCAGTTAAAGACTCTGTATTAGGGAGTGTTAGCAAAGGGTATAATACAGTGGTTTTGTAATTGCAGTATGGTAAATTATTCCCTATGCTCATTTCTCTACAATGATACGGTTTTCCTTTCCTTGCCATGTCCCTTAGTTTAATCATTATTATTGAATACCAAGCACTGTTGTCCCTCTCCATTAAGAATTGCAAGCAACTGCATGAAGAAGCAGGGAAGTGTCACTGCTTCTTTATTTGCTATACTTGCCCTCTTTCTGCTCCTGCTCTCTTAGCCCCAGGCTGCACTTCAGCAGCGCTGTCCTGAGGAGAGCCCTCTCTGCTGGCTCATCTCAGTCTGCCAGGGCCACGTTTTCTTAGGACACCGCTGCTGCTTGCTGACTGATGGTAACCTTCAGGTTCAAAGTTAGCCCTGAAGAGTAAATCATTGAATCAATCAGACCAGGTATTAAATATCCTTAAAAAACCCCAAACAATCCCTAGTAAGATATCAGAATCACCTCACTTGTTTCTGGCCATGTGTTGGCTGTGGTATCTGAAGTGCAAAGATAGGTTAGATTGAGCACTCTTGAATCAACGCTGGAGAGCTTCTACAAGAGTGTGAACACCTGTGGAGGTGATCACATTCTCTTGTTTACCCACTGCTGGTTTTCATGACATTTTACTTTTCCACGTTTTAACAGGAAGATAGATAGGTGTTTTTCCATTCTTTTTCCTTGTCCTGCAAGTTCATGTGTGGGGAGTTATAGAATGAAGTTTGCATGTCGGATGCTTTGGCATTAATATATTAGTGTTTATTAAAATACTACTGGCTTCTCATTGCTTGAAAGACTAGGAAAAATCTCTATGGGGACATTTCCTCACACTGAATATCTGGGTTAAAGAAGCAGAAGTGTTATGGAGACCTCACTAATGTTCTTCAGATGCATTGTAATATTGGCAGGAATTTGTCTGATATGCTTATGAAATACAACTGTCAGTAGTAGTGTGCCTGCTACATCAGCAGTGTTCCCTGTGGAGCACCTCAGTGCTGGATATCCATGTGAAGTCCCACACACGAGGTGGATAGGAGAGAGAGGTCTGCGTAAGGCTGTGCTGCTTCCATTTTGTTGTATTAATTCATCAGCTGTGTCCCTGTTTGGGGCTGCGTTTGACAGGTAGCAGCAAACAGGCTTCTGACTTCTGCATTGATGGCAGACTGTCCATTCTCCCTGGTGAAAGGACTGCACTATCTCAGGAAGAAACACTCTCCTGAGATACCGGCATTTGCAGGGGAACGTGCTTGCTGGAGCAGCACGTCTTGCCCCTTCATTTAACACACTTGCTCTTCTGTAATGTGGAGATGAGGAAGCACAGGGTCCTTTGGTATGACAGAACTAACGTGGTGGGGGGGGATGTTTAGGTAGCAAGTTAAATTTTCATGGCATTTTGAAATTTATAAGCTGGAGTCTGATGGCCAGGTACCAGCTCTCTCCTTCAGCTGCCATGGTGCATGCTGAACCGCTGTGCCTGGGTTTTATGCATATCTCACTCCTACTGGCTTATCTGCCTGCTGTCACTTGATGGGCAAGGGGCATGGGCAGCATGCAGGGAAGTGTATAACTGTGTTGCACACAGACAAAGAACATTTGTGGATTTGATTTGTGTTGCTTTGCCACCAGTATTGGGTTGTTGACTGAGAGAGACCTTGTTCCTGTTTCTTGCTGTTTTGGCAAAGAAACAAGCAGTGATGGGCTTGGGAGTAAGAATGTGGGCCTGTCATCAAAAAAATGATCTTTTTTGCAGTAATTTTGCGGGTGTTTGTTTGTTTGTGGTTTTTTTTTTTTTTTTTTTTTTTTTTTTTTTTTTGTGTTTGTTTTTTTTTTTTTTTTTTTTTTTTTTCCTTTTAAGCAGGGGTTGATAAAAAGCGATGTGATTTGGGAGGAAAGACAACTTCAGCCTCATATTAAGCTCTGCCTCAGGAGAAAAATCATGCAACACCTTACTGATCTTGAGGTGGGATCTCTCCCTGTTCCGATGTAGCTGTGATGTGACTTCAGAGATTTAGGGCTTCCATAACAGAAACAGCCTGAGGCAGACGTTTTAGGAGGTATCTGCAGCTTGCTGGGAGTGCCAGTCTCAAGTGATTAGGTGACGGCTTTTGAAATAGACAAACCAGGTGATCAGCTGTGAATGAAGTTCAGGGGAATGTTCTCTCTCTCACTCCTGGTGGGTCCTTTCCTCCTTTTTTGAAATGGGGGAAAGAGTCTGCCTGGGGTAGTGGGTGAGGTGGGTTTCGCCATGTAATTGGGTCTGCAGCATGTGAATGGCCATTGCTTTTTAGCTGGTGATCCTACAGTGCTGGTTGTGCTGAGCATGTGCCATTGTTCGATGCCTCACTGATAACTCTGTTCTGTACCTTTTGCCCTTCAGGAAAGGCAGCATCTGAAAATCTAAGAAGCATTGTAAAACATTGGAAATGTATCATGTCCTGTGGAATCCCTGTCTTCCAGTCTTTGTGTGGACTTCTAGATCTCTTTGGCTGTTCTTTCTCTGCTGGAGGACTCACATCCCTTCAAATGATTCCCTGTTAGAAATATGGACAGGTGGTGATCTGTCTCACAGCCCTCTAGCTTGGCCCTGTATCTCCCAGAGTTTTAGCTATCGGAATAGAGAAGATTTTAGTGGCAGTAGCTAATGGTTGACATAGTAGCTTGTAGTGACAGTAGTTAATGGTTGACATTCTCCAGCCCTGTGTCCTTTCTCTCACTGAAAAAAAAAGGGCACGGTAGATCAGAGCACTTGGATCTCAAGGAGTGCTATGTGGCCAACTCTCTCTCTGGATGTGGCTCAGTGTGGGAGGGCGTGCTGACCAAATAGCAATGTGGCTTTTGCAGGAATGCCTACGTTTCTATAAATGGACGCGAGAGCCTGAAATGAACTTTTTCTACTCATTTCATCTGGTGCTCCCTTCTCTCTCACAGAAGTTGGCTTTTGGGTTAAGTTCTGCCTGGGAGTTTAAATGAATGTCTGCAGTGTTTCTGATGGGAGGGCCTACCCTACAGCACCCTCAGCGCTTGCCCTGCAGGATCCCTGGGATTGTCTATATTAGGTGACTGGAGGAGGTCCTTGACCAAAGCATATCCTCACTGAGGATACCAGTAGCAGCTGAGGTAGCTGTCAGAGCTGAAACTCCTCTGCTTTGTTCTCTCTTGTCTACTGCTGTTGTTTTGCTGTGTTGCATTTTTTTCCCAGCAAACTGGGGGAAGGTGCATTCAAGGCTAACAGGCCCTGAATGACTTGCACAGGGGAATAGCTTCACTGTACAGCATTGCATCATATTAAGCATTATGAGATGATGCCACAGAAGCAGAAGTGTGATGCAGAAGGGAGTTTGCTTTGTTTTCAGATGAACTTTGGTTGTGCAAGTGCAGTTTGGAAAAACAAAATGTCTCCCACATTAGTGGGAAAGTAAAATAGAGCTTAAGCCCGGTCTTATCTCATCACAAGGCTCGATTACAATTTTTCCTTTCACAACTTGTGTACTTTCTTATTTTTTCTTAAAACACTGCAAGAAAGTTACGTAAACTCTGCAAATATGTACATTGGCTTCCTGGCTGTCTGGATTTCAGTAGGCTCTTCTAATTTTGCTGGCAGTGGTATGGAAGGAACATATTCTGGACCCCAATTCGTACGAAAGTTTACTGTGTAGGAACTGGCAGCTTCTGCTTAAACAGCACCTCAGTTGGGCGGTTTCAATTCTCCTGTAGCCTTTTGTATGAAAAGACAGCTGGGACCTGTGCTGATAGCAAAGTATTGGGAAGCCAATGTGCAATTGGGAGGCACAGGGTGTGAGAAGGGGGTAGCTGGCTGCTCTCTGCAGGTTGCGATACATGAATTACAGGGTCAGAAAGTTCAGCTGTTCTTGTGAAATGTCATGGTTACAGTTTGAGGGGCACCTGTAGTTAGAAAAGGAGGGAGGGCCTAGGACAGAGCTTTGATACCCAGACAAGAGTAGAAGAGGATGCTGTATTGCCCAGAGCCTGGAACAGGCATCTCCTTGAACGGGTTCCCTGGGTGAATCCAGAGGAAATCTGGAGTGTATCCTCCTCACTCTCCAAAGTCTTGCCTTGGGAACTTCTAAGACTATGTTGAAATAATGGTGTCTGAAAAGCTTGTTGTATTGGTGTTTATCAAAGCATAGATCTTTTGATTGCTACATTTTCTGTCCACTTGGCCAAACCAGCAGGCTGCTAGTCTTAGGATTTCCTGGGACTCCTGCTTATGCTGAGCCTCTTAAAAATTAGCATCACTTTTCTCTTCCTCCATTCCCGATTTGAGTATGTGGTAACAGACCATTTGGTATGTTTGTGTGCAAGTAGTGTGGATTTTCTGTTGACTTGTTCTTTTGAACTCCTGGATGAATACTAGCTGGTCCTGAAGCCTCATAGAAGAAATTAGTTGAAATAAATTGAGTTATCTTCCACTCATAACGCTTCAGATTTTTGCCATGTGAAAAGGATGTGGAAACCTCCAATAAGTATCATGTAATGAATGATAGTCCAAGACCTCCCTCTTTCTCGAATATTCTCCTTCCACACTGGTCATCTTTTGACCCTTCTGTCAGGTTTCCTGATTTTGTTGTGTTTGAAGAGGTTTGACTTAGTTTGTAAAGCTGTTCTGGTGCCTATTTTGGCCTAATTATGGCTTTACTTTAACTTGATCCAGCTTGCTGTTATTCTTCTTTATTTGAAGGAATAATGTCCAGTTTTTGAGCTGGATGGTTTATGTTCTTGTTGTGTGGGTTTTTTTTTTTTTGGTTTGTTTTTTGTTTTTGTTTGTGGTTTTGGGTTTTTGTTTTTTACTTAATCGTGGTTCCTTTACTCTGTTCTAAAATATTTTGCTAATATTCTCTAGGCCTACACTGAGCCTCTGATTCAGTGTCTTGGCACAGTCTTAATGCCACTTGCAAGCATTTAATTTCTTAGACTTTTCTTCTTCATTTCCATTTAACACACTTCTTTCCTTTTAGGCAGCTTCCTCTTGTGAGTTATGTATTGCTGTAGTGCTTTGGAGGGTGTTTCCTTTTTTTTTCTGTCGCTGCTGCAAGGAAGCTGAATTTGTATGCAGTGCAGAACCATTCTGTAATATTGATCATAGTCACACCGTGCTGTTCTGGGTCGAAATCACAAATTGTGCTGCCTGTTATAAGTTTTCCTCACAAAAAGCATATTTATGGAATCCAAAAATGCAGTCTCTGCATCATCCCTGTCATGACACTTATTTAGCTTACAAGGGCATTGTCAAAATTTCTTTACTGTTGTATACTTTTGCTTTTGCAGCATCTCTCTCTGTCTTTTAACATTTTAATTGACCTTCTGGATTTGGTGGTCCCCTCTGTCAACATTTATAGCTACTTAGGGAATTTTACACAGCTTCTGTATTCCTTTTGCTGACTCGTAGTTTTCTTTGAGGTGGAGGTCCACTCATGCACTCCTCCATTGATCATTCATTTACAGTTTTTATGCTGATACATCACTGGTTATCTTCCTTCAGCAGACTCTTAGCAGCTAACCTTAGATATGTCATTTTATATTTCAAGATTTTGGGTACATTTTTACCATCTTCTTAGCTACTTGCTCTTGGTTTTGTTACCTGTTCTTGTACACACTTGAATATTGAATATAATGTTGTTGCTGTGACTGGCCCTTGGCAAAATTCAGGTAGGAAATACATTCCTTCTATCCTTTGCCAGTCTCTGAAGAATAAGTCGTCTGAACAGGGCACTCTGCTGTAGTTGTTGACTTTCCTGGTCGTGTGTTTAAAAGTTACCTCAAATCCTTTTTAAAATAAAGTGCCAGCAGCCTCATGTCCTGGAGAGATCCTCAGAGATCAGGACAGTGCTGGGTGTTTTGGGTGAGAGAATTCTGAGTGATGTACCAAATTTTGAGAACACGCTTATCTATATAGGTGTTGGCGACCTGTCTGTCTGTATAAAGGTTGGACATGTAAGTTAAATAAGAGGGTCCATTATGATCCATTATGACTGATGGTCTCTGTAAGGAGGGTAGCACAGACTTGCAGAACTAGCCTTATTTTTACATTGCTTTATTTTCCCTGATATGCAGGGTGTGGAGAAGGGAGACAAGTTCTTTTTCCCTTTCTAAGGTATCTTTTAAATTTTCTGGTTAATTGGTTACAGTGTTTCTGTGGGCTGATAGTAATGTGCACACTAACCTGCTGAGAACCAGGCTAAAAATCTCCTTGTGAAAGGTAAAGTATGTGCAGTGTAATAGTCATCATGTTGTTGAGAGCTTGTCTTCTTTTGCTAAAAAGGGTATGAATAATCCAGGGTCTGTGAGTGTCACTCAGGAAATCTTCAGTTTTGGTCAAGTCAAGGGGCCTCATCTTCACAGAATTAATAGAATAAGTTGCTCTGAAATATAAAATGTGGCTCCTATTGCTATGATTTTTTTTGTCCATTCTGCTACCTAGTTCTTATCAAAGGTATAATGAACTCCTAATGGATAAAAGTTGTTTCTTTTTGGGGGAGAAGAGAGAGGACAAAACATCCATTTATGGTTAGAAAAATTGTTCAGGAAAGCTCTTCTACAAAGGCAACAAGTAGTTGAAGAAAGCTAGGTGAGTCTGTGACCCATTGGGTAAGTGATGACTATAGGACCTCCCAGTAAAAGATTTCTAAACAATTTGCAACACATACATATTGAGGTACTCTCAATACCTTCTCTGCTCGGTATAACAGTTAGATCCTTTTTCAGCTGGAGGGAGACTGGAAAAGATTGAATTGCAGCTGTGATCCTGGAGAAACTTATGTCAGAGGTCAGAATAAAGCATGGATTTCTCCTCTCCTGTTGTTTTGCTGCTGTTCAGCAGCTCATGTGGCTAGCATGTGATTGCAGAGAGAAGGAAGCCGAGAAGTACCTAGCACAGGAATCCAGCTTAGTTCTTCCAAGAATGAAACAGTGGTAAGACAAAGAGTCAATTTCCAGTAGGGTGTTTGTAAACCTTACTCGGGAAAGGGTGGAGGGCACATGGGAGACCTGATATATGAGAGTCAATAGGACTCTTCCCTCGAATGGAAAGGAGCAATGTTGAGAGTCTTTTCCTCAAAGGTATTCCTTTGGGGATGCTCTGGAGATAGGAGTGAAGCCTAGGCTGGCTGTGTCCTGGGCTGAGCAGGCACACCAAAGCCACAGGCCTGCACGTGGCCGCAAGGAGCGCAAAATAAATGTGCTGCAGAGACAAGCAGGCTTCTGCCCTCTACCAGCGATCTCTGTGAGCTTCTGTGTTTGATGCCATCACTTTTCTGTGCAGCTGCGGGCTTGTGCAGGGAAGGGGGAGGCATGCAATTTAATGGAAATTTGAGCTTGAAGCCTCCAAAGCACATGATGGTTGTACTGACTGTAGTTAGTGGGCAGTGCAGAGGAGGAGAGCTAGCCTGGCTTGCTGTGATGAGAGGCTGGGGTTAAGCCATGTCTGAACAAAATTGAGCTCTGGCAAGTTTAGTTCTGTGTCAGAGTCTGTCTGTGCCATGTGAGTGTTAGGAAGGTTTATCCTCCCTGATGGTCTTTTAAGTTTCCTCCTAAACTCTCAGTCCTTGACTTGCTATCTGGGATGGCACAGCTTGGGTTTATCTTCAGTCTGCATAACCAAACCTCAAATGTTCTTATTCCTGACAGTGCCTTGAACTGGTGGGGCACATCTGTAATCTCTTGGTGGCTCTTCCCACTAGCTCCCTGCAATGTCCTAGCACTGAGACTGAATTTAGCATAGATACCTGTTGCTGATCCTGACCCAGGTTATTCCAAGTGGAGGGCACTGTTTGACATAGGAGAAGTTTGGCCAGACATGGTTGAAAGTCACTTGTTTGTAAGCTAAATAGGTTGCTGGAGGGTAGCAGATAATTCTGTTTGAATCATAAATATTCTTCCTGTCTCAAAAATACACCAGCTGGATGGAGGAGTAGGGATTTTGTGGAGAGTTTTCTGGGGCTGGAGCACACAAGCTGATTTTTAGCCTAACTACCAGATATGGAACTGAAATATATTTGTTCTGAGATCTTTGTCTTGGCCAGTAAAGTGAGTATTCCAGAATGAGTCTATCCGCATCCCAGAAACGTGGAGACGTGTCAGAGAAAGCATGCAGAAAGCACAAGGAGGTTTTGCTAGAAGACAGCCTGGGAAACTTGCCTGAGCTCATGACTGGGTTACAGGGCTCTTGGGACTTCAGCTCTGTGCTGACATGCTTCCATGAGGTTTATGGGCTGCTTATGAACTTGTCTTCCTTAGTCCTTGCTTTCTGTACACTTCAGACCAGTTTATCCAGGGACAGTTGCCAAGCTCCATTACTAAAACAACCTTGACATCTAGGATATGTGCTGCCAACACTTCCTTTGCTTTCAGCCTTGATGTTCTTATAGGTTCTCCTGGTGCTCATAGGGTGAGCTTTGTCTTGGGAGGCTGCTCATTTGAAACTGTGTCAGAGTTGGCTGAGCCATGTTAGCATCTCACTTATTTGGAGTGGTCAGGTTTCTGTGTCGGCCCTTGCACTTACCTGGTTGGAAAATAAATTGGTTCAACTCATTAAACCCAGCAAATATTCTGGTTGGTCTTGATGGTCTTGTTTTCTGCCATTTTTAATGGGCAAAACTGTAATACCAGGCAATCAGGCCAGCTCTAGAGCAGGGGCAAGGTAAGGAGTGGGATGTGTGTGTGGACAGGAACATATTTGTGGGGGAGGTCAGGGCAGGCAAGACCTCCACTTTGATGGAGTCAGGTATTCATTCTGCTCAATTCTGTTGTAAAACCTTGCCTTGAATATCCTGACAGTTGTAACTGCAGCGGGGAAACCTCTCTTGTGGCCTAATTGCAATGGGTATCTGGCTTTTATCTCTCAATTTTTGGGTGGTAAAGAAGATTTTCATCTTGGTTGTGAAATTTAATTAGGCTCAGTTGAACCTGTACTGAGCTGTAGGGTAGTGGCAATGTTGTGGTTTCATGTCACGCCTCTGTTTATCCCCTCTCTCTCCTACTCAGCTTGGCATCGCTGCAGGCTTTCTGGTCCCTCCAGTTCTGATTCCTAATGTGGAGGATGTGGAGAAGCTGGCCTACCACATCAGCATCATGTTCTTCATGACTGCAGGTGTGGCATCAGCCCTGTTCATCCTGGTCATCATAGGTAAGGCGGTGGGAGTGTGCACATGAAACCAGATGGGACTGAGAAGATCAGCCGATATGTGAGGGGGGCCTGTGTGCCAGGAAGTGGGCTGGGCAGTCCATTTGGGGATATGTCCTAGTATGCTGCTGATGGGGTCATGCTGTTGCCTTTCCCTGGTCTTAAAATCAAAGCCAAATGTGGTTAAAAGGGAGAAGGGATTTACCTCGGTATTTATTGAAAGATCCTTAAAAGTGCACACTTCATTCAGGTGGAAGGCGCTGAGAAGCACACACCGAAATGCACACACACGCTAAATCGTGTAAACAATTGTAGGCCTTGTGAATTAGCATATCTATCAAAGATTCCCCAATGAGAGGCTCGAGTGAACCCCTCCTCCTGAGGAATCTTCCCCCTGGATGGGCCTATCTTAGTTTACAGAATGTGTTCTGGAGAGGACCTTGGTGTCTGGGGCTTTCTGACCCCCAGCTGTGAGGGTTCCAGGATGATTGGTCTCCTGGCTTAATAGAATATTGAGTCTAAACTAAGTTATCAAACTTAGGGAATTATAAGTATGTGGGGTAAAAGCACTAAGGATACATAAAACTATATAAAAGGGTGTATAAAAGGGGTATATGAAAAAGGCAAAAAATCGTCATGACATCAGTGCAATACCATATCTTGCTGCTTCAAACCCTTGATGAACAGCACACATAGAAGGGAGTGTCAGAGATTGTGAGTGAGCCTGCCAAATTGTTAGTTTTGTCCATTGCCTGCATAATAAAATCCAGGCGTGAGTAAGTCCTTTAAAAACCAACAGAAATCTTGCAAGTTGCATAGTCATCTTCCCTGCAAACAGTGTGCTGGGACTTGGGTTATGTCTGGGATCTGGCTACCCCTTAAGAGTAGAGAGAAAGAGGCAGATTATATGGCATCACAGGAACAAGCTGTTCCCAGTTATAAGTGGAGAGAATAAAGCATGAAGGACGGTAGCAGGACACTAGAGGTGCAATCCCCCTGCTTAACACATGAAGTCAAAGCCAGATCTTTAGCATGAAAGACTGGCATGTTCACTGGAGAGCTGCGTTTAGTTGCTGAATTCCATGCATTTTTTTTTAATAGGCTCCTCTTGCCAGTTTGTTCGTGTTGCTGGTGTCTGAATCAGATGTAGACTTCAAATAATGTGGGGCAGGGAATAGACAGGGTACAAAAGTGCCTGTCTAGCACCTGGCACAGCAGTATCGCCTGTGACTGGGATTTCTGGATGCTACTTTAATGCTAATAAGGAGCAGCAGATGGCTTGGTGTGAAATAAAACCTGGCAAAGGTTATTGTTCCCTGGGCACTGGCCACTGCAGAGCACTAGGCCACCTTTGTCAACTGACTTGTCCAGTTCCACTTTGTCATTTGTAAATCCACATGACACTTTTGCAGCTGGCTGGTCATCCTTCTAGAGACAAAGGCATTAATAGTCCTGAGAACTCTTTTGGTGCTGCCAGACACGGCCTACACAAAAAGCTAATTGAATGCAAGATGTTTCCCTTGGCAAGGTGGCAGGAGTTACTGTTGGAAGAGAGCTGTTCTTTCCTGTTCCTGGATAAGTTCATGCATGGAGATCTAAGCTTGAGGACAATGGTGTGTTTTGTACACTTGGTTCTACCAGCCCCTCTGCCATCCCTCAAATGGCGCAGTGTGTGCTCAGCCCCCTCAACAACACCATTATAAACATATGTACTTTGTGTCTGGTTTCAGTCTTCAAGGAGAAACCCCCGAACCCTCCAAGCCGAGCTCAGGCCTTGATCCAGTCAAGACCGACTGCAGAATATTCCTACGTGCAATCAATCCTCCGTCTGCTCCGCAATGCCAACTTTTTGCTGCTTATGGTCACTTATGGTAAGGTCTGGCCTTTCTTCTTGTGCAGTTACCACTGCTTCTCCCTCCCTCGCTGTGCTCTGCTGGGGCAGAAACTGGCTTGAGTTGTTTTAGGGGCACGTAAGGATAGCTCCCCCTGCTGCCACAGACCAGGAATCCTTATAGCCCAGTACTCTTCAGCAGTGGCTACCAGCAAATGCAGCTGGAAGAACGAAAGGAAGGTAAGCACACAGAGGATGATATGCCCTTACAGCTGTTCTCCCAGTCTTTGACTGCTGTTCAGGGGATTTCCTTATCTGTCCTTTTTTTCTAGTCATTTAGTTAATTGCAGCAAACTGATCTAAGTGCTTACATAAGAAATATATGGAAGTGTCTGAGTGGAGTCACAGAACTGAGTGAAAGTCATTTCCAAAGGCAAGGATATGAATATGACTGCCAGGCATCTCAGTAGATGTCATGTGGAGTGTGCAGATGTGCAGACTTTGTCAGCTTCCTAGGCAGTCCCTGTGAAGCAGTTGGAAGGAAGGACTGTAGAACATCTTCTTATGCCATCTGTCCTTGCATGCTGAATTTGGCGCTTGCTTCTCTTCAGTAGTCTTGGTCTGTTTGTTTGAGGGCAGTGTGATGTGTTGAATCTATTCCCTGATGCTGAATTGGCATATGGAAAAGTGTTTTTCCTATTAGCAGAAAGGCCATTGTGGTCTGTGCCTGGCTGCATAATAGGGTATACTGTAGCCAGCTAGTCTGTGGGTAGTTTTGTCCTTGCTCTTCCTACTAGCTTGCTATGGAAGCTTCTTGGGGGACAGTTAAATATTGCTGAAAGTTCTGCGCATTCTGCTGGCAATTTTGTCTGAAAGACCTTGTGGATGAGTAGGCAGGCTGGAGAGAGTGAGGTAGTGGCTGTGTACTTGCTGAGGATGCTAATGGTCTTTGGAGTTGTTGGAATCTCTGCTCCCTTCCTTCTCAATGCAGTAGACTTCTAGAAATGCCCCTCTCAGATTGCCCTTAAACTCTCCTGGTTTGCATTGCAGCTGCTGGGTTTGGTGCTTTTTTTTCCATAGTACATAATGCTCTCTCAGAAAGTGAAGACAGAAAAACCTGTCAGGCAGACTGTGTCTAAAGTTGGATTGTATCATCTGCTCAGTTCATACTTACCCTTCAGGAAAAAGAAAGGGGAAAACATTTGCTCTAATATGCCTAAACAAGTCCTAGAGGAGAGAGGAGGGCTCTCAGTACAAAGAGCATGTTTAGAATCTGACCTTCCTGGGATAATTATTTTCTGGCAGTCACAAACAGTGTGGAAAATCCATTCAGTGGCTCATAATTCATTTTCTCTTGCTGCTGGTCTGTGCATTTATTCTGTTCCTCTCTGTGTCAGTCTCATGCCAATCTCCAGCTTGACTTGAGATGGTGACTGTTACTCAGAGAGGGAGCTATGCTGTGAAACTTTTTTTTTTACCTTGTCTGGGTTTGAAATAGTGGCAGTTTTTCCTACTCAAGTCAAAAGTTACGTTGGCCAAGATTTAAGACATCTGCAGCCACATGAGTGCAACTGAGTCATCCTGCCTACCTAACACAAAGATATCTGCAGCCTATTGGCTTTTGTGTTAGCATAGCATTTGTCAGGGGAGAAAGGGGCAAACCTGCTGCTTGTTCATCTCTCCTGGCTGTAGAAAGAATGAGGATCCTTCCACAATGCCAGGTCAGAATAGGTCTGCAGACCTCTAAGGTCTTGGTATTACCAGCAGCCAACAATTCCTTTCTTGTGGCAAGACTTGCAATGCTGGAAACAGTGGTGTCACTGCTGCTGTGTCAGTGCTAGTGAACTGTTTTTCAGGAAAGCCCTCAGAGAACCCTTTCCACAAGGCTGCTGACATTGCTTCCATAAACTGAGGCGTAACATGGAATGGACCTTAAGGAATTCCAAGTCCATGGGATTGGGCTTTGCATTAGAGAGCATGTTGCTAGTGGGAGGCAGTAGGCAGGAAAAGGGTGGGAAATTCTGGGAAAGGCTGGTAGAATGGGAGTCATGAGAAAGTCTTAAAGAATCAGCATTTGGAATGGTGATGGGGCAGTGAGGAGGAGGCAGGGCAGTGAGAACTGCGTAAGGAACCATTGTTGGGGAGGCTTACAAGGGTGAACAAGAGAGAGACCAAGTGTCTGGCATGTAGTTAATAGGCTGCCTACCTGTGGAAGACCTGGGTTCTAGTCTGAGGCTTAATGAGGGCTGCTTTTGGAGCTGTAGGCAATAAAATTCCCCGTTCTGGCCTCTATAAAACAGAGGAGACGCTGAGGTGTCAAAAATGTTATTCTGCATTACAAGCAAACCATGGTAACTAGCTAAAGAATCAGGTGGTGCTGGACCTTCAGATGTCTTGCTCCAGCTACTAGTTCTGATTTCCTTCATCTGGGTGGTCAAACGGCCACTTTCCCGCTGGAAACAACCATGACCTGTTTTATGGACATTCAAGCAGCTGTAATTCTCAGAGAAGCTTCACTGAGCAACTGTGACATATAAAGTGCCTACAACTTTTCTCAGCCCTCACATATGCAAATTTGACACATTGTCTTGATTCTTAGACTGTTTTGCCTGACTCTGGTGCCAAGTGTTGCTGCCAGTGCTTATTTTCTGCCCAGCTTGGGAGCAAGGGCAAGGCCTTCTCTGTCTTGGAAATCACATGCATCACAGAGCTGCTGTAAAGCTGGTTTTCTGACAGCATCAGGTACCAGAACAGCATCTGGCTGTCTCTTCACAACGCTGCTGTCCTCTTGGCTGGGTGAGAAATAGAGGTGCACAAATGAGTGGTTAATGTTTATGCCCAGCTTTGTAGTGAAGAAGCAGAAGGACTGTGCTGATCTGCCATACTCGCGTGTCCTGGCACTGCCGCTTGTGGTGTCACCTAGTGAGCGGAGTGCTCCAGAGGTGGAAACAGGATGAAGCTGAATTAGGGTCTGTTAGCTGTTTTGCCATAACCAAGTGTTGCAAAGAGACAGCTTTCAAGGCTGGAGGGTGCCTCCTTGCTGTGAGATCTCCAGTTGTTCTCCCCCATCCCTGGCTGCTGGCCCTGCTGGAGTTTCCAGCCTTCCTGAGTAACTCTTGGTAAGGATTGGGTAGATTCTCCTTCCTAATGAGTATGTCACTACAGCCTCTCCTGTAACCTTCTGACACATGATTTTGAAGCGGGAAGCATTGTAACAGGCAATATTTGGGATCACTTGTTTAAGAGTCTTCATCTGTTGTCTGTGCCATACAGCTATGGAATGAGCTTTCCTTAATCACAGAATGGTTTGGGTTAGAAGGGATCTTAAAGATCATCTGGTTCTAACCCCCATGCTATGTGCAGGGACACCTTTCCCTAGACCTGGTCACTCAGAGCCCAGTCCAGCCTGGCCTTAAACACTTCCATCTACACCTTTGGGCAACCTATTCCAGTGCCTTACCACCCTCCCAGTAAATTGTAATGTTGTCAGAGATGGTGTGTGAAGAAGTGTGATGCACCCTCCAGCTGCCAGTCTTGTGGCTCCTCATAGTGCTAGGTACTGCAACAGGTATCCAGTGCTCAGTGGAAGACTGGGCTAGGTGCAGGATTGCTGAGTATTTAAGGGGAGCTAGGGCTCTTTGGGGTTAAGAGAGCTCAGAGGTTTGTTCCCTCTGTCAAAGCTCTGCCTGCTAGACTGCAGTTCTGTATCCTCTATTGTTAGTTCCTGCTTTTCGCTGAGGCTTAGAGAGGAAAAGTAGGAAGGGGGAACTTGTCATGTATCTGTGTCATCAGGATTTCAGGCATCTGTGCCAGGCGTTTTAAGCCCATGGCTCCTTTTGGAGCCTATAGATGTGTGAGCTGCAGTGGTGAAATGTCCTCTTCACTCCACCCATCAGGATCACTGAAGCCTTGAAGAGAAACCAACTGCAAATGTAAATGACTTTCTGAGAAGAAAGTTGTGCTGACTGTTACAGACCTCATCCACCCGGGGAAGGTTTCTCAGTATCACCCAAGGTGAGAGTGTAACTGTTGCAGTACTGCTAGTCCAGTGCACATGTGTATGTTCTTGCCTGCTGTAAGCAAAGCTGTTGGGTTTTCTGCCCTTCTGAGAAGGTGTTTAACCAATGAGAATTGCATGTAAGATGGAGCAGAGTGTCTGAATAGGGCTTGACCAGTATCACCCTAACAGTTTCATTCTCACCTTGGGTGATGCTGAGAAACAATCACCAGGTGATTGATGCTTGTAACAGTTAATGTAAGTTCTCTTTCAGAAATACAATTACTTTCATGGGTTTTTTTCAGGCCTCAGTGATATCTTTTAAAATGCAAGACTTTTCCCATGCAGACACACACCCCACGTGCCTGAGGGTAGTGCTGTCTGTGCTTCGCCAATCAGCTCTGCTCCTACTTGTCTTCTGGTGTTTCTTGGCTTGGTGAGAATGTTATTTACTGGCTGTCAGCAGGGAAAATGCTATCAGGCTCTTCTCTGGGAGGAAAACACACAGGTCAATGACACTATTGTTAATTGAATCTCAGGTCCTTGTTCAAGGTGTGATGCTGAGGCAGGTACTTTTCTAGTATTCTGACTTGGCTGGGGGTAGAGGAGAAAATTGCAGTGCAAAAGATGGATCTGGCTGTGAGAGAGGGTTGAGACCCTGTGAAGGAGTTGCAAGACCTTTCAGTACCAGAAATGTGCACAGCTGCTTAGGTAAGGACCATCCTGAAACTGCAGGGTGCTTCCTCTTGCGTGCTGAGGCCTGGATGTTGGTCTGCATTTCTTTCAGTAACCTATGTCTAGCAAGTCTGGCTCACTCTCCTGAGACTCTGCAGCCTTGTACCGGACCGATGGTCCCAAAGATTTCTCTCTGCATTTCTACCCTTTCACAACCCAGCAGGAGAGTAGCAGGCTCTGAATGTGCTGCTTTTTTATCCCCTTCTCAGGTCTGAATGTAGGTTGTTTCTACGCCTTGTCCACTCTGCTGAACCGCATGGTGATCCATCACTACCCAGTAAGTGCATCCAACCCTCGTGTCCCTCTCTGATGCTTGCTGTTGTCCAGCACTGGCTGCCGAAGGAGGGTCTGTGAGAAAGGCAATGTCACAGCCCTCCTGGCTGGCTCTAGCACCAGTTGGCTGTTCCTTTTTTCCTTTCCACCACCCCATGCAAAAGCTGGTGAGCTCTAGAAAGGACTGCTCTTTTGCACCTTAAATGAAAGCATTTACTTCTGAGAAAATCTTCCAGCAATTTCCTCTCCTTGTTTATGACTGTGATTTCTACTGGGACATCTGTTCCAGGAGGCTGCCCATGCTCATGCTCTGATGGCAGAAGGGTGGGTTGCCTCAGTACCTGAGCTACTGTACAGCTTACTGCTGATGGTGCATGCCACAGAGCTCCTTTCTGTGCTGTCTTACATATAGTGAGTCCCTATAAGACTAATATTTCCTAGTCAATCTGGCCCAAATCCTAATACCAGACAGCAAGCTTCATAGAATTTATGCTAACTCCTCTGAGAGGATCTGCTCACGCTGGCCAGTGCACACCTTTTTCTCAGGGCTGGCTCAGAGACAATTGCCAGACCACTTTTTTTACAGACCAGAAAGCACTGGCTCATAGTGGGCCCACAAGTGTTCCCGCAAAGGCGAATTCTGGTTAGTGTGTTACCAGCAGAAAACATGCATGAAGGCTAACCTTGGTGTCTCTTGCTTTCTGGGTTTTCTGCACTTTGCTTTCTGTTGGATATGGCTTAGCTCCTGCATTTGTGTGAGTGTGTATGTGTCTCACCACAGGGGGAGGAGGTGAATGCTGGCAGGATTGGACTCACCATTATACTGTCGGGGATGGCTGGGGCTCTGATCTCCGGCATCTGGTTGGACAAAACCAAAACCTACAAGTAAGTCCCTTGTTTGCCTCTGTGCCCCCATACTGTGCAAGGAGTGACCCTGTGCAGTTGCAAGTTGGCAGTCCAGAGACTGAAACATTGGGAGGATTTGTAGGGAAAAAAATAGGATTCTCCAAAATCCAATTAGTTTAAAGTGAAGTTTGGAGCTGTGCATTAGCTGGCACTGGGCCCATACAGGGTCTGGTGTCGGTGGTCCTTAGGGAGGCTTAGAGAAAAGATGAGATGGCCCAGTAACTGCTTTGTCAGGGATGAGAGAGTTCTTGGCACAAGCAGAATCAAGACTGTACCAGACCATTTCTCAGCTCTTACAAACCAGCCTCTGTGAATTTTTGTCCAGCTTAATGAAAGGCACATTGAATCCAGTGCCCAGAGGCATTGTGTTGATGGCGTGTTGCTGTATTTAGGGCAGGCATAAGGGTCATTGGGGTTACGGGTGGATGATTCTGTGTTTGTTGCCCGGTGAGTTGGGCAGGCAGATCTGGCCAGTGTACCTTGCCATCTGCAAAGGGACAGTTAAGAGTCTTTGCTTGTCCTGCAGCTCCTGGTCCTCGGGAACTCAGATCTCAGTGAAACACCTCTGTAGGATATCCCAGGGGATGGAGAGAGTCTCTTGTGTCTTATACTGGGGTCCAATCAGCTTTTTGGTTTCTCTGCTGGCTTTGAGAATTGTGCTATAACCTGTTGTCTGAGCAGGTTGGGTGAGAGGCAATATGCTGGTGATGACTTGAAAGCAATTTCCGAGTTTTATTCCTTGCAGCTTTTCATCTGGGGGAGTCCTACTGCCATTACCCTACCTTGTATCTTGGGCCAGAAAAGCACATTCTCATTGTAGACAGCTTAGATTAATCTGGCCAGCTATGAGCTTGCAACTTCTGAAGTGGCCTCTGGCCCTAGCTCCCTGTAGAGGCATCAGAGATAGAAGATTGTCTTCTCTAATAAGAAAGAACAGTAGGTGAGGACTCCTGGGTGCTGGGGAAGAGGAGCCAGGTGACTAATACAGAGACTGGCAGGTCATTTGTTGCTGTGTCTAGATGGTTGTGTGGCACTGAGTAGTTCCCATATGGGAGTCCTGGGAAATAGAATCACAACTGTTAGAACTGCACTAGCTAACCATGCAATGTGAGTTGTGTCTCTTTCAAGCCCAGGGCTAGTGGTAAGGGAGCCTCAGCTGGCACTGCTAGACTGGATGATCTTCCTGGTTCTCCAGAAGTGAGGTTAAGTTGCAGCATGAAGGCTTGAAAAGCTTTGTGACTCACCACGCAGAGCTGGGACTTGAAATTTGGTAGAATGGGGGAGAGAGAAAAAACCACAAATCCTGTGTTTGTTCCGTATCCCCTCCTTCCTTGGAGGGATCACGTAGGTAGGCAGAGCTGGCTAATAATGCAGAAAAATAGGACTATGCCATCCATGGAGTTTATCCTACAGACCCCAGGGACTACTGGGGGATAGTTTTAGCCTTAGGTGAGGAAAAACCCTGCTAAGAATTCGTTCTCCATTACAGCCTACAAAATGGATTTCTGTGAAACTAGCACATTTTTTTTCCTGAGTGCTACATAGTCTTTATTTAGCCCCATTTAAAAGTCTATTTAAAAAAAACTATCAAGATGCCAGATGTTCTAGGTGGGTACCCTCCCCCTTCCCTCTGTTGCTGAGATAGTGTCAAGAATAAAATGGTAAGCACATGGAAATGAGGAAGGAAAGATATCAAGTGCTTTTTTTAGTCAGCTTGGAGAGAGAGGGAAGCAAATGAATGGGATCCAGCTGTGATTGAGGGGAGCAGGGCAAGGTTAATAACAGAAGGAATTGCAGAGCTCTACATGCATGTTTGATCTTTACTGTACCATCAGCAGTTCCTTGAAAGGGTGAGGCTATGCTAAGTCAGGCTTTCCCCATCTGTCATGCTTGGGCACCAAATGGCCTCACATTCTTGCTTTTGTTTGGCAGGCAAGTCCCTGCAGCAGCCCCTGCACTGTTCTTGTTTTTGGAGTAGTGGACGCAAATTTGGTCCATTCAAATAAATACATGAGTTTTGTGGTGACGAACGAGCAGTGCCAGAACTGGGGTTGTCTTTGGTGGTATGGCTTGTTGAGAACAGCCCATCTCTTTGAATCATAGAATCAGGAGAAGACCCTTAAAGTTTTGACATCAAGTTCCTGGTTCAGAAGACAGATGGGGTTGTGACACTGGGAAACTGTAGGGTAGTCTGGCTCAGAATGAGGTGTTTGGGGACTGAATTAATCATCAGTTTTCTTTGGCTATGCTTTTCTTTCAAGTGCAGTGTTCACATGGCCTCAGGTCAAGCTGGTTGCAGTCAGCACTCTCCGCTTTTATTACTGCATCTCTATAAGGCAAGATGTCAGAAATATCCACCTCTCTCTCCATTGACTAGGCAGAGGACCCCAAGTGGTGTTTTAGGTCTGTACAGATCCAAAGTGCAAAAATTTTGGGGGAGGGAGAAAAGATAATGGAGAATGGGGTGCTTGGGTCTCTTCCACTGAAAGGTGAGTGCTCTCTTAGCCTGACCTGAAATTTGGGCCTTCTTATTGTAGCCCTTTTCCAGGTTAGTCCTTGTGTAGTAGATATGTCTTCATCCTGTTCTGCCATATGTCTTATATAAATAATTTACCAAGACTGTCCTTTTTTCTGACCTTCATACAGGAAGAAAGTGGCATAAAACTGAATGCCAAAGGATGAGGGTGTGGTGAAAACCAAAGCAGTCTTATCCAATTCATCCCTTTCTCCAGCATGTGACACCTCCATGTCTTCAGCAATGTTATCCTTCTGGGAGCATAGGAACAAGGCCTTTGTTCAGGCTCATGTGCAGCCTGGAATGTGCTGTCCTCATGGCAAAGCCTATGGAGGCTATCTGTTATCCCCATCCATACAGCAAAGCATCCTGGAGCTGCACACAACATCCCTGTGAGCAGCTAAAACTGTTGTACGTGGCTGTGCCCCTCATCCCCCCTCCTGCTCCTGGCTTGTACATTTGTTGCCTCAGATGTTGCCCGACTCCAGTGTTTTTGCAGCTGCAGTCCCCTCTGAGTCTTGTCCTGTCACTTTTGCTTTCGTCATCCAAGTGACCTTGTGAGACAAGGCTGGGCTGGGCCATATCCATTCTCTGAGGCTTCTTCTGGAGTTGACTGAACAGCAGGAGTTGTGTTCTTCATTTCAGCCCTGTTCCCTGCTGGTGCTGGCCCTGTCTGGCTTTTCTCCCCAAGGTTTCTTTTTTCTCACAGTCCCTTGTGTGAGCTCTTTAATCTGCCTCTTCAGAAGGTTTGGGAATGCGACTGGAGGGCAGATGAATGTCAGGGTGGGTTAGGTTCATCTAAGTGACAAGCATGTCGGGTCCTTCGCAGATCTCCATCTAGCTCTGCCACAGAGACTTGGCACTGGTGCCTTCGTAGCAATGTTTCCGTGTGGGTGCACTGGGCTTCCTTTCCACACCCCAGAGCACAGGGTTGGGCTAACCCCAGTTTTCCTAAGGTGATGCGGCAGGATGCCTTACTTCCAGCCTGTACTCACTGCACTAATCAGCCTAAGTAGACAGTCTCTGTTCCAGAAAATGAAAATTGTCAGTCCCTGTAGAGCTGTCATGGGAGTAGGTTGTTAAAAACATCAGAATGCAGTGCTGATGTCCTCTGTGAATCTGCTTCTCCTCCTTTGAACTTTTCTCACTCCCATGAGATTTATGGCTATGATAAGAGGCTTATTAAGCTAAAACTGGGCATTTTTCCATGCTCTGGTGCCCTTAGGGCCACAGAGCATTCTTGTCCTCTGGTGAACAGGGTGTCAAAGGCCACTTCTGAGAACACCCTGCCTCTGTGTCTTTCCCCAGGTGTTTTTGTTTCCCTAGGCACCAGCATCTACCAGTATCTCAGTTAAACCCTCTTCAGAATTTTGGGTCTTTCTTGGACTGCTGAGCACTAAATGTCCTTTTCTTCTTCATCAGTGGTATGCTCGGGGGAGCAGGGTTTTGCAGAAGTCCGGTGTAGGAGAAGCCTGCTTGTGTGCTTAAGGCTGTTTCCTGCAGCAAGATTTGCATTCACTGCTGTCTGTTCAGATCCTGTGAGGGGCTGTGGTGAGCAGGCAGCAGTTCATGGCTTCAGGGTGCTTCCTGGTCTGTGATGCTCACAACACTCAAGCCTGTGGTCTTGTTCTTTCACAGAGGTCTGTCCATTCATTTTGTCCTTCTGCAGCCTAATGTTTCAGGGAGGTCAGTGAAGAAAACTCACTAGATGAGGTACCCATGGCAAGATCAGTTTTCTCCCTTTTGTCCTCTACATAGTTCTGCAGTTTCAGTGAAGAACACCTTCAAGAGACTGCCTGCAGCTATGAGTCTGCCGGCTCTAGTGCTCAGTGGGGCACAGCGTGTTCTGGGAACTTCTCCCTTGCAGCTTGACTAATGACATAGCATCAATGTGAAACAAAGTCCTGACCACATCTGGTCACTATCTCATTCTTCACCTTTGCCTGGAGATGAGGGGTGAAGTGCAACACTTGGCAACTGTCATGACACTGAAGAAGATACAAATCACTTGGAATACTTGAACCATAAGCCTAGAAAACTGAGTGAGATTTTGTGTGACTATCCTGAGGCCTCTGCACTGAGCCCAAAACTGGCTATGGTGAGAAAAAAATTATAAAACCCCCCATGAGCCAAGCGTCTCTACTGGCAGTGACTAAACTTCCAAGGGCTGCAGCCACCTCTTGGAGGCCTGCACAGTATTTTAGCACTGACTGCTATGTAGTGTGGAGACTCCTGTTTATGGAAGGAGCACCCAGTTCAAACTTGGTTCATGTAGCCCAAGTACAGAACTGTAATTCTAGCTTTGAACTCCTTTCCTAATCATCTCTTTCCTCCACGGCTGCTTATCAAGGTCTGGGAGGCATAAGAACTCATGGGACATACCTGAGGAACTTGTATTGAGCAGAAAAAGGCTTTTACTTTCATCTCTTTCACTCTCTGTCTGTTCAGTCTTTCAGCTCTTCTCCTTCTGCAACCTCGAGCCTCTGTACCAGCCATGTAGCAGCTCTCTGCAATGGATTATAATAGAAGTAAGCAGCCCTCTTATACTGCCTTCACAGATGAATTTTTCCCTCAGTGAAAATATTAGAAAGAACATATTCTAGAAATGATACAGCATTGGAGGTTAAGGGATTTGACTACTCCTTTGATACAGAACAAAATTATTCACCACAGCATGTTGTTTAGCCTTTCAATATATTAAATGAGCCTGGTGAACCTTGTAAGTATGGACCAATAGCTGAAGCCTGAAACTGGCTTCTCAGGCCTGTATTTGGATAAGAGTTAACATATGAGCATGAGCCCCACTGACTGCAGTCATTGCAGCAGTGAGGGAGGACAGAACCTTAGCTGGAATAGTCTGGATATATCTGTAGTAATTCAGTGTACTGGAAAAATTTTCTTACACATTGTAGTACTTACTGCCTACTTGGGGTTGGATTTTTGACAGTGGTTATTTGCATTAAAAAGGAAAAGTGAAAATAGTTTGAGATTTAGTTTCTTCAGTAGAATTCTAGGAAATGATATCAAACACATTCTTTAATGGATTAAGACTTAAACTGGGGAGAAAGTACACAAGTAGCTTGTGGTAATACATTTAACTTCTTCCTGAAAGATGATGATCAAAAGGTTTTATCAACTCTGGTAACTGTTCTGCTTTCAAAATCCTGGTGGAATTTCAGTCAGGTAAAGTATTTACCTCTCCCTCCTCTCCCTCCTAAAAACTATGTACTGTGAAGACCTACTGCTGCCTCTTGTACTAGAAAGAGCCTTGTTTTTTTTTAATGTGGGAAGGGTTTTCTGAGTGTTTAGTCAAGGATGACAATTGCTAAATGATGCGGTAAAAGCTGGCCTGGGGTGCTGCGTGTCTCGCAGTACTGAGTCCACTGATGATCCTTGCGTGGCCAGGCTGCAGGTTTGGCTCTTCCCAGGATCTGCCTGGCATGCCATGCCTCCTGAGCACGGGGTGCCTTTGTCTGCTCTGCACAGAGACAAGAGCTCATGGCTCAGCTGCTGTTGGCTGTGGAACTAGCACTGTCCCTGCTAAGTGCTCACATGGCTTGAGGGTGAGGCTGTGAGGGCAATCTGGCTTGCATGTCACCTCTCCAAATACAGCAGGTAGTTTAAACAACAGAAAGGAGCAGCAATGAAAGCGGTTTTGAACAGCACTGAAAAATATAGGCCCATAAGACTCTAGCGTGTTGACACCTCTTTCCTTTACGTTCCTGCTTGAGAGTGCTTGACCTCCTTGGCTCCTGCTTATAAGTAAGCATATTTAACTCATTATAGTACAGAGGATGCCCAAGAAAGATTAATGATCTCTTTAATTGGCTCTTGTTCTCCTCCTCAAGTGGCATGTACCCGTATATGACCAGGCACCTGTCGGCCTATGGTAGGATCTTTCTTCTTCTGCTGCCCTTCCGTGCTCTCTGTCAGTCCAGTTCCTCTGTCTGGATATGAGTGTCAAGACTGTGCAACTTTTAATTTTTTTCTTTTTTTTTTACCCATGTGGTACAAGCTATACCAAGACCTGTGGGCAAAAAGGAGGACTGGATTAAATAAAACCCTGACTGGATTAAATAAAACCCTGATTGCTTTTTCTTGCAGGCAAACAACACTGGTTGTCTATATCATGTCTCTGGTGGGAATGATAGTCTATACCTTCACTCTGAGCCTGGGCCACCTCTGGGTGGTCTTTGTGACTGCTGGGTCGCTGGGGTAAGTTCACGTGCAGGCTGCTTTCCTCGACATGTGAACTGCTAGGGGGATGAGCAGGGAGGCAGAACTGCTGTGGGAGGGACTGGAGAGAGCCATAGCATCTGAATGGCTCCTGTGTGGTTTAAGGACAAAATAATCTGCCCTTCCTATCTCTCACTTATATGTGTTTCATTAGAGTCAGGGACATTATCATGACCCTGCTCAGCTGCAGCAATCTTAATTGTTCCAGGTAATCAAGTGGAAGCATTTGGAAAGCAAGTGGTACCCACAGCCCCATAGATGATCAGTGGACAAGAATGAAAAGCATGTGGGCCGGCATGGCTGTTTTACTGTGCTGGGGGTGATACCCCTTAGAGTTATGGTCAATACTGTGCCTCAGTCTTCCTTCTGGCATTTGCTGAGTCTTCCTTTCTGTATACTTCTTTACAGGTTTTTCATGACAGGATACCTTCCCCTAGGCTTTGAGTTTGCTGCAGAGTTGACATACCCAGAATCAGAAGGAACATCATCAGGGCTCCTTAATGTCTCAGCACAGGTAGGTGTGCTGTTTTCCTTTTGCTTGCTTCTTTTTAGGAAAAGAGATTAAATTGTAGTTCCAAGCCTTGAGTCCTGTTTCTTGTCCATTATTGTAATGCACTGCAGATCTAAGCACCCTGGGACCTGGCTTTCTGAAGGATGTTCCTCATGGCATTTCTCTAGTGGCACTCATTCTGTTTCTGTTTAAGAAAATACTTCAGGATGCCAGTCATCCTTGCCTTTTCCAACATAGTTCCTAACAGTCCTGGCTTGTCTCCAGTGAGAGATAAGATCCCATTGGGGTCACCTGTCATCCCATCAGCTGCAAGGAGGTGCCTCTGGATGTGTTCATAACCAAACTTTAGCCTCACTAGGCCAACTTTGACTGGCCTGTATGCTCTGATACTTTGGTAAAGATTGGAAAGAGTTTGGGTTGTTTTATAATGACAGTACAGCTTGACATTACCTTTGTTTGTTTGTAGATTTTTGGTATTGCCTTCACCATTGGCCAAGGGCAAATCATGGATCGCTTTGGGACAAAGGCAGGAAACCTCTTGCTTTGTTCCTTCCTGTTCCTGGGGACCGTTATGACAGGTAGTTAAAAATTTCAGTGTTCTGCTCTGACTTTGCCTTGGGCTTAGCCTATTAATTGAAGGGCTTTTGTGTGCAGTGCCTGCAGGAAAGGGCAGAACCCACACAGCAGTCCCATAGCAATGCTGTTCTTCTTTAAGCATCTGGTCTGTGTTACAAAGAAGAGCCAAGGCTTTTTGCTCTGGCTCTGGCTGGGGTCTCAAAGTTGCACCTTCTACATGCTGCAATAAAGAATCTCTATCCTGCCTGTTTCAGAAATGCTCTCAGCCTTGTACAGGAGAGTGGTTCCCCTTGCTCACTGTGTTCCTGTCTCTTCTGGGGCTTCTGCTGCTCCTTTGAGTCCTTGGGAAATTGATTTGGGCACTGCATGGTGACTTGACTGCCTTCACATCTCTCTTCCTCCCTCTGTTCCAGCATTCATCAAGGCTGATCTCCAAAGACAACAGGCCAATTTGGAAAATGAACAGACAGTGAGTAAATGCCCCTTCAATTCCTGCTGTGCCCCTGCTATTAGCTCAGGACAACACCCAACCTCTCTCCTTTCTAGGAAACGGCGGGTGGCTTGTGGGGAAGCTCCTTGTTGGCATTTTCAAACAGGTGGATGTAATCCCAGCTCTGCCAGCTGCTGGGGCCTCTGTTTGTTCAGTGTTAATGTCATGTAGAATCTGTAGGCTCTGGTCCTCTGCAGTTCTGCAGGGCTTCACACAACTTCATACTGGCTAGGGCTAGATGTAGGGCAGTGCTGTGCTTGCTTCTCTTCCTTGACAACATGTTGAGGCCTTCAGTGCTTTGCTCTTTTTTAGAGCTGAGTAACTATTATTCTAGGCCCCTAGGCTGGCAGGTTATTCCTCTTACTCCTTGCCATCAGCTGCCAGGTAGGGTTCAGTGTATGTGACTGGAGGAAGCTAAGGTGACAGCCCAAGTGAGGGCTTGAGCAACCTGGCTGCTCACACTGCATAGTGCTGCCGACAAGGCTGCTAGTTCATACTTGCACACCAGAGCTTGGGGTGTGATGTCCCTGTGGCATGCTGTGCAATAAATGCAGCTGTTTGCACGTGGGAGAAGACCTCTAGTGAACTAATTGGAGTAGATACTCTCAGAAGCTCTCCCTACAGGGAAAGGGAGGGGACTGGTTGCTTGAGGCTGTTTTCTGTACTGCTCTGGGCTTCTCTTCTAGGATGTTAGCAGAGATACCCACTCAACTTTCAGGAAACCATCAGCAACCATGACTAGCAAAGTGTAAAAATCTCAGTTCTCTGCTGGTTTGAGTCAGCTCTATTGAGAAGACAGTGCTGCCCTCCTCCAGTGCTGATGGCGCTGTGAGTTAAATTCATAACATGTATGTGGAAGGCCCAGGAAAGGACCTGAGGTCTTTTGGCAGTGGAGGTGATGCTTTCTAGTAGTAAGGTCCTTTCCCTTTGCCAGATGTTTCTCTCATCAGATGAATTGTACATTTTTGCCCAAGCCATTTTTAGTATAAATCTTTTTCAGTCTAAATACTTTTGTAAGAGCTTGCTGCTGGATGGGGAAGAGCATTGCAACCAGAGCAAAGGTGGTGCAGGTGTCATTTTTATAATCCTAAAAGCCTCCAGAACTGACAGTAGTAAGAACCAGAGGGCTGTGTGTGAGATAACAGGTCTCAGTCAGTCAAAAATTTCACTGGCAACTCCTTCCCCCTGAGGAGACATGCTCTGAGGAAGTCATGTTGCACACCCCACCGCACCCCAAAATGTGTCCTCCACATGGCTGAGCTCACCTGAGTACTTCTCAAACTTAACAACCAACTGCAGGTGCTTGACTGACTGAAGGTAGGCTGAATCTGGTGTTCTGCACTAAGATGGATGCCTCGGCCAGGGGATCAGCCAGCTGGGCTTGGGCATTGTGTGCTGCCTTTGTGGAGAGCTCTGACGAAGTCAGGTACTGGAGCTTTTCTGTATGGCACAGCTGCCTTACACATGCTTGGGTGATTTTACTGGTTTCTTCCTTTGCCTGTTTCCCTTTCTGATTTTGCTCCGCTTTCATTTCTTTTCCTACTTGCCTCCATATTTTCTGGGATGGTGACTTGTGACTGTCATTACAGAGACTCCAAGGCAGCAATCAGATCATGGACTATGGAACTGTAGCTTGTAACTCTAACCCCATCAATTCCCACTCCTGCTCACTAGCTTATACACACCAAGGTAGGAGAATTGCACTAATCTACTTCTCTGAACACTCACGGGGTTGCACAGGCACCAAGCCAATGGCATTTCTGGGGTGACTGCAATGACTGTAGAGTATCCACAGTCTTTCTGGCCTTCTCAGGTACTCACCTGAGAGGAAAGAAGACAGCCTCAAAGAACAGAGTGGAGACTCCCCCAGACATGTCAGACAGAGATGTAGGGATTCAGCTGGGTGCAGCAAAGCAAAGCCTGATGCTGGAGCAGATGGAGAACTGAACTATCATTTGTTAGGGAGAGGAGGTGCAGACATTTGGAGCCTCCTCTCTGACATTATTTTTACAGTCCAGATTCTTGGCTGGAGGTGATACCAGGAACCTTTAAAGAATTGGCTTTGATCACACCCAGGGTGCATGGCCAACTTCGAGAAGGAAGTTTAAAAACATATAGCAAGAACAGAGTCATTGGGTTGGTGCCTTGTGGTATAAGAATGCCTGAAAACTGTAAAGCTCTGTGCTTGTTGATCTGTGAATCTCACTTCGCATTTTCTCAGCTGTTGCTTGGGATGGTATGCTTTAGTACTCACTGTCCTCTGCTTCACACTGACAGGCTGGTCTACTAAGTTATCCATGCTACCGTTTGCTTTTCAAGGTGTGATAGGCTGTGTGTAGCACTTAGTGCCGCAGCCAACAGGACTAACAGGCAAAAGCAGAGTGAGTCCATTGGGAAAACCAGCCTTAACCCTGCTATGACTAGGGCATGTGCTGCAGGCACCGTGAAGCTCCTATGCTTTGATGGAAGTATGAGGAAGAGTCCCATGGGCAGGGAAAGATTTGTCTCCAGGCTGTAGGTTTCTGAAGCTGTCTCCATGCTGCACACTGGCAGTTTTAGCAGGGTACATGTGTGGTGTTAAACTGGGACTGCGTTGTTGAGAAGCTGTAGCTGCATGAGCTGGGCAAACCCACTTGGGGTGTACTGGAACTTTTTTGATGGCTGAAATTTATGTCATAGCTTTTGTTAGCAGATGCAGCTTTTTACAATTGCCAGTGTTACTACTGTTATCCTGATTGCAAAACAGACACTGCAAGGGAGATGCAGGCATGAGGCTGTGTATGCCATGCGTCAAAACTGCTTCCATAAAGAAAGATGGGTCATTTTTTGTAGGAGAGTCCTTTCTGAATAGAACAGAAGGCCCTATATGGAGAATGGATCTATTTTGTAAGGAGGTCTGCACTTCCCTGGGACCCAGTTTAAAGATGTAAAGTGAAAGCTTCCTACCCTGGTAGAGCCCTCAGATTATTATCCATTATTGATTTTTCAGCAGGGCAGCAATGAAGTCCCAAAGAAAGGTAGGTCCAACTTTAACCTGATCTCCTTCTGTGGCAGTTGACCCACTTAGTGGGTGAGGGATATAGTATTAGTGGATGTAGTCTACCCGGACTTACTAAAGTCTTTGACACTATTTTGCACAGCATTCTCCTGGAGAAACTGGCTGCTCATCTCTTGGGCAAGTGTACTGTTTGCTGGGTAGAAAACTGGCTGGATGGCTGAGCCCAAAGAGTGATGGCAAATGGAGTTATATCCAGCTGTCATCAGGTCACCAGTGGTGTTCCCCAAGGCTCAGTATTGGGGCCAGTCCTGTTTAATGTCTTTGTCGATGACCTGCATGAGGAGATCGAGTCCACCCTCAGTCAGTTTGCAGACCAAACACCAAGGGCTGGAGTGTTGTTGGAGGGTAAGAAGGCTCTGCAGAGGGACCTGGATAGGCTGGATCCATGGGCTGAGGTCATTTTATGAGGTTCAGCAAGGTCGAGTTCTGGGTCCTGCACTTGGGTCACAACAACCCCATGCAGGGCTACAGGCTTGGGGAAGAGCAGCTGGAAAGTTGCCCATTGGAAGAAGATCTGGGAGTGCTGGTCAGCTGCCACTGAACATGAGCCAGCATGTGCCCAGATGGTCAAGAGGGCCAGTGGCATCCTGGTTTGTGTCAGAAACAGCATGGCCAGCAGGACCAGGGCAGTGATTGTCTCCCTGTACTTGGTGAGGCTGCACCTGGAGTCCTGTGTCCAGTTTTGGGCCCCTCACCACAAGAAGGACATTGAGGTGCTGGAGCATATCCAGAGAAGGGCAATGGAACTGGTGAAGGGTCTAGAGCACAAATCCTATGCGGAGCAGCTGAGGGAGCTGGGGGTGTTTAGCCTGGAGAAAAGGAGGCTCGGGAGACCTTTTTGCTCTCTACAAGTACCTGAAAGGAGGTCATAGTGAGCTGGGGGTCAGTCTCCTCTCCCAAGTAATAAGCAACAGGACAAGAGGAAACAACCTCAAGTTGCACCATGGGAGATTTAGATTGGGTATTAGGAAAATTTCTTCACTGAAAAGGTTGTCAAGCGTTGGAACAGGCTGCTTAGGGAAATGTTAGAGTCACCGTCCCTGGAGGTATTTATAAGACATGTAGATGTGGGTTTTAGAGACATGGTTTAGTGGTAGACTTGGCAGTGCTGGGTTTATAGTTGGATTCGATGATCTTAAGGGTCTTTTTCAGCCTAAACAATTCTGTGGTTGTTGCAAGGAGAAGACTCGGAGTCAGTTGTGAGCTTCCAGAGCATGCAGAGCTGTAGAGTTGTGCAGATCTCACACTTTCCACTGAAGCACTGTACCCTTGGCTGTGTAGCAGTTTGTCTTCTATGGGTGACCTCATCTGCTTGCTAATGGTTATAATTAAACAAATGTTGCAGTTAGTAGATTAAATTAGCCTAATGGCATTGTGTACACCTTGTCCTCTATTAATTAAGCTGTAGTGTGGTCCCAACAATCCTCCCCACTTTTGTCTGCCTCAGTTCCCAGAGCTCCAGCTGGGTTAGCTTTCTGTATCTCAGTACACTTGGATCAAATGCTGTTTTACGTGATAATGAGGCTCTTTGTGTGCTGCCTTTATTGTAAATGCATCTGAAGCCATTCCAATATTGTGCCTTAAGATTTCATAGTAGTGTCAGTTGATTCAGCACACACATTATACTCACGAATATGCTGTGTACTGCTTGTGCTCATTTGCTTGTGACTTCCAGCATCCATGCAAACCTTTTTGTATTGTCCTTTGCATTAAGAAAAAGCATTTTTGCTGATCTACCATGGTTTGTTTAGGACAAGCATTTCACCCTCAGTAGCTTACTGGATTTTGTTGCAAGCTGTACCGTGCTTAACCTCTAGTGAAATACTGCCAATAAAAAAATGCTGGAATTTTGCGTAGTAGGCACAAACAATGTGTGCCCATTCTCTGCTTCCCAAACTTCCCTGCTCCATTTCTGTGCTTACTGTGTGGCAAGCAGCCTTCTCCTGTCCCAAAGCCATAGCCATCTGTATGCCCTTTTCCAGTACTGTGACTCACAGGTGAGAGCAGCCTTCCTTTCCAAGGTGGTGGAGCCCTGCAGACTTTCTGATCTAAATCTCTGCTCCTGTAGCTCCACATCAGATGACTGGTGATGAGACCCCAGAGGTGCTTGGGGAGCCTGTTCAGAGTTGCTTGAGTGCTTCCATGATGCATTCTGGTGGAGTTTCCTAAGTCTAAATGTATATTTCTCCTTATTCCTACTTCTGGCACCTTCATGCACCCCCCTACCTTTCCTGCTTGTTAAAGTTCCCTCTTTGCACTTCCTGGCTTTTGCTTCCAGCTTTGCTTTGAAGCTTTCCTTATCTCACTCCTCTGCTTTGGGATATTGCTGCTGACTTCTGTAAAACCTTTTCACCTACAGATTGTGTAAAAGCTTACTCAGAATGAGACTGTTTCATATCTCTTGCTTCCATGCTGCCTGGACTTCTCTTGAACTGCACTGGGGATGTGAATCTCTTTCCTGTGCACCTCTGATTTCTGCCTCAGATGTGAGTCTTGCCCTGCAGTGAGGAAACTCAGAGCCCAGGCTGCAGGAAACTCCACATTCACCCTTACAATTCTACGTGCTGTCTTCTGAACTGGTGACAGCTGGCCTGTCTCACTGTAAGCAGAATCTGGACTTGGGAGATATCAGAAATGCACTAGGGGAAGAAGTCTCAAGTTTAATCCTAACACACCTCAGAAGGCTCAAGTTTGAGCTTGTCAAACTCCACCTGAACTGGAATTGTGACAGTTTGGCTGTTCCATGAAGCTGAGGATAGGGTGGTAATTGGGCAGCAGTCTCCATTTTCCTTGCTTTTCCTCTGGGAAAAACTCCCTCCATCTTACAGTTTCAAGAAATTAGGCTAGTTCTTCTACAGGATTTATGGAGAAAAAAACTTTTGTATGTTTGCCTCTTACTGCTTACAGCTCTTTAAGTTATGAGTAATGAACTTTGAAGAAGGAAGGCACTGCTCTGTGGAATTATCTGAGCTGTAAATCCAAGCGTGGGAAAGGGAAGAAGCAGGACAGAGGGTGCCAGCCCTTCAATGGGTGCTGGGGGTGGGGATGAAAAGACTTGAAGATGAGCAAGAAAAGCAATGCGTCTGGGAGTTGAAGAGGCTTCAGATATGCTGGAGTAAGGACACAGAGGAGCTAGTCGTTGTGCTGAGCCTCCTGAGGATGTAAAGGATTCAAGTTCTCTCTGATGTTTGCACAGACACTGTGCTGCCTCATGGCCTGGTGTTCCCAGCAACTTCTCTTACCCAGGGAACTGGCCCTGCAACTTCATACTTTGAGGCTGAGCTTGTGTCACAGTGAAGTGTTGTTGGTGAGCTGGCTGTGGGTCTGATACCTCTGGTGGTATCAACCCCGCAGTGAATTAATAATGGTCTGAGGACTACAGCAAGTAGCTTAAATAAAGAGAACGTTGCACTGCCCTGGTGCCCCAATGCTCCTTGCTTGGGCAGTCGAAGTATCTAGAGAAGGAAGAGGGAACCGGCTGCACTCTGAGGATGGCGATTCTTCTTTGGGGATTTCTGCACTAGCAGAGAGCTATGAACTACCCAGGCTCTGGCCAGCTGATGTCTCTGAAGCCCGGGTCTGGCCACCCAGGATCCTAACCATATTGTTTTTCTCTGACTTCCAGAAAGTGTTGCCAGAAGCCTACACTAATCCCATAGTCCTTGAGGAATCACGGCTGTGAAATGGAGGGGTGGAAGAGCTGGGAGATACAGCTCCCCTCATTCCCATCTTTTCTACCTGCACCATCCTCCTGTGACATGCACCCCATGGGAGGGGGGCAGCCTCAGGACAGGAGCGCAGTGAACTGCTTGTGGAGAGTGTGAAAGAGCAAAACAAGAGGCGGGTTGCTTTCTTCAGTTTTATCTTTGCATCTTGCTGTGTTGGAGACTTTGGTGTTTGGGAGGAAAAGTTGGGAAAATCTGCTCTGTCCCCCCAGTCCCACCATGTATGCTTGGAAAAAGCACATGTGCTGAGAGAAAAGCCACAGTACCGGGCTAACCCTGAGCATGAGGGTGGCACCTTGCATGTGGCTGTGACATGACAGGCAGAAGCTGGACCACACTTACTCTGTGAGCAGCCCTGGAAGAGCTTTCAGCTGGCTCTCGGGAAGAGGGATTGCTCTGCCTTGGTTCCCGTGATGCTCTGTGTTGCACAGGTGGTAGTAGAAGCCTCAGTACATTACCAGCAAGTGCAAAGCAGTGCACTGGCTGCTGCCAGCTCTTTTATTATTTGGCTTTCCCAGATGAAGCACTCTTAATCTGGATAAACCTCTGCTCAGAATTCACTGGGGTTGCCCTGATGTTCCTATGTATTAGGAGTAATTAAGAGATAACAATATGCCTCCTTCTAGCTTGAGGCAAGAACTAGTTCTGCAGCCTAAATCTAGCTCATCACTACATTAACAACAAAAGGGAGTCAAACCACAATTTCCCTGGGCTGAGGACTGTGTCTTCCTCCTTAACAATAAAGTGCCTTTTGCATGTTTCTACAGTACATACAAACTTTTGTGAAGTGTTATATTGAGAAAACCAGCCAAGGCTGTGTTGCTCTTCACAGCCACAGAGAGGGGTATGATGGGAATCTAGATTTGCTCCAGTGTGGAAGCTTCCCACTTCATAATAGAGAACAGCCAGCATTTGTGTCGTACAGACACTGCCCCTCTCTATGCTGTTTATCTTATAAACACAATTGTAGATCCCTTTTATTGCTTCTCCTTCCTTCCCAGCATCCCACCACTGGTGGAGACATCAAGTGTCCTTATACTTCTTAAATCATACAGTTACTTATTTATTATTTGAGGCAGGGGACAAAAGCTGTACTGAAGTGGAATGGTTAAAAGTACTCCTCTCTGACATACTATTTTTGACAAAACATATTTTTGGTGAAATTTTAACTTCTTTTTGATACATTACATATTGATACAGCCTGTCTGAGTTCAGTAAGTGCTTAGACAACACTCTCAGGCACATGGTGTGATTCTTAGGGGCCCTGTGCAGGGCCAGGAGCTGGACTGTGATCCTCATGAATCCCTTCCAATTCAGCATATTCTATGATTGAAGTCCTATCTGTGATAGTTTGGGATTGAGGATGGGGGTTTAGAATGATTTTCAATAGAAATTTCAATGTAAAATATAAACATTTGAAGTGTACAATGAAACCTGACACATTCATATTAAATGGTTTAAAACAGTCACATGTGGCTCATTTGATAGCCTGAAAAAATGTTTTGCAGAATGGAAAAATCATCTTTCTGACCAGTGCTACTGCTGTGTTCTTTTCCTCCCTTTGTTTTTCCTCTTTCTTCTGTATGTGAATTGTCTTCCCAGCTAGGAGTTCCTGCTGGTTCTTTTGTGCATTCTGTGTGCTGCCCATGGTTTTGGGCATTATTTTCTCTAGGTCTAAGGAACCTGTTCCTGTTCTCTCCATCTTCTGTAGGTATAACTCACTACACTGGTAGCTCAGTCCTCACTCACACATAGTTTGAGTCTGCTGTCACATGCTGCAGAAGAGAGAGCTGCAGCAACCCTCTTCATATGTGTGTTATGTGAGCAGTCAGACCTAGAACTTCGCGGCAAAGAGACAGGGAAAGGTAGGTTTGCTGTAAAGAGAGATGATGTATTCTGCAGCATACCGTGGAAGCTGCTGTTGGCTCTTATCCTCTACCCACTGCTGTGTAGAGAGAAAGACAAACAGCACGCTGCAGTTTTTTGTCATTTATTAGAAATGGCCCCTGGGGAACACACACATGCAAGTTACACAGCAGTGCCAGGGGTAGCACCCATTCACTCTTTCTGGTCCGAAGTGTTCAGCAAATCCTGGATCGTTCTGCACCTTGTCCCCACAAGTACACTGGGAGAGAAGTCCTTAGTGCTCTGGGCATGCCGGAGACTTTGCCTGCTACCCAGGGAGTCAGTCATCAACTACCTCCCATAAGCTTTGACACAAACTCCTCCGGGACTTGGTCTTTGACATCGGTCAGTTGCAATGTTACCTGGACAAGACAAAAACCACTTGGTAATGACAGTGATTGACAGAGTCCAGCATTGACCCACCAGCAGGACTGGTGTCCTGGAGAAGTTCAGCTGAGCTTTTGTGGAAGTCTGGCAGTGAAGGGAGAAGATGACACCAACCTACACAAAGCCCTCAACTTCAGTTTTTCTTCTTGTTTTGTGATAGCGCTTCTACCTCCAGGTACTGCAGCCCAATCAACATTCCCATAATAGAGAAACCTGTGATAGAGATACAGGATGAGTTATGTAGAAAATGCTGGACAAGAGATTAAGCATCCCCTGCTACCATTCCCTCAGCCCAGAGCAGCATGGGGAGTTTTTCTGGGGTGTCATAGCTCCAAGGAGAGTTTGCAGGGGGAGGATGCAGAGCTCTACTTACTTGCTACCATGAGGGGTGCCATAACTCCAATTGTCAAGGCTGCAGTGTGGTATATGAAGACCTCGGAGAGGAAGTGAGCAAGGGCCAAAAAGAAGGTAAAGAGCGTGATGTGATAGAGGCTGTTGAAGAGCAGAAAAAACAGGTTATCGTATCATACTATGGGCATGAATATGGCTGAGTGGAAAAAAAGGCAAACCTGCATGTTGCCCCATCTGCGCTCATTGGCAGCACAAAAGGGACTTTGTCTCTTGCCTAGTGAGGTGCAAAAACTCCCTGGGCAACAGCTGAGAGGATAATGGGGCAGCACGTTCAATGATGCATTGAAAGTCACAGGCATTATCTGGCCTGAAAGCAAGTGTAGATGGGAGAGCATAAGCAGGACACCAGTGAAATGAGAAGTATGTGCACACACAAAAAGAAGGTGAGAACTGGATGAGCAGAGAACTAGGGTGACAGGACTGGGCTGACTTCAGGCTGTATCACCCAAAGTCTTCCCACCTGTGCTCTGCTACCCTCTATGGGCCACAGCTGTTGAAAAGGGAGCAGGTCCAAGAGATGCAAGATAAAATTTCTCAAAGAAACAACTGATTCTTGGTAATTGGCATTGCCCCTAAAAACATATTGTTTAATCCCTGCACCTCCCTACCTCAGATAAGCATAGGCAATCCAAGCACATACTGCCAGGTCAGCAGTGACTTCTGCTGTGGGGCTGAGGGAGGCAGTGACAAAAGCGTTTTAGCAACCTCCAATAAAGGCTTTGTCTACTACAGACCTCAAGTCAGCTTGCTTGGAAACCCGTCTCAGAAACATTTCTGTTAGCACAGGGAGAAATGGTGTGTCTCCCACTGAGCATCAGGCTGCACCTCAGGCCTTGTCCTCAGCCCCAGGTAAGAGTGTAGGAAAGAAAGCAACTGGTTAAGACCACTGCAATGGGGCACCTAAAACTGTCCCAAGTCTTTAGCTGAGCTGTCATGGTAAGAGAAGTATTGAGCATCAGTCACGCCACAGCATTAGCAATTGCTTCATTAAGCAGCAACGCCATTCAGAAAATGCTTTCCAAGCTGGAGCTCAGAAATTTGTGACAGTAAGAAGTTCTCAGATCTACCAGTTTCTTACTGAGCTAAGAACAGAAATCAAATGCGCAGGCTGTCCCCACAGAGGCAGAAGGGAGCAGCAGCTATCACACAAATTCCACACTCCTATTTGAGCTTCTTCAGGGGAATGCTGTCAACACTACAGAAAGTTCAGGAACAGCTTTTGATTCCCCACCTCTGTGCCGCCCTCTAAGCTCAGGCTGTGACTAGCAAGCAAACAAATGGATTTCTCGGGCGCTGCTTTACATACGTCCTGTTACGAATGTCGATTGCGCAGAGGCAGCGGATCACTGATGACAAAAGGGTCCAGACGCCGAAGGTCCGAGCCTGGAGCCCATTCACTGCGTAAAGAAAGAGGGAGGAAATGGAGACCACGCGCGACCCTGCCTGCCACCCTCAGTCCCACCGTGGAGGCGCACGCCGGGGCAGCAGGCGGCTCCCGGGCCTCAGAGGTGGGAACCCGAGGAGAGCCCAAAGCCCACGGCTGGAAGGCGACCTCTAGGCGTCAGGGCGGCCGGCACGGCCCTTACCGAGGCCGGGGCTGGCGGTGTACAGCTTCTCCGAGAGGAAGCCGTGATCGCGGAAGCTCTGCAGGGTATTCCCGGCGGCAATGACCGACACCATCACCAGCCAGCTGCGCAGCACGTTCAGGAACCGGCTCATCCTCCCGGCCGGCTCCAACCGCGCCCGGCAGGCCCAGGACGAGTCCCCGCCCGTTACCGGCGGCGCTCCCGCGGCGGCACCGGGGCCCCGCCTGCGCCACCGCCCAGCGCTCCGATTGGCCGCTGCACGCCGCTCCATGCGCGCGCCACGTGACGTCAAACGCCTCCTGCCAATCGGATCCTTCGCTGCGCGGGAGACGGTCCCGCCTCTGTCCCGCCTCTGTCCCCGCCCCCGTCCCCGCCCCCGTCCCCGCCCACCTCGCGGAGTAGGTGGGGCGGTGGCAGGGGCGGAGTCGGGCGCGCCTGCGCAGTGAGGCGGCGGGGGGGCCTGCGCCCCAGGGCGGGGGCGCCGCCCGTCGGTTGTTGTAGTAACGGGGAAGCGGCGGGAGGGGCCGGGGCTGCCTTGTGCGCCCGGCCCGTCTCGGGCCGGCCGTGCGGGGGCAGGTATGGCGAGCACGGGGACCTGCTGCCTTAGGTGCTCCCCGCCGTTCTTGCTTCTTTTGATGCTGCCGGAGGTCGCCGTGCTTGGCCTGGCGCGGAGTAGGCCGGGCCGTAGCCGCCCCTCCGGGCCGGAGGACCGCTTCTGCGCCGGTGGGGGCGTTACGGTGTCCGGCTGTCCCCGGACGGCGGGGCGGTCTTGGCGGGCGTTTCCCGTTGGGGCCGGGCCGGCCTGGCGTGGGTCTGCGGCCCGAGGCGAGGCAGGGCAGGGCGGGGACGCGCGTTACCGGTAAGCGCCCGAGTGGCTCTCACGGGCAGGTGCGGAATAATCTGCTGGAAGGTGATGCTTCTTTCGGCACTTTCGGGGCTCGGAGGTGATATTTGACAGATCACAGACGTTTAACAGGCTTGTTAATAGTTCTGTGAGAAATATGTATTGGCAGGAGGGGGGAGTTACCTGATGTCTCTCGCTGTCCTGCTCAGCTATGCATTCCTGCTTTCAATCCTTACTGCAGGTAACTGCTCTTGCAACTGGGACTGGGCTGTATGAAAACTCCTAGAGGAAATGCTAGTTGGGATGGCTAAAGATGTGGAGGAAACTGGCTCACCCTCAGAGGAGGAAGAAGATGCTGTAGATGAACTGGAGTAAGTAGAAAAATAACATTTTCTATGTCCCTGTGCTTTCTGGTGGATCTGTAGTAATTTGAGAAGACACATGCATTCTTTACCCTCCTACCTATGAAGAGGAACATGGTTGGTTTGGGCCTCAAGCCTATGGGCAGGCTACCTACATCTGCAGCCTAAAAGACCACCACATTCATCAGGGTTGAATGTGCATCTTTTCTTTGGCTGCTCTGAAGTCCATAGTTTCATGGATTTCTTCCTGTCATGTTCCTAAGCTGTAAACGTTTTAGATGATATCTGTTCCTTTATTTTCTAGGGTTATTTTGGTTTTTTTGCATGTGTGTGTTTTTTTGTTTGTTGTTTTTTTTGTTTTTGCTTTTACTGCTGCAAAGATTAGAACTCTGCTGTACAGTAGATTGATATACGTTTTATGTTTTTTTTAAAAAACTGTCTTGTGATAACTACTAGACTTCATATTTCTTACTAGTAACAAGTCATAATGTTTGTTCCATCTTTGTTTAGTAACTTCTTTTAGCTTTGTTTGTGAAGGAATTGCTCCCTTGTTCTTTCCCATAGCAGAATCCCTTTTCTGTTTCACCCGGACCTACTTCACTATGTCCTGTTAGGGTTTTTTTGGGTGCACATTGTGACTGAGTGCCCAGCTGCAGATTACAGCGACTTAAGACATTTAGAGGAATGTTACTTCATAGCAAGTTGTTGGCTTGGATTTGCTAGATCCTCATGGCTAGAAAGGTCCAGAACTAACTTCACCTAGAATGTAACTGTAACATACTGTAAGTATGTCTGCATCAAGTGACCGCAGGTCATGCTAGGAATGAGTGACTGTCACCTGGAGGATTGAGCCTTGCTACAAATCCTCAGGACAAGCTTAGTATAAACTCCTGTCCTGTTGCCTCAGCTCATCTTCCACTTACATAAGGCTGTAGCCTGTAGTGTAAATTCTAGAAGCTTCTTGGGTCCCTTCCAGTCTGAATAGCTAATTATACCCCAGTTGGAGATTTTTTTTTTTAAATTATTTTTTAGAGGTAGCAGAAGCAGTTGGGAGTGCTGTGAAGTTAATTTGTCTAGGTGATGATGGTAGTAGCTTTGTTAAGAGGACTAAGGCTACCCTTAAGAGCCCTTGTCCTAGCATCAGAAAGTTGCCCTTATATCTCTGTTCCTTTGTTCTAAGTGTTGGAGGTGTTTTGTCTTGTGTAGCTTCTCCAAACCTTTGGCAGACAACAATCTTTCATATTCTATAGACAAATGCTTTTGTATATCTGTCAGTCCTTGTATTTCTTCTTGTTAGTGTAGACAGAGATGTCTTTCCAACCCTTCAGTCTCTGTTTTCTGTTAACTTTCTCATGTTCTTATTTTCCTTGTGTAGTGGTAATAAACAGCCTGAGTTTTATTTGCCTAGTGAGGCTGACAGTTTTTCTTTGTGTGATTCTAGAATTTGATATAACAAGTCTTAATTTTTTTTGGTGTGTCCTTAATTCCTCTGAGGAGATGATATTTCCCAGTGTAGTCTTGTTGTTTTGTACAGAACTGATCACTGCATTTCAGAGTCTGTAGCTTAAGTGGTGCACTGTGGGGCATCGTTCTTGAATTCTGGGCTTGCGTTCCACTGTATCTGACAGGAATTAAAAGGGAAGAATATAGAGCTTTATCCATTGCGTTGAGCCAAGTCTGTTCTAGTCTCTCAAACTCTTCATTAGTGCTTTTTTTGTGCACTTCAGACTCCAGTATTACAACCAGGCAGACTGCACGGATCTGCAGTTCTAAAATTGGAGGCTGGAACCTGCATTGCAAGGTCTGGTTGTGTGGATACCAGCAATTGTGGTTTATTTTGAATTATAGATCTTGTTTTCAGGCTATAAATTCTGAGTACTGTAGCTGTGAAAGCTCATGAGACTTCTCCTAAATTATATCCAGTAAAATAAATACAGAACTAAACAGTATTACACAGAACTTGGACTGGCAAGACCAACTCAAAAAGAGGGTGATCTGGAAGATTCCCTTTATAGATGAGTACCAAGGGTGCTGTATTGTGTTTGAGTGGCCAGGTTTTGGTAGGGGGAGGGCTACAGGGGTGGGTTCTATGAGGAGTTGCTAGAAGCTTCTTCCATGTCTGACAGAGCCAATGCTCCAATATGGACCCACCACTGGTCAGTATGGAGCCCAGGAATGATGGTAGAAACACCTCTGTGCTAACATATTTATGAAGGGGAAAAAAAGTTATTGCATGGGGGTAATAGTGCTCAGAGAAGAGAGGAGTGAGAATATGTGACAGGAAGAACTCTGCAGACACCACGGTCAGAGGGCAAGGAGGTGCTCCAGGTGCTGGAGCTGGGACTCCCTGCAGCCTGTTGTGAAGACCATAGTGAGATAGCTGTGCCCCTGCAGTCCATGACAATCTGTGGGGGTGCAGAGATCCACCTACAGCTCATGGAGGAGCCCCACACTGAAGCAGGTGGATACCCAAAAGAAGGTTGGGATCTCATGGGAAGCCTGTGCTGGAACAGACTCCTGCGAGGGACCTCCAGACCCATGGAGAGAGGAGCCCACACTGGAGCAGGTTTGCTGACAGGACTTGTAACCCCATGGAGGACCCATGCTGGAGCAGCTTGTTCTCGAAGTACTGCACCCTGTGGAAAGGGGGACGCATGCTGGAACAGATGAAGAAGAACTGTAGCCCGTGGACAGGATTCTTATTGGAGAAGTTTGTGGAGGACTGTCTGCTGTGAGAGGGACCCCATGCTGGAGCAGGGTATGGACTCTCCCTGAGGAGGAAGCAATGGCAGAAACAGCATGTGATGAACTGAGTGTAACCCCCATTCCCCACCTCCCTGCACTGCTGAGGGGAAGGAGGTGGCGATTCAGGAATAAAGTTAAGCCTGGGAAGAGGGAGGGGTAGGGGGAAGGTGTTTTTAGGATTTGATTTACTTCTCAATATCCTGCTCTTTGATGCAGGATAATGAGAAGTAAATCAATGCTCCTGATTTTGATTAGTAGTAAGTTCAGTTAGTTTCCACAAGTTGAGTCTCTTTTGACTGTCATGGTAATTGGTGAGTGATCCCTCCCTGCCCGTAACTCATGAGTCTTTTGTTAAATTTTTTCATCACCTATCCAGCTGTGGAATGGAATGATGGAGCAGCTTTGGTGGGTGCCTGACATCTCGCCAGGGTGGAACCTGGAACCACCACAGATGCCTAGCATGTGTGTGTATAAGTCAGCACAGGCAGGGCTTAGGTACAACCACAAAACTGTGGCTGAAATGCCAAGAGTAAATTTCTTTTCATTACCTTGCTAACTGGGGGATCCCCAAAATGGCCTTGGAGGCATGCAAGCAGGAAGGCAGGCACTGTGGAGCTTGGTCCTTGCTAGAGGATCACCGAAGCTGCTGCTCGCATCTGTTTTTCAGGGATTCTTGCAGGTGTATTTCACCAATCTGCTTTGGCCTTTCCCTCAGTAGGGCAGGAAGCTCAAGCATGTTATATAGGGTGCCTTGAAGTCTACTGCAGCCCTGTGCTATTTGACCTCAGATGTTCTACTTGTGAAACACACAAAGATAGACAACAGCTACAATGTTACATGTATTTTTCTACACCCAAGCTCTAAGTCACTTAGGCATGTTTACAATCCTCCTTGCCAATCTTCCACTATTTTCCCCAGTGTGTTTGCTTATTTCTTGTCCACAGGCTAGGTGGGTGGAGACTTACTGTGTCGTTATTGTAAGTAACTGCTGCATGTGTGAGGCCCAGCAGTTGCTTATACTGACTACCTTGTCATTTCAGGGATCATCCATGTATCAAGTGGACCGGTGGTGGCTGCAGACGGGTTCCTGTCCTGGTGTTTCATGCTGAAGCCATTCTAACTAAGGACAGCTACCTCCGTCTAATTGGAGGTGGGTGCTACTATGTGTCAGCTTTTGGCTTGAAGGCATGTGGTAAAAGTCTCTTACCTCGATGTTCTCTTCACTTTGTGGTGGGAAGAGGACATGGTAGGAAAGAAATTACAATCCTCTCTGGTCTCTGATCAGTGAGACATTCAGAAATGCTTCATCTGTTGGTGAATAATAATGTCTTTGGATTATGATGTCTGTCCCTCCACTGGGCCCTGATGTGTTTTGAGTTGGAACAGTCTGCTTGCCCATTGAACTTGGAGGCCATGCTAGAACTTAGAACCAGAATGTAAATTCACTAGAGCAAAGACCTTAAAATCAATAATTGCAGTGAATTTTGAGAGCATTTCACTGGGAAATAAAGCAGCCAGCCCCACAGTTGAACAATAATAAGCTGTAGTAACAAATTTCTGAGTCTACAGCCTCACAACTGTGAGAAGGCCATGAGCAGAATAATTGCTGGCAGCACTTGAGTTGGGAGACCAAACTTGTCTAGTGTCAAATAAGAGAGAGACTCTAAAGAGGCTAAACAGTCACTTCGGATTTGAGAAGTTAGTACCTGTGGGTGTGTACAGCTGGGAGCTCGTTCTGGATGTGCTGAGTTGGAGAAAAGCTAAAATCTACTCAGCTTCTTTCTGTGAAGGTGCTGACACTTCTTTCTTCTCTTGCTTTTTCTTTTCTTAGGTAATTGGTGCTTTCATTTTTAATAGCCTATCCAAGCAGAAATGCTTCTGGCTCATTGGGGTAAGGGGTGGAGAAGGTGATTTATATGTGGAAACTCCTGATCCTTTTCATGTGAGTTAAACACATACTTGGGTGGTGCCAGAAGCTGATGGTAATTGTAACTCGCATTTTTACTGGAGCGTGGGGTCTCTTCTACTTTTTCTCACATGGTTTAACAAGTTTACTGCTGAATAGTACAACTTGTTAAATTTCCTTCAGCTTTGTCTGGTTCCTGATTATGATACTTCTTACTTTTTTGACTTACTTTTGTTGATAGAACATATTTCCTGAAGTTTAATCTAATCTTCACCCTGTTATTCTCAGTTTGAATCAATTTGTAAAGTGCCTTTTTTAGGCAGTTCTGTATTCTAGCATTGAAATTTCTTTCTCTGCTGTCTTTGAACTCTTTTATGGATTGCCACATCCTTTTATATGACAACTGGCCTCTAGTCTTGCTGCTTGCTTTTGGTTTATCTTATACCTTCAGGGTTGCTTACTGCCTTTGTTTTTATGACTTTCTACTTGCATAGTGAGTTTATCTTTTTATTTCCTTGTATTTACTATTTACTTTTTCTCCTACTATATTTGTAGTTATTTGTTGAAGATCAGTACAGGTGAATAAGATGTAAACAACAAGTCAGTGCTTTATTTTGGGTTTTCAGGATCTAAAAAGTAGTCATATAAGCTAGCCATGTCAATGAGGGGCATAAGACATGATTACTTTTAGCTAGGAATACCAATGTTGAATAGAGAAGAAAGCTGAAATCATGTTTGGAGTGTTATAAAGCAGTCTATATAATGGAATGTTTTTAAAAAAAATAATCTGGGTATTTGTTAAGCTGTCCTGTGCTTTATTTTTATATGATGGGGTTCTGTGATGCAACTATATTACAACTAAGGATTGATGTAAGTCAGTTCAGTGATGCTGATGTTGACATTTCCTGTCTTCCCTCGCCTGTTATGTACTGTTCTGTGAATTAAGTGCAGCTGTACTGTCTGAGTCCTTTTCTTTGGTAGCATGAGTGACTTTGGTTTATTCTTTCAAGTGCAGACTCTAATTCCGTGTCTCTTTGCCTCTTCACAGAGCGCTTCCACATGTCCTATAAGATTGTGCGAACAGACAGCCGGCTGGTTCGGAGCATTCTGACTGCCCATGGATTCCATGAGGTGAGTGCAACGAACTTCTGATCTGATTTTGTGCTGGGCTGGGAGGTGATGATGATGTTTTTGGATTTTTTTGTGGGTTTTGATTTTTTTTTAACTCTGCAGGGTTAGAACCAGGAAGTTGCTGTGGTCTCCCTTGAGGTTTTTGGTTTAACGTACTCTGCTAGTCAGACTGAAAATATGTCATGATTTTGCTCTCTCAAAGGAGAACCAATTAGTCTTAAGCCTGCAAAAATAGGGAAGAAGGAATGCTGAAGTTTGGTCATGTGTTTTTTCTCTTTTTGCTTTTAAAGCGTCACACCCTTGGGAAGATCTGAAGGATTTAGTCTCTCAGCCTTTACAAGCTCTCAGAAGTATTGATGTAGTGTTTCACACTTTTCTTCTAGCACCTGTCTTGCTCTGAAGAATGTCCTGTATGCAACTAATGACAATTGATAGATGTGCATGGTTGATTTTTTTTTTTTCTGAATAACAGCAGCTTAAGGAATTGGTCTGAAGAGATTTAAAGTTTCCTGAAGAGATTTAAAATGCTTTACAAATTGCATTTAAAGTGTCTATGAAAATAACAGACTCAAAAAAACAGACTCAGTTTGTTTAGAAAAATTTGACATGGTTATTTCCCAGCATGGGAATACCTTAGGGCAGCAGTTGGGCTGAGTTGCCCTTATATTAGAGATAGTAGAGGAGACTATCTTAAACTAGAGTTGCTTTGGCCTTGTAGATCTAGGGACAAGTGGTGTTGCTTTTCATTAGTTTGATGTTTTTGTGTGTGGTGTTTTTTATGTTGCTTTTTAGGTTCACCCTAATAGCACCGATTATAATCTCATGTGGACGGGATCACACTTGAAGCCCTACTTGCTGCGCTCCCTTACAGATATTCAGAAAGTCAATCATTTCCCTAGGTAAAGCCTTGATACCATGTTTTGTTGAACATCTCTGTGATGATTTGCAAAAATCTGAACATAGATACCCCCAAAAACTAGAGTATACGTGGTACTGTAAAATCCCAACAGACTAGGCCATTGCTACATGCTGTCTTCATTCTAAATGTTCTTTGGGGTTTTGGGGGAATAGTATATGAGTTAAAATGCTTGTCTGTAGCCCAAATGTTGGATTTTAAATTTTATTTTCTTTATTTGATGATTAAATTGTGACTTCAGGTTTTTAGTTAGAGAGATAGTCCTATGTCCCCAGCTAAAGTTTGTAACCACCATTATAACAGATTGCTGTGCTTCAGTCTGTCTTGGGAATTGCAAGAAGTGCTACAAATGATGTTACTACAGCCATAAAGTAGAGGCAGTAAAGTTTGAGAGTAGTTGCAGGTTAGGGTTTAGACATCTGACAAAGCTACAGGTACTTTAGTAACTAGGACAAAGGGTTGCTGTAATGTCAGGGAAAAAATAGATACAGTCTCTTGTTTTGGGACTCCAGGTCATATGAACTGACGCGAAAGGACAGACTGTACAAGAATGTTTCTCGAATGCAGCTGGCCCATGGGTTCAAGACATTCCATATCTTACCTCAGACCTTTATCCTCCCGACAGAGTACCAGGACTTCTGCAGTAAGTGAATGGCTGGTGATGCCCAGACATGAAACAAAATAATGGAGTGTGGGGAGAAGGGAATTATTTTTAATATCCTAGCCTTTTGATTGTGCCAGTGATTAAGGCAACAAAATTAGAGGAAGCTGGAAAGACAGTAAAAAAGGTCCACATGATTTATGTAATTTATACTCTGCTGTTTACTCTATGCCTGTGTATGTTTTCAAAAAGCTGATGTGGGCTGAAGTCTCCAAAATTGAGGGGTTTTTATGTGCACGGTGTTGTTGATGATCTGTTTCACAATATCCCTGCCTAATGCCTGGGAGTACTGAAGAGAAAAGTGCTAGAAGGAGGCATAGGGCAGAAGAATGAATCTATCAGAGCAGCAGGAGGGGCTTCAGGGAGGGGCTGTAATAATTGCAGTGATTCCAAAGGGGTAAAATAACCCATTGAAAAAGCGGACTTTGATCTCCTTATGGAGTTCTCTAAAGCTTTTACCGTAGGCAACATTCTTGATTCTTGCTCCTCTGTTAATGAGCAAAATGGAAGATGTTGCAGACTTGTGCTGTTTTCTTTTAACCAGGTACCTATTCTAAGGACAGAGGCCAATGGATAGTGAAGCCCGTGGCCTCTTCCAGAGGTCGAGGTGTCTACCTGATAAATAATGTAAGTGTTCACTAAAAGGACTGCTCTCCAGTAGCCTGTGTTGGCTTCTAGGCAAGAGGCATAGAGGCATCTAACTGGTCACTGGCCTTACTCTCAGTTTCAGCCATATATTGGTGAGCAGTTCAACAGCCCTGAGCAGCTTGCAAAGCCTGCCTGGGCCTGGGCTGTGTAACCAAAAGCAGTCTATCTCTTTGTATGCTGTGCTCATCTTGCAATCTACCTTCAAGTCTTAGCTTATTAGGAGCAAGTTTATACTCCCTGAGACAGTTTGGGAAGCCGTGCTGCTTCATGCTCTTATTGTGGCTGACAGTAGGCTGACCTTGGGAAGATTTCCAGAACTCTCCTTAGTTGTTTCCCTGTGTGACCTAAACCGTCCTCAAACAGACCCCTTGTCTCCCATTCACCATGGAAAAGACCAGTTTAAATGAAACTTGATTGAGTAGGAAGTGTATCAGTCTTAAATCAGTGTTGTCTAAAGGCCACTGTGTCCTTCCTGAGGTGTAATGGGGATAGTTCTTTGAACTCAATGTGCTGGTTTTAGTGTCTTTTGCTCTTTGTGGGCTTTGCAGGGAGTTAGGTTGTCATAGATAACAAATACATCTGAACAGGAGCCAAACACATGAGGGGATTCCAATAAACATGCTCAACAGCAAAATGACTGAGTCATTTCGTTTTCACTCATTCGAACCCCTTTAGCCTTCCTTCCCTGCACTAAAGGGGTCATGCTGCCTCATCTGTTCTCTACTTGGATCATTTCCCATAAAATAAGGGAGCAATTCGCCAAGTGTATGAGGTAAGTATTTCCAGAGCTACACTCAGTTTTTTCTTTGCTTGAAAGGGAGAAATGAGCTCAGGCTCACATGGCAGTTGGCCATGACCTGGGGAAAATACCCTTCTGGGACCAATATCCCTTTGTGTATTTCTACTCAAGAAACACTGCAGCTAGTTTGGCCCACAGGCCAGTTTCCTTCAGTGTGATGCCATTAAAAGAGTGCCTTTCAGAATCTCATCACAAAAGTTTTTGAAAACAACAAAACCCCCCCCCCCGCCCCCCCCCCCCCAACAAATAACAAACCTTTGCATTTCCCTGATCCATATAGAGCAGTCTGTCACTTTTGTGTGATGTTCTGAGGGAAGTTGAGCTTGTTCTCTCACATTCTATATAAGCACTTTTTATGCTTAGGTTTTCTGCTCATGATGCTGGTGCTGTGGCTGAATACATGCAAATCTGAATAAAGGCAGAATCCTGTGGTTCTCTTCCCTCTTTTGCAAACTGAAGGCAAGAAAATGTTGTGCAAGAAATTGTTGAGTAGTTGAAACTGGTTACAAGAGAGGCTTGCATACAGCAAAAAGTAAAAGCTTTTTCAACAGATCCCATGACTTTGTGATGTGCATTTGTCATAGTTAGAGCTTTTTGTTCTGACCTACAAGTGTAGCTTCTTTTGGGTACAGGAGCTCCTGCTGTGAACTGAGACTCAGAAGATGGTAGGCAAAAAGCTTGGATACCAGCCCAGGATGTAGTTATAAAGATCACAAGTTCAGTCATTTTCTTCACTTGTGATTTCCTCACCAACTGTAGTTACATACCCCTTCCTGTGACTTCTAAACCCCTTCTCCATGTGTTTGGTTAAGCCCTTGAGAAGCAAACAAGAGTAACAGTTACTTCTTAGATGTGAGGATTTTTTTCCCTGGATATTTTACATCATTGCCCTGTGGCTGTTAAATCTGTATGCTACTCTGAGTATTTTACTGGACAATTCAATGAGCAGGTTTTTTGGCAATGTAGTAATTCCCAGACTTCTCTTTAGGATCTAATTACCTTAAATGTGTTGGGACTGACAATTACGTTTTTTCATTTTGGTTTTATTTCTTCCTTCCCCAGACATAGTTATTGGTATGGGGTGGCTTTAGGAGGGAAAGGTAGGAAAAAATGGTGCATTTGGTCTAATTTCTTCTTATTCCTTACATCTCCTGTTTTTTCACTCCTAAATTCTCTGTTCTTATACAGCCAAGTCAACTTATTGTGGAAGACAACATCCTGGTGTCTCGTTACATCAGCAATCCCTTGCTCATAGATGGTGAGTGTGCTTAGGAATTGCTTTTCTCCCTTCCCCCAACCCTGCATCTGAGGATCTCTGCAACCTTTGCAGAAGTTTAGTTGAATAATTGAGTGGTCTAGCTTGGTCTAGCACCAGACAAATGTAACTAGAGAATTCATTAAAACCTGGAAGCTTTTCAAGCGGGATAGCTTCAGGCACCTATGTCAGCAGCAGATAATGGTTTCTGTAGAAATTCCTCAACTGGATATGATGTCTGAAAGATATTTGCAGTCACTGACTCTTGTCAACTGTATTTCAGATTTCAAGTTCGATGTCCGTCTCTATGTTCTGGTTACATCCTATGATCCACTTGTCGTCTACCTCTATGAAGAAGGATTGGCCAGGTATGGGAGAAGTCTTCTTTTTCAGTGTAGCTGCACTTGGTGATCCAGACATTTCTTGGCTTGCCTCTCTGCTCCTGAAACAATAGTAAAATGAGAAGAGTGCCAGTTAGGGAATTCTGCAGAGTTTAAATAGATGATACTTCATCATGCTGTGTCCCATTAGGTTTCTTTATATAGATTATAGGATCTTGAGGGAGGGGTTGTATTGTTTTTGTATATAGTTAATAAGGCAAGTTTCCATCTCTCAAGGATTGAATGGCCAAACAGATCATCGTTGGCACGTTCATTCTCAAGCCTGAGTTCTTCTTGAAATTTGGGATTATGGATCCCGTTGTGCCTCTTCTCCATTCTCCAAGGGGAAGGGAATCCAAGCTTTCTCAGATTTATCCTAAAAAAAAAGTAGTTGGAGACCTGTTAATGACTCTATTGGTGTTTGTTTTAATACTTTCAATGACTCTTCTAAATTTTACGTCAGTATGTGTATTTTCTGCAGTATCCACTAAGTGGTTTTAGGCTCCTTCACTGTTTTTACCCTGCAAGATAACAATTTTCCTTTGTGTATGAGCCATGAAAGATACCTAAGATTCCCTAGAATCAACACTTGTCTACCAAAAATACCTGGTTTTCTTCATCACCGAAGTTTAGCAAAATATTTGTCTGCAGTAACTGATTGAAACAATCACCCCTCTGAATTCCCATCAGGTCAGAATTTTAACTGTAGTGATGTTTGAGAAAAGAACGCCACACAACTGTCTTCAGCAACAGTTTTAAGGAATGCTGTATCTATCCTACAAGCACATCTGATGTACTCAGAATATCCCTAGGGTTCCTGCCTGACATGGCTCTGACTTGGGTAGACACTGAATCCAAATTATCTTTGTCCCAAGGAGATAATGAATCCCAAAGGTTACATAAATAATGATCCCACAAGAAATATCCATTAAATCAGTGAACACCCTTCAGGTGTGTTGTGATGTGCCTCTGCCTGCAAAGATAATGTGAACACATTTTTTCCCTAAAAGGAGGCAGAAAGGGGAAGCTCGTGTTCATAAGTGGAAAGCTTGACAACTATATTCACTTTAGAAAGGGAGCCTTAAACATGCCAGGCATGCAAGACTTTTCTCTTGGGAACTGGCAACTAAATTGTTAGCTGATAATACTGCATGTTTTTGGAAACTGAAGAGGGAACAAGGTAGCGTAGATTTCCAGCGTGTTCTCAGAATGGGCAGTACATAGCAGGCCTTCAAAAACAGGATTTGCACCATCATTAATATCTTAAAGGTGGTTCTGCTGATCTTGTAACAAAGGAGTTTACTTCTGGAAAAATCCATCTGTATAAACACAAATGTTCTACTCTGAGGATAAGTGTGCATTTTTGCCAGTAGAGTGACATATTTTGCTTGGGGGTAAGAGTGTGGAAGTGCATATCTGGGTATCCATTCTGGACTCTCAGTCTTGCTAAGATCCCATCTCACAGCAGTACTTGCAAATCATTTTTCAGTGTTCTGAAATCCGTAGCAGTTTTGTGTGTTTAGATTCCATTTGTTTAAATGATAATCAGGTCTGGTGCACATGGTGTTGACGCACATGACAAGTGGAACATATTTCTACAGGACACCACAGTATTACTAAAGTTTTCCTTCCTTTCAAATTGCATACCATCTTTCAGCTTTCTGTGAGAGGTAGCTAGTATATGGAGACTAAATGTGGCACTAGGTATCTTGATACTGCTTTGTGGTATGGTCAGCTCTACCAGTACAACTATGGAAGAGGTGTAGAGGAAATGAAAATAATGAGCTTTATCTCTCTTCCAAGGTCCTGACTCTGGGGAGTAGCTCTGGTTCTGTTACTAAACTTCAACTGCCCACAGAGCAGTTTCAGCTCAAGTAGTACCAGCTATGGCAAAAGACTTGCAGTTGAATGCTTTCACGTGATAGCTGTAAGTTTATTGCAGACAGTATCTTTAATTATTCTTAAGCTTTTCCAATCTACTGTGGCTGTACAGCTGATATGTTCATACAGCAAGTGTTGGCAAGCTCTCTTTGGAGGACAACACTCAAGGTGAGCAGAGGCTGATAAAACTTTCGGTGGGCTCTTCTGTGTGGCCTCCAGATGGCACTAGTGGTCTTTAATTGTACCAATTTGTCTTTTCCCCGTACTCTGCATTTGCAGATTCAGTTGGTGAGAGGTAAAGAACCTGGAGCTACTGGATTATGGCTTCCTATTTAGCTGTTTTGCCATTCATTTTACAGTGTGAGTTACGTGCTGTGAGAGAGCATTTTATTGCCTCACATAGTGTAATGCTTTGATTTAAAGCTGGGACAAAAGTTTAGCTGTGCAGGGAGAGGGAAATGTTTCAGCCTTGGGGAGTAGAAGCTGTTTTTAATTTTTTGCCTAAGAAAAAAACCCCATGCTGCTTAAGGGTAGAAGCAATTTCTAGCAGAGAACTGGGAGGTAATGTCAGGGTCTGGAATCAAAGGTGGTGTAGAAGCAATCTAAGGTAAGAACTACCAGCAGAACAAATCAATCTGGTTTTGGAACCTCAGCTAGTGCTTGTGATGCACTATGGTGACTTCCATGTTTTGAATTTGCTTTCTGAAGGCAGATAGTCTCTGAAGTGTAGTAAGGGTGACCTGGCTTGGTCTTTTAATTTTTTTTTCCATTTTCTTAGTCTATCTGAAAGGTCACATTCCTCTCTAGTGTTTTGCTTTGCATATTCCAAGAGGAACCTGACTGTTTCAGTAAACTTGGTGGCCTCTACCAGAAAAGGAGTGCTATCAGGAAACCATAAGATGTAATGATCTTTACAAGGAACAGACTTGGTATAACAAAAATTTGTGATGTTTGACTAGATATTTCCTTAGGCCTTGTTTCTTCTGGCACAGCTAGGCTTGTCATGACATGATCTAGAGTGGAATTTGAGGCTTCAGAGCTGAGAAGAAGTAAGGGATTGTGAATCCAACATTTTTGTACCTTCTATTTCACTTTCCAAGTTTCCTCTGAAGGAGATAGGAAGGGTATGTACCCAGATGTGTGTAACAGAGCCTTCAGCTGTTGTGCTGGAAGTACTAAATAACTATTTGGTTTGCCCTGGCCAAAGTTCTCTCTCTCTTTTTTATTAATTTTTTTTTAATGCAGCTTTTCAGGAAGATAATGACTTCAAAATGTTTATGTCAGGGTTTTTTGTTTGGTTATTTTGTTTGTGGTTTTGTGTTTTTTCTTTTTTTTGTTAGTGTTTTTTTGTTTGTTTATCCTCTAAAAGAATACTGAATAGAACTTATGAAGCAATGATGTTGAGTAGGTCCCATTTCTAGCTATTTCCACCCTACTCCATGTGGAATAAGCTGTGTAAGGGGACAGAGCCTTAGGTGAACAGTCAACTATCAGACTTCTGGAGAGTTATTAAGAGTGGTATCAATGAACATGCTCTGTTTTTATCTTTTGTTACAATAGAACCTTTCTAGTCGTGCCTCCCTCGAACTCTATCAAAACTCCTTGCATATTTTGTGCCTGGTGCACCTCTAGAAGGAACGCTGCTAATAGATTCATTTGGAGATATTCAGTGATCTGTTTGGAGGGAGTGGAGTGGGTGGAGATTTTTTTTCTCTTGAGGCTTGAAACAAGACTGAAGCTGTTCTTAAGACAAAAAGCAGCACTGGGTGACTTAAGATCCTCCTGTTGGATGAAAAAGTGCGTTGAACACTTTGCTAGTAGACAGAGTGTGCTGCCATACATCTGTTAAATTGGCAGATATTTAGCAACTTTGTACTGGAAAGGACAATTATAATCTAGATTGGTTGTCTGTGATTACAGCCTGGAGAACTGTAGCTGAGACCTTTGCATTGAAGGTATAGGTTTGGAAAATGAGATGATCATGGCAAGCTTGGTCCAGGTTTGCCTGAGGGTATAATTCTGTCATCTGATCATACATTAAAAAACTTGGTAGTTTTATTTATCTGTGATTTCCAAAACAGGCGATGTAATATATTTATTGACATACCTTTTATAGCTAGTTTGAATAAGAGGTACATTGTGAATAAACTACAGTCTTAATTATAAACTTTGACATGCTTTTGAAGGTGACTCACTAAGCCCAGTTATGTGGGAGTCCCAAGGCTTCTGTTAGAGCCAACTACTGAATTGGTGGATTATGCTGGTTTTTGGAGGGGCATTCATGTAAGTAGAGAATAACAAGCCTGACTTGTGCCTGAAGTACAGCTGAAGAGAAAATAGCGCCAGGAATAGCTTGTGCTGTTTGTGAGCCTTCCCTGTTTTGTTGGTTCTCCCTCCTGTCTAACTTCCTCTCCTTTTGTGGGGGACAGAAAGGAGCCTGGTGGACCTCTCTTGCTTGGTGTCTGCAGGCATAATGGGGGCTCGACACACAGTGTGGGGAATTCACAGTGAAATGGCTCCTTGTTTTGGGGGGACTTCTTGATAGACTACTTTTTCTCCTAAACCATGTTTAGACAGCCCAATTTCTGAGCTTTAACAGCTGGAAGGGTCCTAGACCATCAGGAACTTGTCATTCAGATTTACACTGAGTTTGAAAAATAGATTAGAGAAAAAGAAAAGGCAAAACTGAGCTGAAACCCAGACATTCTTGCAAAAGGCCCAAGGAGCAGCAGCTTGGGGAGACTTTCCAGTGGGTCAAAAGGGCTTGCTCTGGGGTTAGACAGCTGGGCTTCACAGCACTTGCCACTAGCTGCCATGCTGCCACCTGAGCTCATACCACTCAGCCTTGTGACACCCTTCCTTCAGTAGCCTGGCTTCCTAGTTGACACTGGCTCTTCTGGGATATTCACCATTTCTGTGCTGGATTCCTGTGGTTTCCAAAGAATTCAGGTGCTTGCTTTGAGCCAAGGAATTCACATTAGCTCACAGGCTGTGCTTAGGCCAGAGCTGGCTGAGCCAGCTGTAGCAGCCCCATCCCTCTTGCAGTAACCCCTGCCCAGCAGCCTCTGCTCCTCAGGGAGCGTAACTCATTTATTTCTGCATGGACGCCTGGGATCGGGCTACAGCCACTTCAGTAGACATTGCCCCGTGTAGAAGCTGTGCAGAAATGTTATTCACTACATGTACCTGCTGGGCTTCAGGCCAGTGGATAGTGCATCAAGCCAGAAGACTTTATGTTGCTTCCTTACTTTTTAATTAAGATAATCAGATTCAGATCACTGAGGTGAATAACTACTGCATCACTGAGGTGTGTAACTACATGACCCTAGTGTTGTGCTTAACAGACAGACTACTAAGCAGCTGTTAAAGCAGGCCAGCTCTTGGTGACAGTCTATATGATGAGAAACTAGAGAATGTGAGAAACAGAACCATGAGAGGTTCACCAAATCACAGAGTGGCTGGGGTTGGAAGGGATCCGGTCCAACCCCCTGCTCAAGTGGGGCCATCTAAGTCTGGTTGCCCAGGACCATGTCCAGATGGCTTTTGAATATCTCCAAGGAGGGAGACTCCACAACCTCTCTGGGCAACCTGTGCCAGTGCTTGGTCATCCTCATGGTGTTTTCTTGTGCTCTGAAGGTTCAAAATCTTGTTAATGGCAATGTATAAGATGAAAACATGGAAATTTGTTGTGAAAAGATTAAAAAAAGTATTTATTTCCGCCCCTGTTCCTGCAGACATCTGGTAAAACTGCTCCTGGATCTTGTTCTTTAACATAGAACTGTTTAAGTAATTTTATTCAGCTTTGGTTAGAGAAACTGCCATCATAGAGGTGTCACCAAAACTCCTTTTATGTTTAGTAATTCCCTGACAATATTTAGCTCCTGTTCATACTCGATTGCTAACTGACATATCAGGTGGATGCTGTGAAGCATATTAATGTGGGAGGTAGGGGAATTGTGATGGTCTTTAGACTTCTGTTTTCTGTCCTGTACTGTAAGGAAACTATGTTCCCTAAACAAAGTGGCAGCTAATAGACTAACAGGGAGGCTCAAGTCTAATGCATGGGGAGGAATGAGGGACTGGGAAAGTGACTCCAAGCATAAAACGTGAGGAGCATGCTTGTAAAAGCACTACAGTGATTATTTCCAGGACATTTATGCAGGAACTCTGTGTGCAGTCATGGAAAAGTCTATCCTAATGTGTGCTTTTTTGTAGCACTCATTTGAGGGAAGAGGGATTAACTATTCTTTCCTTCTTCCCACTCCAGAATCTTTTCTCTTCTTCTCTTTCTTTCCCAGGCTCTGACTAGATGCCTCAAATAAGCATTCCAGAGCTGTCAAGTTTCATGCAAAACCATGTAACATCTTGTGTAAATATTTAATGATCCCATTTACATGTTTCTGAAATGACTTGCAAACTTTACCTTGTGGTTAATTCATTTCCTGAAGTAATGCTGGAGATAAGGCAAAGAGCATTGTACAATCCCTTGGGTAATGTCCTGCCTGAAACTGTGACAGTAAAAGTTTGGGTTAAGGCGGTGTAGGGGTGTGGGTTAAGGGCCAAATTTGGTGTGGTGGATTTGGGGGTTTTTCAGTCTGAGCTCTGACATGTTTCGTAGATTGCTAGGTGAGCAGGGAAAAAGCTTGCATGGCACTTGTGGAGAAGGTAACCTTTTGAAGGTGGAGCTTAAGTGTGGTTATTAGGCTTTTAATGAACTCTTACAAGAAAGGAAAGGAAGACTGGAATCTGTCAGTATCGGAATACCAAAGGTGAAACTGAAGCATGACAGGGAGGCAGAGAGCTGGGATGTCTCTAGATGTTACACCGCAAGTCTGGAGATTGAGAGTAATTCTGGAGTCTGAAGGAGTTAGTGAGGATTTTTCCCTTAATTTTCTTTTTGTGCTGCCCAGGCTACTTGCTGCTACTACTGCTACTCTTCTGCTTGCTTTTGATTGCTCTTTCTTCCTCTCTGATCCAAGAAGCCAGAGGGAAGGGAAATGTGCTGTTGGTGAAGGTGAGCTGTGTAGCAGTGTGTAGTTGCTGGTATAGAGAATGGGTCGTTGCCTTCATCCAAGCTGGCATACGCCTGTGTGACTTGGCTGTGACCAGCTGGGACACGAGCAGATGTATCAGAACAAAGGAATGTGTGAGTGTCACTTCTCTATTCTAAGCTTTGAATTAAAAAACGAAGGGCATCTCCTCTGTCCTGCTGGGGAAAGAGAAGCTGCAGTGAAAAGGAGGGAGGCTGCCATGGCTGTTCCCAACATGACTGCTACTACTTCTGTCTGGGAGACAGCAGTTTGTGTGGAAACTGAACAATGCACAGTCAACCTCAGTTTAACCTTTCCTATTTCCAGCTGTAGTTTTGGGGTAAAAGCTCTCCTGTAATATTTCTGCTTAGAGGCTTTTGGAATCTAATCTCTTGTATACTGTGTTAGAATATGTCCTTAATTTTCTTAACTTAGCCCTTTCCCCAGTCTTTAAAAGGACAAGATTCATTAGAAGGGGAGGATCTTTGAGAGGATGGGACTGCAGTAAGGCCAAGTAAACAAGTTATTGAAACTGAGTGTCTTTAGTATCACTTGTAGTTCATTTTGGACAGTGAATACAAGCAGTACATAACATCAGGACATGGGAAGATGCTTCCTATGTTCTTGCTGCTGTGAACTATATTATCTCTGTGTAATACATATCTCAGAGATGACCCAGGTTAATGCTGTCAGAGAGGACCATTCCTCTTGCATCTGCTACCTGTCTCCTCTGCACCCTCTCCAAGTACATTGGCAGGTGAAAGAAAGTTCAGTCATTGAACTTTGAAAACTGGTGGTTGGAACTTGTGTTACAGAGAAAGCAAATCTGAACTCAGGCCAAAACAGAGTTGATATCCTTCTGATGGTGCATACAGAACAGACATCCATTGCTTTCTTGGCTACCTGCATAATATTTCACATTGTTAACAATAAGAAGAACTGGTGGTTTAGATGAAGTGGGGACAGAAGAATGCACTGAAGTGGCAGAAAACCTTCCTGTCTGACTAACAGTGGAAAGTTTTACCTTTTCCTAGTTTTTTTTCCCACTTCACAAGTCCTACAGGAAAATTCTATGTAAGAATTAAAAGCAGTGTGAATCTAGTTGTTGAACCACTCAGCCCACACACACTTTATCAGCAATGCCTGTTAAGTGTGTTGGGTCTCTGCATTGCAGGGCCTATGGAGTAGTCCAGAACTTGGACAGGAACAGATCACAGTAGGGGAAAATGACAGCTGCTTGAAGCAGAGTAAGAAGATATGGTATTAGTAAGCAGAAGATAGTGTTTAGATGAGTTTCCCTTGATAAAATAGTCTCTTTTGGCTGAAGATGGGCCTCCATGTGTGGACAGTCCAGCCTCTGGTTTAGGAGTACTCTTGGATTCCTGTCTGATTGCAGGCTCCCACATAGCAGTATCCACGAGTAATGCTTTGGCTCAGAAACAGTCCTATCCTGGCAGATGGTGATCTGGACTCACGTACTTGTGCCTTCATCACTCTTTGGCTGCATTATAGCAATATGAGACACCTGGGCATGAAGCCTTTAGTATTTAGAAAAATAGTTCATGCAGAATATTGCAGCATATGCCAGTGGTAAATTCTGTTACTGGGAAAACACGAGGGTTGCCCTTTATTTTCTATTGCTACTTAGCATATAGTTTTTGAATTACATTTAGGATCTTGGACCTTATCTTTTAAGTAACATATATTCTATTCTTAGTAGTGGCCAAGAATGAAATTGGAAAAGAGTGTTGGCCTGAAATGAAATAATCTTCCAAAAGATTATAAGATTCCTCAAGAGTTTATTATAATTTCAGATTAACACCTAGAAAATTTTACAAGCATTGTTTTTCTACTTTTCACTATTACTGTAAGGCCTTTTCCTATGACCTTGGTTTCTCTAAAATGACAGGTAAATTTCTGCTGAAGCAAGACATATTCTGTCTTGCTGCATGCAAGTCTCTTGTCCTTCCTGGAGAGAACAAGTGTGATGGATGAATAGCATCATTACTACAGTGGAAGAAAGATACAGTAAAGTATATTCTGAAAAGCTGTAGAACTGTAGGGTACTGAAGGTAATTGTGACTGGTATTTCATTTCAGAGGTAGTAACACTCTTCCATCTCAAGCAAGTGCAAAACACAAAAGTGTAAGGAGTGTGGACTATTTGCTAGCGTTATACTTCTGATCTGTTACTATTCTGACATCCAGAGGCTATGGATAGAAGCTCTAGAAATAGCTTGGATTTTCCATTTTCAGGCTTGCACCTAGCATGAGGCTGGTTAAACCAGCTCTGGGTGAATGTATTAAGCATTGGATTATGTTGTTTAAAGCTTGGACTTTTTTGATAGTAGATATGAGTAATTTAATGTTTTGGAGGTTTTTGGTGCATTGCTGAAGTTGCCTGTGATGTCCTTCAAGATGACAGCATCCTAGTAAAAGAGAAAGCTTAGGTACTGAGAGCTCTAGAACACAGTGAAATATCTTCTGAATAGACAGTCCCCATGGAAATGTAAAATTCTGAGCATGGAGCTCAGACCACCTAATAATTAAGGATGGTTGCTGTAGAAGGAAGCTAATGTAAGCATTTGAAGGTACAGAAATACTGTTGTTTAGAGTATTGTCTGTATCTGCCAGGGGTTCCTATTCTCATATTTGAGGATGAAAAGTTAAAAGGATAAGCTGAAAAACATGGTGAACCTAATTGCCCTCTGCTTGGAAGTACCAAGGGAGCCATGACTTGAAATGGCTGATTATGCTCAATATCTTCCAGGATCTGGCTGAAAGTATATTTCAACAAATACTTTCAGTATGCTGCCAGTAAATGATTGTTAAGATGGTGATGATGAAATTATAATTAAGAACAAAATATATGATAGGGCTTTTGTCACTGTTTTCAAAACAGAAGTGCTAAATCCAGGAAACTTACAGTTAAACTGAAAAGAAATTAAAATACTTTAAGCTGTGGAAATATGTGGAAGGGGGATCCAAACTTCCAAATGCTTTTGTTGCCAGTTGCTTTTACTTCATATTTAGTTAAAGCTGAGAAAAATACAGTGCAAAATATTTTTCACTCTTTTAACCTTGCCACTTAAAATTAGTTATATCATGGGGGCTTTGTTTTCCCCCCTGCTTCCACATGTGTATTTAAGGATAAGTTTAAGCATTTTCATGGATTTGCTGGTATAGTTCTTATGGCAAGAGGTATTTTTCAAAATGGCTACCAAGTGAGGGCAGTAGTGGCATCTTTTTAACTGAGAAATAAGATCTTTGGGTTTTTGGCAGTTCTTTCTGAAGGAAGGAATTTTTTTTTTTTTTTGGTAACTTGTTAGCTGTCTTTGTATAGCTCAGCTTCTTCTGAACTTTAGAAAATAATTGGGGAAGGATGAAGAGAGATGACTATTAATGAAAAAAATTGGAGATGCATTCTTTTCTGGACATTATTTCATTGCATAACCAGGTGATCCAACTTTCTCTCCCTCTTTCATTTTTCCTGAATCCTGTCTCCTTTTTCCTGCATTGAGGCTTCCCCCATATCTACTTTACTTTTTATGCAGCTAACCCTGCTCTCCTTGGTACATACTTCTCCTCTTTCAGGGGCTTCTTTGGATAGCCTGTGTTTGACTCTCCCCTTATCCTTTCTTGCTCCCCTTTATCCCTTTTGAGACATTGGCATCGTAAGCTCTTGTGCTACAGGAGGATTGTCAGAGTGAAGGTGTTTTTTCCCTTGTTGATTTTTTGTTGTTGTTTGGGGTTTTTTTTGAACTGGAACATGCTTGCCGTTATGAGCTATGGTGATTATCAGTGGCTCATGCTGGTCATTCTACCAACTAGATGCTCTGGATTCTGCCCTCAATTTTTTAAAATTAATTTTTCTCCAAAGTCTGAGGCCTAAAATATATATTGAATCAGGATTACATGCAGTATAAGAAAATGATTTCAGCTGGGCTAGATTACTACTGTAGGTCCCTTCCAACTGCAACTATTTTATTACATTATATTCACATTCTATTACATTATTTTTTGCTTGATGTGTCCTTTGAGGATAAACTGTATTTTTTGTGAGGAAAGGTTGCATTTGATGAAGTTTCATTACATGCATTCTCTCCCTAGCTGTTGCTGTTGAGTGGTCTGTGTGGTAGTCTGTGGTTTGTAGTGACATGCTTGCTGTATCTAGCAAGAATGCCACTTGTTCAAGAAATACTGTGAATTTTTTTTCCTCTCTACAGATTTGCAACAGTGAGGTATGACCATGCATCCAAGAACATTAGAAACCAATTCATGCATCTGACCAACTACAGTGTCAACAAGAAGAGTGGAGATTTTGTCAGGTACTTGGCTGGAAATTGGAACTTATTCTCTAGAGGTTGGGTCAGTTTACCTAAGTTGGTCTAATGCTGATCCATAGAGGTAGGCCAGTGATGTCAGTCTCCTTCTTTCATTTATTTTTAGCTGTGATGACCCTGAAGTAGAGGATTATGGAAACAAGTGGAGCATGAGTGCAATGCTGAGGTACTTAAAACAAGAGGGGAGAGACACTGCAGGTCAGTAGAAACCTTGTTATTTTATTTCTTCATTGGATCTTGATCATCTCACTCGTGTGAATTCTGCGAAGTCAAGGAAGAGCCCCAGCGAGTCCCATTTAGCACCAGAGCAGGGTGGAGGGAAGCATTGTTCCTTACTCACTAGAGCTGTGCATTTATTCCCTATCCCCAGAGATAAGGCCTAACCCCTTCCTTTTTGCAACTAGTATTCTGAGACTTTCTCAGGGTGTGTTTCTTAATATTTTACCTACATTTCCCGTTTCTTAAGGTCATTCCATTCCTTCTAAAAGCTTCCCTCCCTCTACTGCTCCCATGGCCTGTTCAGTCTGATGAGTGACCAACCTCTGGACAACTGTGCCAGTTTGAATGACTCTTGGATGTGGTGTCATCTTTCCATGGCTCAGGTTTTTGCTGAGTGTTTTCATTCAGTCTGTGTTTCACATAAAATAGCTCCCTCTTCCACACCTTTGCCAGGTCTGCTGGGAGTAACTGTATCTGCAGAGCAGAATCCGGGTATATCCTTTGAGGGATAAATTACCTGTGATACTGAGGCGTCAGTAAAACTACTGATAGCAGCTATGGCCCATATTGCAAATGTTGCCAAGGAACGCTTGAATGTTGGAGAAAGGGGTTTGAATCTGGCTTTCAGATGGAAGTAGACTTTTTTTCCATCGTATGCATGCCTGGCTGTCCAATCCCTTGCACCATGTGTGTTCAGCAAGCTGTGAATGCATAGTTATTAATATTGATACATCTCCACACCTCACCCCAACCTCAAGTATAAAATATACACTCTTAATAATTAAGTAAACTACTGAGCAATGCAAGCAGATTTCTTTAACTATCCATTATAAGACTTCTTGCACCTTTCTCTGATGCATCTGGTTCTGGTCATAGGGACGCAGAATGCTGGCTGAAAAGTGCTGGCCTTGTCTGGGCTGGCAGGGTTTTTGTGCTCTGGGTTGTTTGTGTGTGCTGGGATGTTTCCTTGCTGTGTTGGTTTCACTTAGTTGTTTTCTGGTACAGAAATTCACATCTGAATTTGCTTGCGTGCTCTTTCTGTAATTGTTCAAGTCCCTGCATGTCATCATCTGAGCATGAGAATAGTAATTGTAGACCTAAAGTAAACTTTCTAGTCAAGTGGTTTGTAGAAGATATTCTTTGAAGCAGGGATTACCAAATGTCTGTGTGGATTCGCTTGTGCTCCCTTTGAGGGGTGGGGAAGGCTGTCCTTTCATCCTTAGTAACTTTTGAGACTATGACTCCAGTATTTGTTCATTTCTCCCTCCTCTCACTTCTCTATTGCCTGTCCTTGAAAACAAAACCCGTGTGGGGTTCTTTCTATCGCATGACTCATCCCAAGTCCACTGTAGAATCCAGGTCTGCTTCTAATGTACATCTTTTCTTGCCTTTTGCTTCCTTTATCTGCTTAGACTCCTGTTCCTGATCTCTGTTCACAGGCTCATGCAGGAGCTGGAGAGTGTTTTCTTACTGTGGGTTATCTATAGGTCAGCAGGACTGGGAACTGTCACCAGTCATAAAATTTTGAAAAGATTTATGAAATTTGGTATGGGAACAGCTGCTTTAGAGGAAGGTGCAGTGTCACACAAAACAGTTATCTCATAAAAGTTCACAAGAAAAATTTTTATATCTCGGTGGCTATGGCTTATTCTCTGTAAGTTTAAGGGCTTATCTCACTAACCCACTCTTGTTTAACTCGTTTAATCCTTCCTAATACTCTGAGTGGGCAGCGGTCAGACTCCAGCTGACTTGTGCTGATGTGTTTGCCATATGTTTCTGCTTACCTGTACTGTACATACACTCACATTTATCATTCTCACATTCTCATTTGTGAGTATTTTTGCACTAGGATACTACGCATGTCTCTATATACTTAGGCTTGCATGGATTTCCAAGCATCATTGCTTTGTCATCCATAGGGTCTCATGTACTTTGATTCACAAAGGTGTGTCTCCATATGCATATTCTCGTGCCTTTCTGGATATGGTGTGTTACTTCACAATCTACTTTTTTCCTTTTTTCCTCCCCCCCCCACTCCCCCTCCTTGCAGCACTGATGGCCAACGTGGAGGACCTGATTATCAAGACACTAGTTTCTGCTGAGCTGTCCATTGCTTCAGCTTGTAAAAGTTTTCTTTCACATCGTGGCAGCTGTTTTGGTAAGGCACTGGGGACATCTTTGTTGATTGCCTCTTGAGTACTGTTTGGAACCTCCAGCTTTGTGATGCTAGAGAGAAATATGCATTCCCTATTGCAGAGAAGAAATACACATTCTCTATTTGCAAGGAAGCTGGATACTATTTTGGTTGTTTTGTTTTGTTTTTCTTTTTCCTCAGCATAAACCTTGTTGAGGCCAGGGGCCACCGAATCTTAGTTCACCCTGTGTCAGTGCCATGGAAAGGGGACTTGAAAGGGAACTTGGGAAAGTGCTGGAAAGTTGGTGATTTACTAGTGCCCTTGCAAAGAACGGCTGTGGATGATTAAACACATTTTTAGAGCATTTGCTATTTTCTCTTGAACCATCTAGCGCAATTCAGTTTTGCATTTTCTTACGTGCGTGTGAGGATGGGGAGAAAACGTGTGTGGCAGTGCCTGGAATGCGGGTGGTGGCGGATGCTCGGTGCTGGTGCGAGAGCGCCGCGCGAGGGCGTCCAAGCCCGTTCCTGGCAGGAGCTGCATGCACAGCTATGTGCTGGCAAGGGGACTGCGAAGCTCGCTGCCAGCACATGCTGGGACGAGCTCCAGAAAGCAGCGGCTGGTACCACAGTGTGCCTTCTCCCACTTTCCAGTGGCTGCTTCCCAACCTTCCCTAAAGAGGCCTCCTCCTGCTCCTAGCCGTCCTTCACTCATGTGGATGCATGCACGAAGATGAAGTCTCAGTGCTTAAACCAAAGGCCAAGCTTGGCTTAACCTATCCTGTGTTTAGGTATTGGGACTTATATTTAAACTAGCTGTGACAGGTAAAGTAAATCCATTTATGTGGTCCTTGCATTGCACTTAGATATTGACAGTTCTGCAGCTTTCAACACTCCAGCATAAATTGCATCTTTGGATATTTGGGGGTGATAAGACAGTCAGGAATCAAGGAGCCATGACTGATAGGTTGTTTAGTCACCTACCAGAACTAGCTGCCTCTCCCACAGTGGTTTCTCCTGACTGACTCTGATGCCTTCGTTCAAAGTTGAAGGATGTGGCGGGGATTCATGAGTTAGATAATAGTCTCAGTGAAATGACACTTTATTGTCTAGGTGAGAAAAAGACACACCAAAACCACTTTAGCTGCCTCTTTTTTGGCTTCTCCCTTTTCCTTCCTCAGTTGTGTCTCTAGATTCCTCTGAGCTGTGTATACGGAAACTAATGTTCCTCATGTACTTTCTGCTGGGCCTGGCTCTGAGGTTATCCCACTTCCTGCTGCCTCCCCAGGGCTGCACTAACCACCCTCTCAGATGCTCCCCCACAAATAAACTGTTTTGTTCCGTTTATTTCAGTGTAAACATAAATTAAGAGCTTCCCAGGAAAGAGAGCTTAAGTAGGAGCCATACTGCTTCCCTAGGGAGACTTAGGCATTTCCAGAGCTTAGTACTTTCTGCCACCTTCCCCCACAATTAAGTGGTGGTCGTTGTCTCAAGGATTTGAACTTTCATCATGCTGTATGATTCATTTGTCATCTGTGTGTCTTCTTCTGACACTTTTTGGTTGTACCACTTTTAACGTTGTTGTAAACATTCAGTTTTTGTAGCTGGAAATGTTCATAATGGTTCAGTTAATAGCTGTTAGCATGAAGGAGAAAACTGGGAATGAAGATTTCAAGGCAGCATGTAGAGTCTCACAAGAGCCTATTTTTTTTTTTTCATTCTGAGCTGTGAACAATGAAACTGACTGTGTGTCCTGAGAAGGGCTGATCATGTGAAAAGTATCTCAGACTTCAGAAACCTTTATCTGAAATTCAGATGCAGAGATGGGTCTTGTTTGGAAAACTTCTAAAAAATATAACTAAGTTGCATTCTACCCTAGTGTTTGTAATGGTGTTCTAGGGAATAGAACTCCTGTACAATTGCCCCTTTCTTCCTAAAAATTAAATCATGAGTACTTATTTGTCTAGATGACATTGCCCACTTTATTTCTCTAACAGTTTAGTACTGCTGTTGTCCTTCAGTTCTTTCACAAGTAAATGTTTTTATATGTAATATACTTGTTTCCAGATTTAAAGAATGAGAATTTATTTAAGGCTTCTTCATTTTCTAAAATAAGACTGGTGAGACAGGCTGATTCCTGCTTCTAATGCTTGCCTAGAAAATGAGAGTAGTAGGTCAGGATGGCTCATTTTCTAATGTCAAAACAGAGTGCTGGTGACAGTTTGTGTAAAGAGTGTAGTGAGTCCCATTTTGGCCATGTAATGTGAGCTATTTACTGCATTCTAGTAATAATCAGTTTTCAAAAGACTTGGGATGCTCAGTTTTGTTCCTCTGAAGTGCATCACAGAAAGCACTGCAACTGCTCATCAAAAACATGATTTTGTTGCCTTTCATGCACTGTTACTAACAAAGTGATCCCAAACCTCTATTTTGTTCTTTGTTATTAACTAATAATTCCTTATGTAAAATTAAGCTCCTAGTAAAAATTGTTTTAACCAGTAAATAACTCCAGAGGAGGGCATGCTGCAACTCTGCAAATCACTGCACTGTCCTGAAGCTGGTCACCAGCTGAGTCGATGGTTACCTCTGGAGCCTTTCTATATTTTGTACATTTGAAGGACGTGATATCTCTGTGGAACAGGAGGTACAATAGGGCTGTGTATGCCCAAGGTGATTACAGGCTGCATTTTTCTCCCTCCTGAAGTAAGCACGTCTGGGTAGGCTAGAAAAGGCAGTAAGACCTGCTTTCAGGCAGAATGAAAAATCTCCCTGTGGGACAGTTTAGTAGGGCATGAGATGAAGGCAATTGGGTGCAGCACATATTTTTGCCAGCAGCCAGTGTAGCACCATTTTCTGCACTCACTGAAATGTGAGCCTAAAGAAGCAACAAAGTGAAGTCCTCTTGTTTAATTTACAGTTCTAGTAAACCCAGCTGTGACACTGTTGAGCTTGTCTGCAATCAAGAAAGCAGGCCAGGATAGGGTAATGGGCATATTGATTCCACCAAAGCAATGAGTTCCTTATTTAGCTGCTTCTGTGTCCTAAGGCTGAATTGGTCAGCCTTTTGTTTCTAATCACATCTATATTGAGATAAAAGCAAACAATAAACTATTGTATGACTTGAATGGTGCTGACCTGGAGCTAAATGCTTTAAAAAGTCTTCATTTGTATCTAATCACCAGTTTCTCAACCGCCTGTGTTGCTGTTCTTCATGAACATTTAACTTTTTTAGTAGTGGCAGTTGACCTATTTGGGGGAAGCCTTTTGTAGTTTTGAACAGTGCTGACCTGCTCCATTATGACTTTTGCAGGGCACTAAAAATTTGAGATTCTTAAGGAATTTCTCTACACACTTACTTGATGTGAGGTGAGTCCATGTTTAGTGACTTAAGTCAGCCATACATATATCATACATATTTCCTATGTTTTTCTGGTTTCTTACATGGCATGTCACAGAAAAGCTGAACAGAGATTCCCTACCATTACTTTTTTTTTTTTTCTGGCAAAGCTTAATCCATCCTATTTTTATAGCCTTACCATCAGTCTTCGCTTTGAAGCCAGTATGTAAAGATGCCATTGGAATCTGAAGAAGGTTGAGAATCCTCTGGCTGCAATCATGTTCAGGAGACCTGTAGCCTTCAAGACAGATATTTTGATGATCTGATGATCATCAAATCATCATGAGCAGATGAGCACAGTAGATTTTGTATTGTAACTATATCTTCAAATTTAACAAAACTGTCAGCTGAGTCTGAAAGGTAAAATGAATTCAAGGGATAGGTCTTCTAGTCATAGCTTCTATAGGAATAGGGGGTCTATTCCTGCACAGTGTTATAAGGGAAGTTAAATGATGTCCCAAAGGGGTTTCTGGGATATTAACCTCTTCGGTCACTCTGCTGTCACACTCTGGGTTGAACACATTCATACCTTGTGGGTGATAACTTATTTACTCAGTAAGATCAGGATTATAAAGGCAGCCCAGTTTGCACCAAGACTCCCATTCTTTGATGTTAGCCTTGAAGATGGCCTTATTAGCTTTGCTGACTTCAGAGTTGAAGGATTATTCTGAGTCTGATTTTGGTATAGATGATGAGCTAAGCTCAGCTATAATCTTTTCTTCACCAAAGAAGGCAGTGGTTTGTGTAAAAGGAGGACAACCGAGATGATGAAAGGTCTTGAGGGCAAGAGTGATGAGGAGCAGCTGAGGTCACTTGGCTTGTTGATCCCGGAGATGGCTGAGGGGTGACCTTATTGCAGTCTACAACTGCCTCAAGGAGGGCAGTGGAGGAGGATACAGTAGTGGCACTAGGTGGCTTGTCATGAACCTACCATTGCCACAGTGTGAGGCAAGTTTTTCAGTCATTGTTTTCTTTACTCTCTCTGCAGAGGGAAATGGCAGCCTTGCTGAAGTTGGTAATTGCAGAGGATATACTTTTGGTCATCTTATGCTCGTGTGACTCCACATCTTTGTCCTGCCTTTGTATTTTTTTTTAACAAGTGGTAGTGAAGTTTCACAGTGGAAAGGGTACTACAGCTACTGTATTTAATTTAGGAAGTACATTTTCCAAATGTTGAAGAGGGCCAGCAAGATATTTCTAGGTAAACTTCTGACTGTTGAGCAGATTTTTGTGCTAAGCCCTACATGGAATCTGTGAGGTTTGATTCAGTTGCCAGAATATGGATATTACATAGCTCCTGATGCCTTGAGGTAGCAGGGACACCTGTCTAGGGCTTGTAGATATGACTCAGAATTTGTGAAACTTGGGGCATTATGGAGCAACAGTGGAGACTTCCTAGGAGACCCTAAGTCATTGTAAGTGGCATTAGGTCCTGTGTTTAACAATGGAATTGAATCAACAGGGATACCCTGAAGAAGTTACTGTCCTAATAAATAAGGCAGACACAAGGGAAAGGAATGTGAAGCTCCAGCAGCATGGTTAGAGCTAACTGAGGTTGAGAGGTTTCCCATGTGTATTTGTAAAAGTGGACAGAATGAGTAACTGGGTGGGAAATATGGAGCTTTAAAGAGCAAGTGATTTGCAAGAGAATTCTGTGGGAGAGAAGGACAAAGTCAGAGGAGCCAAAATACTAGGAAAGGTCCTCTGAGGAGCCAAGGGAGGGAATGGCCAGCAGCAAAAGAAGCAGGAGCTAGTCAAAACAAAATGCACTGCTTCTTGATTGGGGCTGGGAGGTTGCAGACCAGCAGCTGCTGCAGGCCCACTCATTGCTTCTCTGCCTTGAGCATGAGATGCTGACCCACTGGAATTTTCTGTGCTGTTAATAGTCATGGGTCTTCACCAAACCTGAGATTGTATTTTGAAATAATGTATTAAAGTAATCCGAAGTTTCTCCTGGTCAAAATGCTTTGCTAATATTTACACTTACAATCCCCACCTTGTCCTTTTCCCTCTACTGCAGCTCTTCCTGTCTGGGGAGCAAGAGAGCCAAATATAAATTCAGCCTCATTTCTTTGGAGTGAACCAACTCTTTAACTCTCTGCTGTTTTGCTTCCCACTTAATGTCTGGCTACAGACTCTAGAAAAGTGAGCAGGCAATGCTCACTCTGCTGCCATTTTCCCCCGTCCAACCCTCCCCCCAGCTCATTAACTTCCCATTATAAACTACATGAGCTTTTGCACAGCTGTCTGCATAGGACGATCTTGTCAAGTGGTCCAGCTCCCCAGAGCCAGCATCAACATCAGGCAGGCAACAAAAGGCCAAGGCCAGAATTCAAGTAAAGAAACATGGCAAAGAAATTGTCCTGCTTTTACTCCAGGCACTAGGGAACTGGTTAATTCCATGAAAATCCCTCTCTGCCAATGCCCTGTTTTGTGGTGTTTTGAAAAACAATTGCTTAAGTTGCCCTGATGATTATTAGGTGCATTTCTTAATGCTGGAAGAGGGAATTGCATTAATGCCAACTTCTGATTTACACTCATCTTTGTGTAGCATCCTTCTTGCAACTCTTTTCCAAACTAGAGAGAACGTGAGTATAGAGTGAAATAGTAAAATCAGTCTTGGAATGGGAAGCTGGCTTCAATCTGACCTGTGCAGAGCAGAACACATCTAGCAGATGTAACATGTTATGAATGTTTTAGAAACTAAGGAAAAAATATTTCTGTTGTGGTTTGCCGCAAAGTGGCAAGCTGTCAATAAGCTGAAGAGTTACGGGAGGTTGTCCATGTAGATGGGGTTGCCGAGGAGAAGTCTGCTGTAACCCCATGGGGATATCACAGAAAACATACAGGAATAATTGAAAAGAAGCTGATGCTTGAAAGAAGCAAGGTTTTCTCTAGCTGACTGGAACAATGAATAAAGGGATTAAAAAGTGAAAAGGAGAATGAAATTCTGTTGCTTCCAGGATCCAGTGGAAGAAGTAGATTGAACCTGTTGTGGTTGTGTCAATTCTATGTGAAAAGAAGTAGTAGAGTTCTGCATGAACTACAGTTTGTGGGCAGTAAAGAGTTTTTTATTTTTCTATATAATACTTTCCTAAGACTAATTTTTTTGTTCCCCTCTTTCCCCCACATACAGAATATATTTAATTTTGATTCTGAGGAAGTGAAAATTGCCACTTGAGGAATGTTATCATTTGTTCATCCCTGGAGAGTTTACTGGATTTAACATATATAATTTAGATAGAAATGACCTGATAGAGACTGATGTTGGACCTTACCTGAAAGCTTAAAGATGCAGTAAGGTGACTTACTGTGTCTGCTGTGTTTTCAGAGCTGTATGGTTTTGATGTCCTTATCGATGACACTCTGAAACCCTGGCTGTTGGAAGTGAACCTGTCCCCATCATTGGCCTGGTAGGTGATTCCCAGTTTAATATGAAGCAGGGACTGTTGCTGGAGATGGTTGTCTTTGAAACTTGTGGTCCTAGGAGGGCATGATTTCATGATGCCTGCATTTTGTTCCTCTGCTGATTGGCAGAGAGAATACTCCTTTGCATAAACAAACTTACTGCAGCAATAGATTTTGAAAGAGCACAGTTGGGATTCCATTTACTTTTTAATTATTTCTCTTCCGTGGTCATTGTTAACACTTCATAATCTCCCATCATAGATAAATTTTGGAGCTCTGTCAGACTGTTGTGTTGGGTTTCAATCTTCTTGGCTGGTAGAAGCTTTAAGATTTTGGAGTCCAAGCAGAGTTCAGTCAATTATGCTTTACTTGAGTACATAGATGAGTTCTTGGGCTCAAATGTTTGGTCTAGTACTCTCATTAGATAAATTCTAAAGAGTGAGTTTTGACTTGGCCCTTATGCTGATCCTCATGCTCTAATGAAAATCGAGGATTTATTTTTGTAGATCTCTCAGCTATGATTTTATGTGGAAGAGGCATAGTTAAGTGTGGTTTTTAAGAATTCTACAACAGCAACTTCTATCTACTTCATGAAATGTAACATACGTACATTCAAAGAAAATGTTGCTAGCCCCAAGGAGAGTCTAAACAAAGCTGTATGTGTCTGCATTAGGACACAAAAAGCTGTAGAAAAAGGATAAACAGATTAATCCATTGCTCTCTGATCTTTACGTATGTATGTGAAAATCACCTGGTTTTCTTCCCATGTTGTTTTTGCCTGTGTTAAGAAGGCAAAGAAACTATATTGGGAGGGATACTGAATACTGATGCATTCCTCTCATTTAATGCCAGACAAATAATTCCTGTTATCCTCTGTTGCATGTGGGGACAGTGATGCCCCTTTGGACCTGAAGATCAAAGCTAGCATGCTCTCAGATATGTTTACTCTTGTAGGTGAGTGAAACAAAAAAAATCCTTCAATCTTTCCCTCATTATAACCAGTAAAAGGTAGGTTTATGAGCTGCATGTTATTAGAAGAGTATAATAGAGTTGAACTCCAGTTAAGGAGTAAGCAAATGTATTTAGCACTGAGAAGTACTATATGGAGCCTTCAGAATTATCTGTCTGTTTGTGATGCTTAGGTGGTTTTAAGAGTCCCTAATTTGGTATTTGAAGACACTACTCTATTTAGCTCTCAGAGTTAGTATTCATGCACTTTTTAGGTTGAATGTGGGGTTACTAGAACTGGAGTACTGTCTAGTGCACAGTATCCCTTGCATCTTGATTCAGTTGCTTGATTCAAATTGCCTGAATACTGAAAGAAGTAGAATTGTTACCAGGTGCCCTGCTTGGCTGTTTAAGAAACCAAGTCTATCTCTGTGCTGCTGTTCAGTAACCCATTTATTGATTTAAGTACTTGGTCTTGAAGCAGGTTACAGTTTTTTTTCAAAAAATGTAATGCAATTACATTTGAAGATTACATTTAGTTTAGGATTAAACAAAGCAAGGTATAAAAAAGAAAAGCGTCCTTATTGGTCCTTGGGCAGGGACAAGAAGGTCATGTGTAGACTTAGATTGTGAACAGGAATGCTAGATTTATATTTCAGTGTTTGTCTCTCTTGAAGTTCTCATGTGGCTCTTGGTGCTCATAGGCTTCGTATGCCAGGATCCAGGCCAGCGGTCAAGCCGGGCCATTTATCATTCATCTGAATCTGTCCGAAGAAATCCATACCAGAAGCTGCAGGTAAGTGACTTTTACAAGCCCTGGCTGAGGAGCATAGCAGGAAGTCATTCTCACTGAATTTGACTCTCAGGTGAGAGAGGCAGTGAGCAAGATTATCTGGATTTCTGGCATAACTATGAAAGATGAAATTTTTAACAGTGGGGCTGGTGAGGCACTGAAACGTTGCCCAAAGAGTTTGTGGACTCTCTATCCCAGGAAGTGTTCAAGACCAGGCTGGATGGGGCTTTGAGCACCCTAGTCTAGTGGAAGGTTCCCTGCCCATGGCAGGGGAATTGGCTCTAGATGACCTTTAAGGTCTTTCCAACCCAAACCATTCTATGGTTCTCAGAGACTCAGGGGATACACCTGAGTTCTGTGCTGTTCAGCCACTTTGATTTTGTTGTGGACAACAAGCTTCCAGAACCCTACAGCTTTATGAATGTCTCCAAGGCCTACTTCTAGGTGAAAAGCTTCTTGTGTTTGAAGTTTAAGGCTTCTTTCCCATTCTCTTTTGGAATCTCTCTTTCCCATGGATCATTGGACTGAGGCCTCATGTGGCTTGCCCATTGCCTTTTCTGTTGAGGTAGTGCTTTCTCAGCATTGTAATGTTGAAGGGCAGTTGTTCTCTGTCTCTTTTTGTCTATGGAATGGATTCCATAAATACCTGTGGAAAGGGAGCATTCACAAAAGGCAGGGAGATCTGTTATGTCACTTGGACTTTCAACACATTTCTCCTTAGGCAAATAGGCAAACGGTGTACTCTGACAGCTCTGCATCTGACGGTGCTGTGATGGACCTGCAACATGGCTGTGTACCTCAAGTTCAATTAGGAAATGACAAGTCATTTTTGTTCAGTGACAGTGCACCAAGACACTGTCCATTTTGGTACAGGGAAAACTCACAGAAATTGCAATATTTTGTCTCTTGTAAAACTCAGAGTCTTTAGTCACTGTGAGAGAGGTGAGGAATAGTTGGTAGGATGGGATTTGAGTATCTTTAGGATGCATGTCTGAGTTAGAAACTTCAAAGACAAATATAAGAGTGCTTTAAATACAGATCCCTCTGGACTGTATAGGAGCTCTTTCTAGTAGACAAAAGGTACATGAGATAAATTAGGTACCATTCCAAAAAAAGTACCCTTCTTTCTTAGAGTAATGTGATCAGATCCTGATTATTTGACATCTTTTATCTGAAAAAAATTATACAAGACAGTCTCAGAAAATTATGCTGTTGTAAATAATTGAATTTGAAGGAGGCTTTAAACTTTATTTTGCTTAAAAAATACCCACAAAGAGATGTAAGGCTGGCCAGTTGAAAAGTGCAAAGATTCATATGACAGAGCATTGGTTATGAGATGGGATTAGGGTGGTCCCCCTTACCTATGTTTAACAGGAACAGCTTTGTAACCCAGTGATAAAGTTTTACAGCATGTTTTTCTTAAGTACCTAAGTGGGAATCCCATGGCTAAACAGGTGTTTAGGTCTTTCCACGGTCCCAGAATGTTTTGTTCTTTGCTGAATACATTTTATCTCAGATTTTTGCATCTTTGCTATGTGTTCCGATTCTCTGTTGCTGAGGGTATATGTAATCTCCTTTGTTTTTTCCTACCTCCTTCATAATGTCTTAAGTTTTGATCATTCACATAGGTTGTTGTTAGTTATTGTAAAAGTTGCTGCTTGCAAAAGAACTGTTGGTACCAGTGCTCTTGAGAGTTCTCTTGAATAACTGTCTTGAGATGGTTACTCTTTTTTCTGAGTTTCACCAGACTGGACTGCAAGTTTCTGGTGCAATTTCTTTGGTTTGACTCTTTGAGTGTTTCTCCCTCCAGGGAACTGGACAATTTAGCTGCTTCCTTTGTAACTTCTTGTTGATTTGGGTCGAAGCTCTTTCAATTTATTGTAAGCAATGAAGGGACCTTGATCTGTTTTGAATAGACCAACTGTGGAGAAGAACTTGTCAGGAGTACAACTAGAAATGATAGATAAGTCTCCTGAGAATCCTTTCTTACACCATTTGCTCCTCTTGGGTGTCAGAGAGGAGGAAGACAGCCTGAATACCACTGAAAGCAAGAAAAATCTAAGCTCCAATGATGATCGTTTTCCTTTGAACCTGCCCCTGTCCTTAAACTGGTTTTGCTTCTAGGCCTGATACCAGATAAGTAATACAGGGTACTTCTTGACTTTCTGATGTTTCTACACCTGTTTTAAAATGTTAAATAGTATCTTGTTTTTCCACAAGAACTGGAATATTGTTGAGATACTTAAATGGAATTACTTGCAAAATTTCAGGATTTTTACTTTTCCCCCTCTCCTCTGTTCTATGAACAATTTTACTTGACAGCACCTGTTTCTCTTTGATGCATAACTATTAAATATTTTTATATGGGGGACTCTTATCTTACAAAAATATGAATTTTGGTCATCACAGTTGAGTTCAGTGTGCTTTTGAAAACCGCATGTCCAGATGCATTCTGCACAGTTGAGCCCATCTGAGGTTAGAATGAGTGCTGTGTTTGGAATGGGGACAGGATACATTTGTGCAGGATATGAGGAAGATCTGAACTGAGATGATATAAGTGGTTAGCTTTATCTCTGGACTTCAGTTATCACAGAATCATAGAGTGGTTTGGATTGGAAGGGACCTTAAAGTTTATCAAGTTCCAGCCCCACTGCAATGGACAGGGACACCTTCCACTAGAACAGATTGTTCCAAGTCCCATCCAGCTGTCTTTGAAGAGTTCCAGGGTTGCGGCATCCGCAGCTTCTCTGACCAGCCTTTTCCAGTGCCTCACCACCCTTTGCTTATACTGTTTTCTTTAGGGTACTTGCCAGTCCTCAACAACTCAGGCAGGGATCATAGTGTCTTGGAGAACACAAGATTTTTATTCTCTTTATGTGTCTCTTGCAGCGTCCTGTGTCTGCACAGTCACAAACAGCAAACGGCAGATTGGTAAGTACCCTTCAGTTCCCATCACCTGTATAAGGGCCACAGTTTCAAATGTTATTGTGTGCAATGCTTCTGGCATAATTAGTCCCCAAATATGTTTTACAGTTACAGTAGCCTGGGGCAAGGGTGGGGGAAGGTGATGGGGAAGTCAACATGAAAAGAGGAGATGGCACCAGCATATGTTTCCATGTGGCAAAAGCAAATGTTGAAAAAATATTTACATCACTTCTAGCAGCTTAAAAAAAAAAAAAAAGTAGGTGAAGTGCACTGAGAGTCAAGGTCAGCTGGATCAAATCCCTCAAAGTTTTTAAGACTGCAAATCTGGCTGATAAGGTAAGCACGGGAGAATCTATGCAGACAAAATTCAGGTAGCCCTACAAAAGGAGAAATCATTTTCTGTGAGACAGTCCTCTGAAGGACACTGCAAAAATTTGAGAGTGAACTGGGTCAAAATAGATGCAGAGAAAAGAAGGATTTCTTAAAGTTAATGGAAAAATATGGGACTCTTGTTAGCCTAAGTGAGACTGATCTACCTTTCTAAATGTTGTTTGTCACTCTTCTTGCAGGTCATACAGACAAATCAATGTTAGTTTACAATTCTAAGCACCTGGCCATGTGGGGCCATGTTAGGCATTATTTTGCTGCTGGGCTTCCTGCACAAATGTAAGGGGATTTTTTTTTTTTTTTAAATGAGGTTTCCCATCAGGAAGGGAAGGTAGGACAGATGGAATCATCTTTAGAACCTAATTCAGTCTATTCACTGCTGTTTATATCATTCTGTGTAAGTTTAGCTGAGGCTCAGAGGAAAGAGAGCACTGCTATCAGTGCTTATTAATTAGAATAATGATTTGGGAGCCAGGGATACTTGCAGAATTTGGAAATATACCAGAGTGGTTGGATTTATCTATACTTTTATAGATAAGTTGGGTCAAAAAGGAAACAAGATCTTCGTGAAGTTGGAGACATTTCTGTGCTACAGCCAGAGGGTGTTCTGTAATGAAACATGGAAAAACCTGTTTGTGCAGGAAGTCCAGGAAAGATAGAGTTTTCTCTAGCATTTTGACACCAATGTAGTTTTCATCTCAGGGAGGAGTCAGAGCTGCCAATACGTAGACATACGTTTTCTGTTTGTACTCAGTAAAATCATCTCTGTTGTATTGAGACAATGGAGATGATTTCATTGAAGTGTTTCCTTAGCAAAGCAGATCATTTAATAGGATGAAGAATTTCCTGTGATACTCTCTTTGAGCAGCAGTTCTCACATGATGATGGATTGTTATGGCAGTGCCAGGAAGTGGTTTTTAAGAGAAGGTTACCTATCAGGAGATTTTAGAGAAAGCTGTTAAGCAAAGTTTTTGAGCTGTGGATTTGAAATGGAAGAAAGCTTAGAAAGAAAGACTAAAAGCCTTTCAACTTAATGCCATCTACAGCATCAAGCAAACCTGTTTCATTGCTGGCATTTTTATTTCTTCAAATGTTTGTGTCTCCTGCCTTCTCATCCAGATTGTCTCGTTTTCTCTTCTCTTTTCAATCAGTTTTAATTAGGCTTAACAAAATGTTTCACCTGGTACCTGCTAAGTCTGTTTTATCTTTGGATTTTTCTGTGCCAATCACTGCAGTATAACCTATTCTAGTGCAATGCTTGTCGCCTCTGCTGTTGCTTCATCTACAGATTCTGAATAGCCACTTGCCATTTCTAATGAAACGGAGAGAATGGAATTCAATTCCAATAGTCTTTACAAATAAAGATGCATCCTGATCTTGCCATGGATTTTTTTTGTATCTGAGCAGTATGGGATATTCCCCTGGACTTATCCACCTTAAGGTTTCTGTCATGTTTTTCTCTTCTTTCTAGGTTAAGGCTCTCTGTGCATTCTTTGCTCAGTATAGAGCTAAAAGAAACACTGAATTTAGTATAAATGCTTGAGACCTTCTCAGTAGACTCTTTTAGTGCTGTCTTTACAGAGGTAGTTTATCTAAACTGAGCCTAAAACCAGCTTAAATGTCCTCAAGAACAAGTCAAAAGATTTCTGTCTTGCTTGGATTTAAAAATTTTATAATCCTGAAGATTTGAAGACATTTTAAATTCCTGTCCTTTTGTTAGAATTGGTCAGGACTGTCCATCAGGTTAAAAATAAGCTTAGTGACACTGTCTGCAAATTATCGCTTTTCTTATTTTAAAAATTTTGCATATTTATGCAAATTTGCATGATATATCTATGTGCAACTGCAGGATGTGTCTGTTAAGTGCGAGAAGTAGCAAGTTGACATCCAGCAGTATAGTAACAAAAGAATAACAGGTGGTGAACTTTTCCCTGCAACATTTATCTCACCAGGGAATTAGAGTTCTGTTGTTCTAGTGTAGCAACGCAACTAGAACACAGAATTATGGTTCTGGTACCATTGATGTGTGAATCCAAGTGTATTTGGGTCCTGTGAATGCTGACTCTAGTGCCCCTTGGGTGAGGACTTTTCTGTATGACATCCTGACTCTGCTGCTTTTGGTATGTCTCCTGTTTTTCTGGAAGGGGCCAGGGGTGTAAATACTGGCACTGATCCCTGAATTGTGCCTGCTGTGCTAAAATCTAAGAATCTGAATACTCACACTTAGTGCCATCTGGGGTGTGGACTCTTCAACAGCTGGAGTGTGGAATTGTGAATTCTGGCTGTAGTGCTCTGGAATGTAGATCCTGCTGGGAATGGGGTCCTGAAATTTGAATGTAACTTTTTTTAATATGAAAATTGAGAGAGGGGGAAAAAAAAAAAAATCTGGATTCACACCTTCTCTACAGTGTCCCCGTCCTCTGTCTGCCAGTGATGCTGAAGTTAAAAGCTCGATGCCCTTAAGCAGGGAAAAAGCAACAGGAAGGCATAGCAGCTCTGTGCTAGGCCTCACCATGGAGGAGGTAAGTAGGCTATTAAATAGCTTTTATTTACCTTGGCTTTCATGCAGTATATGGGGTTATTTTCTCAACAAAGAAAAAGTGCACATATATGAAAAATGTGACAGAAGAAGCATAATTTTTGAAACAGAATTTGAATTTTACTGCTGGTATTGCCCTTGCCCTTAATCATGCCAGGCAGACATGTGCTTGAAGCAGTGATAGACTCCTTCAGAATTTAAATGCAAGACAAAATTCCTTAAGGATAGCATATGTACCCAGTCCATTTGCAGGACTGAAGAGTCTTGTTTTCTGAAATGCAGACATTTTTGTAAGGTTCATTTTTCATTGTTGTCTACTTGGCTGGCTATTTTCTTTTTTTTTTTTTTTTTTAAATCAGATCAAAGTTCTTCGGCGAGTGAGAGAGGAAAATGAACGGAGAGGAGGCTTTGTCCGGATATTCCCCACCCCATTAACTTGGGACCTTTATGGGTAAGAATAAAAATAGGATAGGATGGCACTGATGCTCTGTGCTGAGGGATATTATGTGTTAGGTATCTGTAGATCAGCCATCTTGGCATTCAAAAAGATGTATTGAAAGTTTTGGCAGAGTTTATTTTAGTGTTGAATATCTTTTTTCTGATCCCTTGTTTTTATCAGCTGCTGCTTTGCATAACTGCACCCTGTGGAAAGCTGTTGGACATGATTTCTGGTATTGCATTTCTGTTCGAATAAAAGTGTCTTCCTTTCAGATTTTTGCTATCTATTTTTACATCCTCAAGCTGCATACCGTGTACCCTTGTCATTAGGCCATAAACACCATATAGGACTCACTCATTCTGAAAGTGATACTATATTACACCTTCCTGTTTATTTTTCCAGTCTGTAATGTTCTCTCCGTCTCTTGCATCACCAGGAACTTCAGCTGATAGATGATAGCTCTCCTCCTTTCGTCTCTTCTGTTGTGGTACAGCGTGTTGTCTGAATCCACTTCTGGGATGTTTTCTTAGAGTTCATTTATTTCTATATTATGTTGCCTTTCATTGTGTTGAGCTCTGTCTTGGTAATCCTGTTTTGTTTTGTTTTTTTCCTAGATCTTTTCTAGAGCACAAGACATCAATGAACTACATGCTGGCTACACGTCTGTTTAAGGACAGGTAGAGAGATTTTCTGTTTGGGAGAGAGGGAGAGGGCACAAACAGTACAAAAATGATTGATTCCTCACTTATCCAATGTTACAAACACAAGCCTGGGATTTATAAGGGTGGTGATAATTGTACATCTCTTCCCTAGTGTGCCAATGACTGTTCATATATTTGTGTTGCTCTTCTGAAACCAAGGGCAAAAAGGACAGTACTCAAAAGACATGGGAATTGTTGGAGTACTAATACTACTATAGACATGAAAAAACTTCAAACACTTAGGTTTCTCTATGAAGGGATTATAGGTGGTCCTGGCTTACCTATTGTTTCAAATTTCAAACCACGTTAAAGCTTGTCTTCATGTAAAGTAAGCCCTGAAATTGACTTCTCCAATGTTTTAGTATCCCTGTGTGCAATCATGGTTTGATGATTCTTTTTCTGGGTTGTGGTTGAGTGGAAATGACAGTTCATGCCACTAGCTGAGCTTCCACTGAGAGTTGTATGCGGTGTCTTTCACTATATGTTTAATGCCCTCCCTTCTCAACAATTCTTCTTGTGCAAATTTGAAGTAACTACCAAGTAAAGACAAGGTGGCTGAGAAAGGAGACAATATTTACAGAAGCTCTTCCTTCCTGCATCAGTGCTATACAATTTTTTTTCTCTGTGTACGTTCAGAGATGTGTCTAAAGAGTAGTTCTAAATAATGCCTTCTCCAGCTTAAACCAGACAAATGCAAGCATCAATTGTAGTACAGCTGCTCAGGTCTGCTCTTTTGGAGCCCTTTTTTTTCTGCTTTAAGACAGAACTCACAAGTAATTCTGTAAATACTGTCTTTCCACTGTACATGTGAAAGACTATGGAGGCTTTTTAATGAAGGCTAGTCCAGTATGGAGGGTAATTTTTGACCTTTTTCTCTTTGTAGGGGCAAGATGAAAAGAGAATTAATCACTGGGAGGTCCCGGTAAATAGCTTCTTAATTAAATAATTTGTGCTTTGTAGGATTTATTCTAAATTTAGATTTCCACAGCTTCATCTTCCAAGTTGTGAGTTGACACCTTTTCTACCTGAAATCCATGAAAATAATTTTTGAAACATAAATACAGTGAGAAAAGAATATACCCACATGTGAAGACCTCATGTTTTCATTGGACCTTAAAATTTCTCCTCATAGGCTTCTCACTTTGGTTTTCCTGTGATATTGATAAGCCTCATCATTGAGCTCTCTCAAAAGATCTCATAATGCATGAGAGTTTTGGACTTCATATACTCATATATTCACTTTTGTCTTGGGGTGACCATGTCATGTGTATCCCCTACCATCGCTCTATGCCCAAACATGAGTCCTGTGCTTTTAAACTGAGCCCGGGAGAGCAGAGAGAAGCGGCCAGGCGAACTTTTCAGAACAGTCTGTGCTTCAAGGTCGCTCTGCTCTGCGTTCAGCTGTGGGGAGAAGTGTGGAGGAAGCACCCTGCCTGCTTTTTCCACCCAACTTTTTGGCTCCTTTTTCCTCGGAGAGAGACGGAGAGAAAACTTGGCTTTGTTTTCTTCTCCTCTGGACTTGCTCAGATCACCGGAGCGTCTGGGCTCCACCGGGGGACCCTCCCCCGGCCTGGAGTGGGGCACCCACATCGACCCAGCTCCAAGGAAAAGGAGAGAGAGACCACCCCCCTGCAGTGAGGACTCAAATTTTCCGTGTTTTCCGCTCCAGAGTGAGAGAGATTTTTGGTTCTTTGGCATCATTGTTGTTTTCCTATGTGTGTGTGTTTAATAAATAGTTCTTTTTCTGTCTTTCACATTCCTCCGGGGAATAGTTTTCTTTTCCCGAACCTGGTGGGGGAGGGGCGGCAGTGCCCTGCTTTGCTTTGAGGAGACGTCCTTTTGGACATCTTTCCTTGAAATTGGCCCAAACCAGGACAACTTTGTTAGATCTAAAAAGATAAATGAAACAATAAGAATTTTCTGTGCTTTTTTCCACTTATGTCATAGAGGGCACTTTTCTGGATCTTTGTGCACTGGCAGAAAGTTGTTACTTTTGTGTGTCCCTTAAGGAATCTGTTAGGGCTCCTTGTCCCTTGACTTAAGTAGAACTTGGAGCAAGTTTGACATTTTCCACTTTTATTATGTCAAGATTCTTATATCTACTCAGTGAAGAACAAGCTGTCTACATAAATGGTTCAGACAGCTGGATTCGTGTCTGTGTGCTCTCTTTCTATTCCCCTTTGTTGTTTTGTACTCTTGCAATTTCCTCTATTAATTGTGCCCTGAGCTGTTGCATGATGGGCAGATGCTGCTCAGTCAGGAAAGCGTGATGCTAGGTGAGTGTGTCCTGGGGCTTTGAGACATGATGTTCTGTGAAGTATGTACAAGACTCTCTTCAAACATTTACAGGCTTAAATAGAAAAGAGTTAGACTGATGGTAAATATTTCTTCCCTGTATCCGGAAGAATGTTTCTTGAAGAAATTTGATCTACTAGGTCTCTTATATCATCAGGGAGAGAAGGACAAAGGGAGACTGAGGGATATCTCTGTACTGTGCTTCCCAGAGCAGGTCTTAATGGAAGGCCGGATATGAGGATGGAAGCTGTGGACTCCCATGCTCTCTTTTATGAGAGAAAGCTTGTTTCACTGGAGTTACGCAAGCGTCGTCAATGTCGTGGCAAGGCTAGAGCAGCACAGAGAAGACCATCAGGTATGCATGGCTAGAGTTTTAGATGAGCAGCTAGTCAAAAACAAGCAAGCAAAGGACTTTTTCATTTGAAATGTGTGTGAATGGAGTTGTTCTGGTTTCAAATGTTAATGGTTTTCACTTCATTCCATTTCTGAGCTTCTTGTTTGTTCAGTGCCTTGAATTTCATTCCCACCTTTCCACACCCCCATGTATATGATTAAAGGTAATCAATGTTTGCTTGGAGATGAGCTCGTGATTGCATTTCAGGTAAAGAATTCAACAGTATGTGTGCCTCTGTAATTCTTCAGTTTTTCAGAGAAAGATGGGGCCTTTCAGATTGTTTCTCCTAGACAGCTGTGACACTAAGCTGTTTGGAAGAGAAATCTTTATCCAAGCTGATGTTGGAAAAACCTTAAAAGGGTACAGAGGTGAATGATCCCCACAAGTGACTGTTCCTGAAGCCTTTATCTAAACTCTTTCTAATACCTGTGTGATACTGACTGCAATAGGAGAGATTGTATGTTTTAAGATTATTTTTGCTGCTATATTAGGGTATATGATCTTTATTGGCACATGTGGAAGTTTAGATTTTGTAGCTTTGTTTTATTTGACACACAACATTAAAAAAATGTGTGTACATATATATCAAGTATGGGTGTATATATGTCAGTATATATGTAAGAATCAGGATAAAATATAGGAAAATGTCTTTGCCTCTTTGATTTTGTGTGGGCTTTCTTTTTTCATTTGTGAGGTTAAAACAAGAATCTTGGTCTGTATTTTGTAATATTGGGAAAATGGGCTTCTCAACTGTTTGATGCACAAGCAGAAAGGCAGAATAATATAGAACAGTCATACTTAAGATGCTGTTCTAAAATGGTGGTGTTCTGTCCTTCTAGCAGAAAAGAGTTTAGGGTTAAACCAAAGGGTATAAATAGTAGAACAGTCCTCTCCACTTTTTTTTTCTTAACCAGCATAAGTGATTTCTCCTCTACTACAGGCACATCAGAACCAGCAAAGCTGTCCCTCAAGTCAGACACGGAAGGTGAGGAGGAAGAGGAGATGGATGCAGATGAAGATGAGGAGGTAGATAGAAGTGTTTGCTCTATTTCGGGCACCCAGGTGAAAAACAAGCCAAAGCTCTCTGACTCAGTGAAAACTACTTGTAAGCAGAGGTTACCAAGAAAACCTGACAAGAAAACTGGAGATGGAGCAGAGCTGTTTCTTCAAAAACCAGAACCAGAATCTCAGTTTAACTTGCTTCAGATTCTTCAAAAGCATGGAAACTTGAGGTGAGAGCTTTCTGCATATTGCCTCTAGTTTTGACTTGAAGCTAATATGAGTTAAAATATGGAGAATGCACGTTATGAGTGTGAGGAGATAAGAAGACCCTAGAAAAGGGGCCTGGATTTTTGTCTAACTGGGGGCTGCCTAAACATCTTGTTGGCACAGAAGGGAGACTATTGCAAAGTCTGACAGTTTACCTAAATGCCTGACCTTCTGGATCAGTGTAAAGCATGACCTATAGTTTCTATTGCTGTTCTTTAATCTGATGTCGTAAGCTGTTCTTTGTCAGTTCAGGCTTCTAAAATGCCTCTTTGCCTTAATGCAGGATGCCTGCTACTGAATTCTAAATTTTTTCTTCTCATTCTTTGCATTTGCCAGGAAGTGGTTATAAACATATGTTAAATTATCCAAGAAGGGTTGGATAGGAATATCTCAGTGCTGTCTCTCCATAAAATTAGTTTTCTCGTTTTATCTTGTTTTCTTGAATTTTTACCTGTGGTAATAATTGTTGCTCAAGGTCATCGCCTTCTGAGAGCAAGATTAGGAGGTAATCTGAGAGTTACAAATTACTGAAACATCTCATTGTATGTTGTTGAGTATGACAGTGTGGCATAGAGTATGTTCTGATGCGTTACTCTGTTTCTTGGAAAAACGAGATGTGCTGGAGGAGATTCTATAGAAAAACACCAAGTAGGGTCTTAACCAGATGTTTTGAAGGATGATCCTCCCCTTGAATGTGGGTAGCAAAACCATCTAATTGCAGGTGGACAGAAAGTGCAAAAAGAAAGTATGATCATGTATATCTGTATAGGAAGACTTTACATCTTCTACACAAGAAGCAGTATTATGTTTTCTGTGAAAAATGTCAAAAGGTATAGAAAATGTTTCTTGTTGCTTTCTTAGTTTAGTTTCTGAGAGAAATTATGGATTATTCAATGGCTTTGGGGATTGTTCTGATGTCTAATTGTGGCAAGGACATCTGCTGCTGCGACAGGGAAGATTCTGAAACCTCTTTTGAGGATAAACATAGCAATGCTGTGTCTATATCTACGTATATATAGAACTGACTCCTGCCAAGAACATCAGCTCTGTCTGATGTTCCTGGCAGAATCTTGCTCAGCACCCAGCACTGTTGGGATTCCCCACAGAAGGGTATAAGGCTTGTGGTGACCTCATGTTCCAAGACTGCTGGGCTTGGCCCCATCTGATCTGTCATTGATGTAAGCTTTGCTTGTGGTCTCAACAGGCAGAGGAGTTGAAGTAATAAAATTTTCATCCAAGAGAAACCAGGCCCATTCTAGTCAGTTTTTGTAAGTGGTAGGACTTCTTTCTCCTTTAGTCAGCCTGATGAGGAAATACCTACCTTCCACACATTAGGTGTTAATGGTGAAGAGGTGATACTCAAAGGAAACTTGTTCCCCCAGCTGTGCCATTCTCAAGGAAGCAAAATGAAAAGGAAGTTACTTGTTCCTGCATTTAAGGCCTCAGGTTTCAATATCCCTCACACCAAAGGAGAGGCAGTGTTAAACAAAGACCATCTTTAGTTTTTAGTCATAGAAGTATCAGGTGCAGGCCAAGACCTGTATTATTGTGCTGATGTTGATAATGGGGGCTCCTTAATTTCTACCAGCACAAATCTTGAACTGGTCATGAGATGTTTGAATTGCATCTAAACCTAACATGACAGCTGTAGAGAGCTGAGGTGAGAGCCTTTTCTGATACATGGTGGCCTGAAGTAGAGAGTATTAGTTCTCAGCTAGGATTCAGAGAGTTCTCCCAGTGTTCCACACATGTGGAAGGAAAAGGTAGGCGTAGTGACTAGTAGCATACAGAGCTCAGAGATGTTACAAGGCCTGGTGTTCATTCTGGAGTTCACTGAAGTTCCTGGAAGACAGAAATTGTAACCAGGTATTTTCATCATGTTTTAGTTACTGCAGTACAGCTATTCACAGAGGATGTTAGCTTGAGACTCTTGTGAACTTGTCATTGGCTTAGCCCCTTTGGCCCTATGTGACCTAAGGATCAAAAGTTGATGATTAAGCTGAAACATGGATACTTCCAATGTATTTTATTTTAACATAAATTCTTACCTAAATTGATGCATTGATCTCTATAAGTGCTGCTATGGTATGATTTGTGTAATACTGTAACATAGTGTTCCTGAAATTTACAGAACTATAAACCAGAAAGACTTAATTGGTGCACAGAGTTTTTAATAGCATTTCAGGGACTCGTGTACATGGAGTCATAAGGACCATATAAGTACCTGAGAATATTGGTAAGAAGCAGAGAACAAGTAGAAAAAATACGGTGAGGTTCCTCAGGAATCAGTCTGAGGCTGATATTAATAATCAATGCAAGAATGACACAAAATGTACAAAGGTGTTAATGAAATTTGCTGATGGAAAATATTTGGGAGTTATTACCATGAGAACAAAGTAGTGGACTAAATATGAGAAAAACTGGATGACCTTGAGGGTATAAATAGTATAACTAGGATGAAATTCAGTAGCACAAAGTGCAAGGGGGTGCTTATAAGAACTAATAATTTACAGCAGAAGTTCTGTCAGCTGGGTGTTTATCAACTAGAAATTAATTGTAAGGAAAAATATCTTGCATGCTGGTTGATCACAGGAAGTTTGTGAAGCTCTAGCTCATGCATACATGAAAACACCAAGTGTGTTCCAGGGTTTATCCCTTGACATATTTCTGAGACTTTGTGTGGAGTACTGTACACAGACACTATCAACCATGTTCATAGAAGGCAAATTGTGAGTGGAACACAGGTGGAGGTGAGCTGCTGGTCTCATCATGTCACCACTGTGGGTGCTTTGTTAGAAGATACTGGCAGATGTGGATAGTTCACACCAATAAAATGAAAACTATGAAAGGATGTAACTCTGTTAATAAAGACATTCAAGGTGGGAGACCCATCAGGGATTAAATTTACAGGACAATGTCGGAGAAAGGAAAAGCAATTGTAAACTTCTCATGAGTGAAGCTGGGCTGGGTAGTAATAGGAGGTTCCTATTTATTAGAACAGTAAGTTCTGGAATAATATTTCAGGAAAGTAATATTCCTGAAATAATAAGTAGGGTTCAAAGCTCTAGTTTGTTTTAAGATGAGACTTAAAATTTTACAGAACATACTAGGACACTTCCTGTAATAGAAAGGGAAATCTGTTGCTGACACTAAAGCCAATCTGCTGCTACATCCTTATGAAAAGCTTCTAGCGACTATGGGGAAAACTATGAGAAGGAGCAGAGACTGGGAGAGCAGAATGTTTTGGGGATAGGGTTTAGACCAAGGGGACAATAAATAGAGTTAGGCAAAGCGTTCAGCAATTTCTCTCACAGCAGATGCATATACTAAAGTGACTACCATTGTGAGGGAATGAGAAGCTATGTGTCCCTCCCAGTCCTCTCCTCAGTTTATGCTTACAGCTTCCCAACATGTTCAACCAGCTGCACAGCAGATTTTGCTGATGTTCCTTCATTCCTCAGCGGTGCCTTGCTCAATGAAATTTGGCTTGTATCCGTGAGCCAGCAGGGGAAGAGCTCACTTTCACAGATTTAATTCTTTCATTTCCAATGGGAATTACAGGGCCTTTGTTATAACTCTGGCACCAGTACCAAGCCCTTTGTTTATTTTATGGTCTGTTGTTGTGGTGTTCAAAATGTTTGTGAACACAGAGACCCAGCAGAGCCTTGAATTTGTTTTAAAAGTACACAGTTTTGCTGATATCCATGTTACTGGCTTTTAGAGGAGAGTAACTAAGGCAGGAAGAACATTCCATTTTTAGAAATTATGTTAGAGAGTGTCTACTATCTTTTGTACCTCCTGCAATACCTACTCCTTCTTCAGAACTGAAGGTCTGCTTGAAAATGCTGATGGGGTGAAGGGGTCCTCCTTTCCTTGAGCTTCAGCATTAGTGTGCTTAGGAAGTCCTTGTGGATTGTGCTTTGGTCCATAAGCTGTGCCTGACTGCTGTAACTCTTCCCATTCCTATTCTAAAGATAGCTGATTGATTCTTTTTGTCCACAGCAAAGTACAAGCTCGTACAGCTTTCTCTGCCTATCTACAGCATGTTCAGCTCCGACTGATGAAGGACGCTGGTGAACAGATCCAGAATCCTGCCTGGGCTGCCAAAGAGGGTGAGCAAATGGTAAGAAGCTTCATGTTGGCCAGACTGAGAAGCCAAGTTGAAATCTGCCTTGAGAGTTTTGAGGTCAGTTCCCATCCTTGCAAGTACAGCTTCTTCTTTGTCTAGCTGCCAGTGCTGTATTTTTAATGTACAGGTGAGGTTGGACTGCTGACTTACCTCAGACAGCTCTTAATGACTAGAGTGTTGTTGACATTCAGATCTCTTGTTAGTTCTCCTTCACTGATTTCTGAGCTTACCTGCTCTTGAATTCTTCTCTAGAAGATTCTTTAAGATTACTTGTCAGGATCTGGTTTCTGCTGCATTAAGCAAAGCATTAATCTACTCAAACAGAACAGGTACCCAGTTAAGCTTCTTCTCTTATGTACTGTTGTACTATATCCAGACATCTGCATTTATGAATCTTACTTGCATTGTAGATAGAGGAAATTGAAGTAAAAGCCACTGAAAAGAGAAAGTAAAAGTGATGGATTTTTCTGGGCAGTATTTTAAAGTCCTGTGTTTGATATGTATGCATTTTTAAAAGCTCAGCAAGCCCAGATCCCTTCATAAACTTTCCTAAAAGAGCTTTGTACAGTAGGCTCTTGAGCTTTCTGCATATATTCTCACTGAGTGCGTGTTGCAGGGAAACAGCCAATGCAGTTCAGAGATAAAATTGTGTGTCAAGAATAATCATTCAACTCAGTGGAAAATGTTACCTCTGCTCTTTCCAAGTGGAAATTAAAAGGGCTTTTTGAGAGTTGCTTTGTCTGCTGTACTGTGAAGAATAATGTTTAAAATAACAGATCAAACCAGCCTGGAGTAATGGCAGTGAGAGGTGAGCTGTGAAATCCAATAGTTTGGCTGTGAGGCTGCTCATTTATGCATTAGCAGAGCTCCTAAGCAAAAGCAAATCCAGAGGCGAGACAGAAAGGGTTCAAAACACCCACAAGATGTATCTTGCCTTAGGATCTGCCTTGCCATGTTCCCCCCCAACCAGAGGTCAAACAGACCTGGTGAGGGACTGGAATTACGTGGCTGTAGATGTAGTAGTCACCTATTGCTGTGGAGAGGATGTGGCAATAGTATTGTACTAGTTTGAAAGCAAACCAGTGAGAGACTTGAAATCAGAACTACAATTTAATAGGAAAATTAAAAATAAATGCAGTAGTACAGAAATACTGACAGAGTCAGAATACAACCTGACACCCCGTTGGTCAGGGTGGTGGTAGAAGTCTGATTAAATGGTGGCTTCAGTCCTCTTGAGGTGATAGATGTGGTTCTGTTGAAGCAGTGATCCTGTAGAAGGGTCTGGTCTTCCTCTGAAGGTCCAGTACTGGTTATGTAGCTCTTGTCCTCTGGGAATCCAGTAGGTAAGGGCTGAGTGTGGTGTTCCAAACCTCAGATTATATCCAGGTAGGAATGCTTGGTTCCTCCCTCTGGGTGGAGCATCTCACAGTGGGATGATGTAATTTTATGAGTCATGCAGTGAGGCTTGACAGCCCATTAACAGAAAAATATCTCTCCGGCGGAGTTACCAGGGATGTGTCATGGAAGATATAAAGAGCATTGCCCCACCTGGTTTTAACAGATGGTGATAGGTTACAATATAAGATGTAACCAAAAGTATATATTCTAAGACAAGTATATATATGAAAAATGCTGAAATGGGGCTACCCACTGTAGTGGAGATACCTGACCAAGATCCCCTTTCCTGTGGTTGTGCTGAGTGAGTTTTATGTCAGTGCACTTGATCACAGGCCTTCTTTAACACATTGCAGGTGGGTTTTTGGAAACATTCTCCTAAGATAGTGGATTTTACAGGTTATTTTGTGTCACTGCTTTTTGCTGATTGGTTATTTTTTTCCTTTATCTGCCATGCTTTTGAGACAAACACTTCTCAAGTGTTCAAAATTCTGACCCACCTCAGGCAAGATACACCATTGTTTTTCTCCCCCACGTTGGATTTATAGGGCTGTATTAAAAGTGCATATTGCAGAATGCTTTTGCCTGCTGGTTTCAGCTCGTTTTCTCAGGACAATATGTTTAGTTCCTGCCAGTCCTTAGCTGCTGTGGTATCTCTATTCTGTTCTCCCCACATCTTGCAGATAGTGCATTGTTAACTCCATCTCTCTTGCTTCCAGGAGCTTGTCATCCGCTTTCTGAAGCGAGCTGCCAGCAACCTTCGTCAGTCCTTGAGGCTGCTGCTCCCCAGCCGTCATTTGGGACTAACCGATCGTCGTCGTATGCTGGCTCGCCAGCTGGGCGAGTTCATAATCTGTTATAACAAGGTGACTAATTCTGTTTTTGATTCTTCTTTTGGTTTCTCTTTTCTTCTTATAAAGTATCTCAAGCATGCTGTTTCAAAGGCACTGTTCTGTTATTTGTATGGTCTGCTTGCAGCTGTGCATCCAATAATGGTACTTTGTTGAAATTGTCAGATAGGCAACAATATTATTAAATAATAAATGCAGGCCAGTAATTATGTGCATAAAAAGAAGTGCTGAAATGAAGTGGAATTTAACTGGCAGTTTGCTTTTTCTTTGCCTTGTCTTTGATTCTAATGCTTTGTAATGCCTCTTCCCACTTCTTATTTTTATGGTGCTTTTTTAAAGTTATTTTGTTTTATACAGAACAGCATGAAATATGTATTTTATTATTTGTTTGGTATACTGAGGGACTGCTACATATCTGTAGTAAGGTACTCTGCATGCTCAGTGTTGAGGAGATGTAGGTCCTAATTTAAATAATTTTCACATCTTTAGATGTAGAAGGTGATGTTCTTAGCGTAGTAGTTTCAACCATATCTTCTATTTACTCATTTGGCAAGGACAGCTTCCCCTTTTCTTTGCCCCCTAGCATTTCTTTAGTGTTAGAACAAGGGTAATTGAAATTTAGCTTTCAGAGGCTGCTGCACAGAGGCCCCCAAGCTTCTACTCATTAGGAGAGGATATTCACTTACATTACCTTGACAGAACTGACATCTGGTAACCTGATCTGTCTAAGCAAGGTTGGTATTGAACCAGATGTGTTCCAGGGATTGCCTTGTATGCCTAATGCTTGCTGCATTACTGTGTTAGGAGTAACCACAAAACACTTGGGTAGCTCTGTGGTGAGTGAAGAATGCAGCTCCTTTGGATATAATTTCCACTCAAATTGTATTCAAATATGAGGATTTTCTGCTAACTCTTGAGTAAATTCACAAAATAGAGCTGTGTAACTGGTAATAAATCAGTGCATAAACATATTTTCCCAGTTAAAACAAGTGAGAACATATCACTTGAGGTTTCAGGGCGTTCGCATTTAAGCCCTTGAGAGACTGTGAGGTTTTTTGATTTCTGATTCCAATGTATAGATTTCTTTCATTGACTTGTAACTTCAGATTTAATAGGGACTCCTGCTAGCCATTATATGTCATCTATAATGACACAGAAGAAGAGAATACAGCTCCAGCAAATTAAGTAAAACAGATCACATATTATCCAGACATTTACTTAAGTAGTAAAGGGGAGAGATGTCCCAAATTGGCTTTTTCTTCCCTGTCTTGAATTATGTTTCAAAAGATGTATCTGACCCCTTTGTCCTGGGAATGCTCAGGCTACCAGCAGGAAGAAATGATGTGGAGATCAGGTCTGGTCAGTTAAAGCTTTTAAGCTGGTACTGGTATTGTAGACAGGCCTGAAGGTTTTTTAATGAACAAAAATGTTTGTATCAATCCAACCTCTAGTGCCAACCAGTTCTACTGGTGTAAAATAGATAATTTATATCTGAAAACTTGCTCCCATTTTCACACACAAAGGCTTACCATTTATTCCAGCATATTTCAGTGTATAAACATGTTTGCCACAGGCTATACTGTTTTACTTTCTTAGTTTTTGCTAAAGCAGTGTGGTTTTGGTATGTATATAAGCCCTCAGCAATTTGCTGCTTGACGAACTCAAGAGACCTACTAGTTTATACTAGAAAATCTGTTGATTTTCTACAGACATCCTTCAGTTTCTTTAAGATTAATTTTATACTTTTTCCTTCCTTTCTTCTATCTGTCTACTTCTGGGACAAATGCACAAATAAAAGCTGTTTGGAGGAACTCTGTGAAACAACAAAAGTGGTGAGGGGACCTAATATCTGTTAAGAATGATTTTAATTTTTTTTCCCTTTTGTACTTCCTTATGTTCCAGCAAAGAGTGCAGTTGAAGGAACAGCACACATTTTTGAAGACTTGACCTTTTCCCAGCACATCAATTGTGTCAGGTGGAGGAATGAAAAGTTTAGTGTATGCTTAGGATGCTGTCTCTGGGGCTCTCCATATTTATTCATGTTGTTGCACATAGCGATGTTTTTTTTTTCCTTAGATCTCATGGAATTGGTTTTTGTATTCTGGGAGCTGTAGCTATGCCATGGAACATAGAGGCACTTACTGATACTTCTTATTAATAGGAAACAGAGCAGATGGTCCAGAAACAATCAAAAAAGAAACAGGAAGAGGAGGAGGAGGGAGTGAATCCTGAAAGTTTTCAGAACTTTATTGCCGGAGCAAGGTAGGAATAGATTTTATTCCCTTTGATAAACGATCTCTCAGCCTTGAAGGTGATGGCATTGTTCTAAAGATGATTTGATTGATCTAAAGCCTCTACATACCTTTATTGACTGTAGGACCTGTTCCTGCTGAGGGACAGAGAGCTTGTCTTTTCTTGTCTCTCTTCAAGCAACCAAGCACTTGTAACATCAGCATCTGGTGCATAGAGAAGAACATACAATAGATGTTTTGACCATTAAGTAACTTCCTAAAGGACAGGAGTGGTTACCCTGGCCTGTGTAAATTTCAAACTGCTGCTGGTGAGTTAATGGTCTCCTTTCCTGTGATGCTGGAGCAAATAAGGCAGTACTTTGGAAGGAGAATGAAACTATAACTGCTGCTCAGATGATCTTGAGCTGCTGTGGTTGAACAGTTGTTATAGCTCTGACTCAAGTTTCTGCTCTCAGAAACAAATCTCCTGCTGCTTCTCTTCAGGAATTTTCTAGCTCTGGATTTTCTGAGATGAGCAAGGAAGGGAGTTAGGCCTCTTATTTGGCCTGCTAAGGCAGTTCAGTGCAAGCAGTTACTTTCACAATGGAAAAGCACCATTTTCTATCACTGCACTTTATCTGCTTTAAACTTAAAAGCGTCTGGTAAGAGACATATTTTGAAAATAGTTAAGTATTCCTTAGGGCCTGTAGGATTGTATGAAAAACAATGATATTATAACTATCTGACTATGGAGAGGTCTGAAATTATTCAGTGAACCACAATTATGTTTTCAAAGTCTCTGATTCTTGAGCACAAAAACCAGTTCCTCTTGACTCCATTGTTTGGTCCATATATGTCATGCCTATATGGGCAAGAACCTCTGTCAATATCTGGACAGAGTTTACCTGCCTTTTTAATGCTCATCTTCTTTTTTTCTGTGAGGATTGATGGTCACTTCTTCTTTTTCATGACCACTTATTAAACTGTTCTTTCTTTTTCTCTGTTTGGATAGCACTTACAGTGAATGATTAGAACTGGGTGGTAGCTGAGGCATCCTAAGTTCAGGTGGTTTCACAGTCTGTCTTGATACATTCTTATGAAAACAAGTATTTTACCTTTTGCTAATATAATTGATGGAGTCATTACTGCAACAGATTTATGGGATCACAGAAAAATCTTCAGATAAAGATGTCTGACTACCATACATCATAGGATCTATGGCTCTTGCTAGAAATGAGTATTACATGGGCTGTGAATGGAATCTCTCACGTTGAGCTAATCTCCCCAGAGGTGTTTGGAGTTTTCACTAGGTCTTTATTTATGCTGGGAAGGCTCCTGAATGCCTTGAATTTTCTACTGCATAAGAAGATGGTATTTTAGTGGGAATATCAGGTTTAACCAGGGCATGCTGCCTTCCTTCTGCTCTTACCCTGCAGAACTGAGAAAATCATTAGCTTGTCTAGTGTCACCTTTTTTTTCCCCACTCCCCTCTTCAGTTTCCTTATAGTTTCTTGTCTTGGATTGTTGCACGAATGCAGAAAAGTTTAGTGTCCTTATTCTACAACCATTCTTCTCTCCTTATTGCAGTGAAAGTGACCTGGAGGAAGTACTGACATTCTACACACACAAAAACAAATCAGCAAGCGTCTTCCTAGGAACAAAATCCACAAGCACAAAACACAGCAACATCAGTCACCAGTTAGAGAAACAGCCCCAAGGTGGTAAGTTTTGCAGGCAGTTCTGAGATGATGTTGCCCAGACAAACCTAGTTTAACTTAAGTCACTGAAAAGAGAAAAACCCTTCCACAATGTTACTCAGGTTTCTTGAGGTTGCATATCTTTTTCTTTTTGTTTTTTTTTTTTTTTTTACTCAGTCTTAAAGACTAGCGTAACTTCACTCCTGCTTTCTTTGCCTGAAGTGAAATGGGTTGAACCTAGACTGGCATTTATAAGGAACTAGATATGGTAGTTCATGACTGAAATGAGAATGTGCACACTGAAGGCAGTAAGAATTGAAATGAACAGAGAATCCTGAAATCAAAGTATGGGGTGAATGAAATCAAAGTCTGTTAAATTTTGCTGCCTACAGTCTGTGTATCCATTGGAGGCCAGAGACTGTATCTTTGAGCCTAATTAGGCATTCCATGGAAGGAAGAGGGTGCCAGCCATATGGATCTAGTAGTCCATGCTACTGTACATGACAGCACAATTGTCATCAATAAAGTTGCATGGTCTACAGGAAATATTAGCAAGAATGTCAATTACAGCAAGCGTAAATTCTGCAGTTTTGTTCTAGTGATACCACAATTTGCAATGTTCTACTTCCTAACTTCTTGATTTTGTTATAGAGCATCCTGAGATGGTGAAAAAAATAAAAGGTGATCATCCCAAAAGTTCAGTTGCAGATTTGCCTGCAGAAGGAGCACTAAAAGGCTGTAAACCCAAAGAAGCTAAATCAAGCTGTAAGTGAACTGACTTAAATAATCATCAATAAAAAAATATTGAATGCATATAGTGTTTTTAATACTGTTTTAAACAAAGGTTGGAGCCTTTGGGTTCAAACTGAGAGATCCAAATGCCCAATTTTTACTTCTTAACACAAGAGAAGATGCTGTAGAGTAGGCAGTAGGAAAGAGTTAGCTGCCCCTCCCCTGGGGGGGAAGATCTAGATATGGCAGTCTTTGAAAGAGGGTATTTATCATGTAGAGTCTCTTCTTGTCTCTGCTGGTAGATGAGGTCATTTTGGTTTCAGTGTGTCTGAATACAGGCATCTGGTGTGTTGATATTAGCAAAGGACCTAAAAAGCAGCTTTTTTCTCATACAGTATGTTCATTATCTTTGTGTAGTTCCAGAAGGACTCACCTTCTCCTTAAATGCCGAAGTGAAATTACGTCAGTGCAGCCCTCCTAGTGCTCCTTCCTCTGTTCCTGCTGCCACGTTCCAGAGAAGTACCAGTTCTTGGATGTCATCTCAGCCTGCAGCCTGTGAAAATTCAAAGGTGGCTGGTCACCCTTCATTGCCAGCTCCTCCAGCTGGTCCCAGACCAATTCAGTCCCCACCCCCACTACCCTCCTTGCAGAGCACAGCTCCTGACATCTCTTCAGTCCTCACAAACCCGGTGTCCACTGAGACTTGCAGCCTTGCAGGGTTACATCGTTTTCGTTCTGGTAGCTACACCCTTGGCCCAATCTCATCTTTTCAGAGAGCTGCTCAGATCTATAGCCAAAGATTGTCTCGACCATCCTCTGGAAAAGTAGGTGAGTGTTCTGGGATTCATAATAACCTGCTAGTTCGGTACAGAGATTGTGCAATTTCTGTTGTGGAGTAGGTAGAAATTTTACATTTCTAGAATTGCGTCTTGTTGGATGGTGCTAAATTTCTCACAGAAAGCAGGAGTACAGGATGCAGCCCTTGTTAGCCAGATGCCCTTTTTATTGATCGGATGAACAGGCAATCATAGAATCATTTGGGTTTGAAAAGACCTTTCAGATCATCAAGTCCAACAATTAACGCTACCAAGTCCAACACTAAATCAGGTCCCTAAGAGCCACATTTACATGTCTTTTAAATATCTTTATGGATGGTGACTCAACCGCTTCCTGGACAGCCTATTCCAGTGCTTGATAACCCTTTTTGTGAAGAAATTTTTCCTAATATCCAATCTAAACCTTCCCTGGTGCAACCTGAGGCCATTTCCTCTTGTCCTGTTGTTTGTTATTTGGGAGAAGAGAAGATCTGCCTCACAAAAACCTGTTTTCTGGTAAGTTACAGTGATAAGGTCTCCCCTCAGCCTTGTGCTCTGAACTCAGTCTTCGAACTTGTTCAAAAAGATCTGTGATATTAAGTATTGTATATTTTCTTTATTATGTTACTGATCTCATCTATCTTTAGTGCGTTTAATGTTGTTTTCATTAGCAGAAGTCCTATCTCAGTCTATTAGTTCTCTGGTTGTCTATCAAGCATAGAAATGTTGTAATGAAACTTCATAAGTGTTGAATACTTAAAGGTGTGTCAAGACCTCCAGAAAAGATGGATCTGAATGAATCATTACAGTATCTCATTCTCTAGGGTGTTTCAGCACTGCCATATCCAAGGGTATTCTAAAAACAAGGTTTAGAGACCTTTCATCTATCATGCTGTGGTAGAACACAATTGAGCAATGCAGCTTTAGAGTGTAAAGAATCTGAAGGGTAGAAGAAACTGTAGACGTTTGCATGCAGACTGTAATCTATTAGGAAGCTTTTTGGAACCACACACAGGCTGACAGCTGTGGTCTTGATAATACTTACTTTTTTGTATTTTGAATGATGGTATGTATTTGTTCTAGATTGTGTGTCTGCGTCAGCACATGTTTACTAGGGTTGCTGTATATATATATGTCTAGATATATATCTTATCTATCTAGATAACCCCTCTAGCATTAAAACACATCTTACTTCCCAAATGAGTAGCTTACTTAAAGAGATCCATTTGTTTTTAAGGAAAAACATTACAGATTTAACTTGGGTAACAGCTGCAAATCCCTCTGGAATTGGGTGCCATTAGATATATTGTAATAAAGAGAATGCGGGTTTGGAATTGCTAATTGTTCACATGGGCAATACCCATGCAGAATAGGTGTATTCTGTATTCTTCTTGGTATCTTATCTGCTTTTTGTGTCTGTGATCAGCAGGCTCAGAGTCTGACATACCACTCATTAAGCACATTGAAATGTTTGTTTGGCAGGTCTGTGCCATCGCGGTTCGAGTGGGCAGTGTATGGGCCCTGCCAGGATGCACAAAGATGCAGAACATACTTCTTCCCAGGGCAAACGTCATGGCCCCGGTGTGGTAGCAGCAGAACTGCAGCAGTTGGCAGAAAAGCAAGCAGCCTGCCAGTATTCCCCACCAAGCCATGTCAGTCTCCTTACACAGCAGGTATGTAAGCACTAAAGTAGGGTCCCTGTGCAAGGGAGAAGTTTGTCATAGGCTTCTGTGGCAGCACTGGGCTGGGCTCAGATATGCTGAAAGGAGTAAATCTCATGAAAATTAGTTTATGTCCTGTTGTTTTAAAGTGTTTACAGTCACCAAAATTTTGATTTTCTGTGAGATGACAAGAATGTCTTGAAGTCATTTTATAGGAGAAAAACCAGAGGATTAGAAAATATCTTTAAAAAAATGGAATCCATGCTTTGTCTTACTAGACAGTAGACCCAAGTCTTCTCAGATTGTGCTTCTATGCAATGTGCTTCCATGCAATGTGCTTCCATGCAATTTGCTTCTTCATTCCTCCAGTGTGTCATCACAGTGCTGAGAATGAAAGTCTGCAGACTAGGTTCTGATGTAAATTCTGTATTCCAATAACTTTACAAAGGTATAATGAAGTACTTACTAGCATGAGGAATGATAATCCTTTTGTCAGACATGGTGATATACATGAAACGTACATTGAGTTGTGGTAGAATTCCACTTAGTTTCAAATTTCTGGTTGAATTATGCTCTAAATGGCTACACACAAACAATTTTTTTGCTTTATAATATGCTATAGTTGTGCTCATTGAAGGTGTTTGAGTTGAACGCTTCTCAGTTAATTAAGCTGCCAACTGGAGATTTTCCAGTATAGGCACTTTGCCTTGGACAGTAATTTTTTTCTTTACCTGCTGGAGACAAACGATTTGAATGTCTTCGGTTTGATTCTTTTATTTTGGAATTACTGTTTTAATGGTTATGTTTTTCTAAGTTTTCTGAGGCATGTTTAATAGTTGCAACAGCTGCTGGCATTTGCTTCTCTGTGCTTCTTTCAATTTTATTGTTATATGTTTGGATTTTGAATATCTGGTTACGCAATTGGCGATATATTTATTTCAAAATGTGGGGCACATTTATAACTTTAGGAAGCTGAATAGATTTTTCTTTGCAGATAGGTCTTCAACTTTTAAAGGGTATGTCACAAAAACAAAGTCCCTTCTTGTTGATGGACTCAGGAGAGAATGTGAGCACTGACTATCCTAGTGATGCTGAGGCCTGGCCTTGCATAGGGCCAGATCCTATTTAGACAATTTGTTCTTGTTTGCTTGTCCGATAATACTCAGAGCTGTCAGTCTGGTTCTCAGCTGGTTTTAAGTTAAACGTTGTCAGTAAAACTGTTCCAAAACTTTGATAGTGAAACATTTTCATTTATGAAAGGCTGATTTGTTGAAAGCTAAATATGTGATGGAAACTGCCTCCTTAGATAAAAGTTAGTATCTAAACAAATACTTGGGAAAAAAATTGAAATGAATCTATTTCATTTCAGTCTTTCCAGAAAAGAATTTTGAAAAATAAGTTCATAGACTTTTTCCCTAAAATCATTCATTACCCATTCCGCTTCAACTGCTGTGGTTTCTTAGGTCTGTCTAGAGAATCCAATGTGTCTTGTTGCAGCCATTTGTATAGCTATTAAATTATTTTTAAACTCCTGTATTTCTACCATGGCTAGTTACTCCTAGATAAATTAGGAAGTACAGGAGGGGGAATTCAGAGAGGAATTCATGAAGATCTGCGTGGGAAGGGCAGTGCAGCTTCCTGAGAACAGCTGTGTTGGGTGACAAAGGAGCATACTGTGGTGGCAGCTGAAACCTGTTTAGTCACCAGTCAGTCAATCCGTGTAGGTGTACTCAAGTTTGAAAGTGGCTATGAAGTGCATGGGTAGCCTGGAAATATGTTGGGTGTAGTAAATGTGTCTGTATTGCTTTTTGCTTCTGGGTTCTTCCAAGATACTTTCTCACAGAAGAGGTGGGAATTGCACAGTAGGAGAATGATGGTTCTAATTCCCTTCTTTGCAGCAAGCAAACAAAAGACACCTCAGCTCCTAGCAGACATTGCAGATTTTCTGACTCTGCAATATTTTGTATTCAGCTATGCAGTGTTTGCACGGGCTTTGCTTCAGGAGTGAAATACAGAAACATGGGTTGGGTTGTGTCTTTGTCATCTTTGTCATCAAGAAAAAGATCCATGCAGAAAGGAATTCATGAGTAAATGAAAAATTTAGAGCTGGAGTTCTGTCTGACAGTGAGTTTCCTTCCTGAGCCTGTGCCATTCAGTTCTAGACATCTGCTCTCTACTTTGATTTTTCTGGGCATGTTTTTTAGATAATGCCTTTGGAGAGATGAAATCTGAATCTGAAGCTTACTTAGTATGAAAATTAGGATTTAGTTGAGAACAGTTTTTAAGGCAATCTGATTCTTCAGTAACTGAATTTATGGCACATAGCAATTTCTAAGCCGAGACCATTATTTTAAGCACACTTGAAACAGTGATGTTTTGGAAGGTTCGGATGTAGCTGCAAAGCCCCATGTATCATAACTAAAGCATGCAGTTACTGCTGATACTTTTTTTTTTTCCACATGGACACATTCTACTCTTTTGTCAGTCACTAAAGAGTCATTCTGATTATTTTTTTTGATCCAGCCTGGATTTTAAAACCTGTCTTGAAAGAAGGACTCAGGGGTTTTGTGAGAAGACAGGGCTGCCATGACAATAAGGGCAGGAAGAGGTATCAGCATACAACAAAAGCATAATAGTATGGCAGCAAGGTTTGGGCTTATTGTTGTGGGACCTGGAACCAGGATATCTGGCTTTGAACTGCTAGGCATGGATGTCGATTTGAAGCAGGGACATTGAATAAACAAAAGTGCAGGAATTGTGGAGTAGGCTGGCAGTTTGGAAAGTCATTTGCAGAAGAAGAGGTACTGTTGAAGCTGCTTGGGAGTGCTTTGTGGTTATAGATTTGGGAGACCAGGATTTGGTCTGAACCAGGAGAGGGAAGGCAGAGGCAGATAAGACAGAGAAATATATGGGAGAGGATTTAGTAAACACCTGGAGAGAATTGGGAAGTCAAAGACTATTGGTATGAGATGAAAGGGGGAAAGGCTTGAGATGGGATTGTTTGAGGATTCTGGGTTATGAAACTCCGGTGGCTTTGGGACAGGAGAATTAAGGGTTTGAAAACTGAGAGAAGAGTAGAGAAAGGGCCTGTATCAGGGTCACTTAATTAAACAGGGCACTACTTTCCTCTACATTTCTAGACAGGAGACTCTGTATTGTTATTTTCCCCCTTTTCACTACTCTGTTTAAACCACTTGAAATATGATAGTATTTTTTAAAAAAGCATTCTTAAATAAATTGGCATGAAGATGAGAACATTACTTACCTAATAATAAAAGTAGTACAATTGTTTAAAGCCATTCCAGAAACTTGGAGTTAGTCTACCTTGTTGGAAAGTACCTGGCTGGTACGAAAAGGACATGATATATGGATTTAATTATGTTTCATGATAAGATTAGGACCAGTGATTTGGAGGGGGGGTATATGAAAGAGTGACTTTTGAAAATACTGGTATTGCTGTGGACTGTATTTTTGTGGGCGTTTTTTTTGTTTGTAATTTTTTTTTCCCAAGGGCGAGAACTTCTATGTGAGAGTTTAATGTCTTTGTGCATTGGTTCCCTGTGCTGTGCCAATCTGTGTCTTGGAGGCTGGGGTGCTCCAAATACATAGCTCCTGAAGCAGCTGAGAAGCTTATTTTCCATTCCCATTTTTGTGAGGATTGTTTCTGGTATCCATATAGTAGTGTGGGTCTCTGGGGTTCCCAGGAATGTAGCCTCAGCAGCTATGCTTGGAATGATGTTGTCATTCTGGCTGGGAGTCCACCTCTGTCCCTTGCCAATCCCTGCTGTTCTTCACTGTTTTCTGCCCATGCCCAAAGCACCTGTTTCATGTTTCCTCTTTTACACTCTTGTTTTCTAGCCTCTGTATTAAATTAGTTTATTATTGAGTTATTTTTTTATTGATATAATTTTGTTGCTATTATTGATACTATTTTATTATTTACTGCTAAAGTACTAATGTTCAAAGGGAAAAATTTAAGTGTAAGTATCTGATGAACTTTGAAAAAGATGTTTAAAATCTGTCCTCTCAAGAAAACAAGATTTTTGTGATTATATCAGCTTTCTGTCTTGTCAATCCTCTCCATTCACTTCTGAAACATCAGATAGGAACTTCACACTGATAATCATAGAATATACAATTCTTAGTATATTAGAGATGGAGATGTAGGAAGGTAAAGCCGTAGTAATCTGCAGTTTTGTTCCATTGTACTCAGTTTTCAATCCTCACAGACTGTCTCACAAAGTGTGTGAGAACATTTTGCCTTTCATTAATTTGTGTTTTTGAAAAACATTTTCCATTATACTGTATAAAATTTCATCAGGCCATCTTCATTCTTGCAACCTGGAGAAAAAAGTGGTGCCTTCACAGTGATCTACAATGGAAGTATTGATCTAGAACCCTTAAGAATAATTACTTAATTCTTTTGTATTGCTATACAATGCCTTACTGCACAGTTGCAGGAATGAATGAGAGATTAAAAGAGAGCAAAGAGGAGCAGTATTATTCTGTCTTTGACTAGAAAAGAAGCAGCTTTTTGGTTAACTTCTGTAACTGTCTTAAATGGTAGGACCAGGAAAGATGTTGCTTTAAGGACACACTTGAGTATGTCATTCTCTAGTTATGTTATGAAGGATTTGATCTGAGTCAGGACCAGTGCTATTCAATGTTTTCGTCAGGGGCACAGTGGCATTGGGTGCACCCTTAGCAGGATGCTGTCCAGAGGGACATGGACAAACTCAAGAAGTGGGGCCATGGGAATCCCATGAGGTTTAACAAGGCCAAGTACAAAGTGCTGCACCTGGTTCACAGCACTCCCCAGTAGCAACACAGGCTGGGGGCTGAACAGATCGAGAGCAGGCCTGCTGAGAAGGACTTAGGGGTGCACGTGGATGAGAGGCTGTGCACTCAGAGCCCAGAAAGCCAATGGTATCCTGGGCTGCATCCAAAGCAGCGTGGGCAGCAGGGTGAGGGAGGGGGTTCCTCTACTCTGCTCTGGTGAGACCCCACGTGGAGTGCTGTATACAGCTCTGGGGTCCTCAGCACAAGAGGGACATTGACCTGTTGGAGTGAGTGCAGAGGAGAGCTACCAAGGTGATCATAGGGCTGAAGCACCTCTCCTAGGGAGACAGGCTGGGAGAGTTGGGTTTGTTCGGCCTGGAGAAGAAAAGGCTTTGGGGTGACCTTATTGTGGCTTTTCAATACCTAAAAGGGATCTACAGGAAAAGTGTAGAGTGACTTTTTACAAGGACATGTAGTGGTGAGACAAGGGGTAATGGCATTGAACTGACACTAGGTTTAGATTAGATATTAGAAACAAATTCTTTACTGTGAGGTTTGTGAGGCACTGGAAGAGGTTGCCCAGGGAAATTGCGGCTGCTACATCCGTAAAAGTGTTCACAGCCGGGTTGGATGGGGATCTGAGCAACCTCATCTAGTGGAAGGTTGGCATGCAGGAACTTGTGCATGCAGGTAGGGGTTGGAAGTAGGTGATCTTCACGGTCCCTTCCAACCCAAAAGATTCTGTGATTTTATGATAAACATTCAGCATTAGAAAATAATGCATACATCAAAGTTTCTCGGAAGAAAATTTATTGTTAAGTATAGCTGTTAACAATGAATGTTAGTTTTTACTTCTGAGGAATTTTATTCCATTCTCTTAACTTAAAACCACAAATTTATGATATTTTTGTGATTAAATAAAATCTAATAATAGAGCTCATTTTGAGATTATGACAACAGTAGGAGTTAGGTACCTCTATCCATAGCATATATTTCAGACACTGCCTGATCTTTGCAGCATGCGCAATCTAACTATAGTACTCCATAGCATCCAAAAATAGAAAGGTGTGCCTCTAGTTAACTACCAATGTGTCTGGGAGCAAGCAACCGAGATCTCTATGGTAAATGTGTCTTTGAGGGTCCAGCATTAACCTGGTAAGTCAGTGGCTGAGTAGGATAATAAGGAGGTATCTGATCTCAAATGGCCATAAGAAAATGAGTGATATATTATGTCTTATCTATTAGAGTTCTTTGAACTGAGAAAAATAGCATCCCGTGTAACTTGTGCATATTCCGACTTTCAAAAAAGTTTTTGACAAGCTTTCAGCAAAGTGTTGTTAAGATGGACAGGTGTCTGTAGGATGAGGAACAAAGTTTTATTATAGATAAAAAAGACAAAAAGCAAACAAAAAATCGCTAGTTAATTTGCTATATAGCAAGGGGATAACTGAAGATGCATAATACAGAATGTACATGATCCAGTGTAAAATTAAGTGTTTGAAAGGAGGAGGTTAAGGACATTAATAAGGCAATTTATTACTTAAAGAATGCAAGTTATTGCAAGGTAATATAGGGTGTGAATTTACAGTGGATTAACTACTCTGTAGTGTTCATCCATGTTTGTGCAGCTCGTATTTACCACGAGGTAAATTCTTGTTACCTTCAGAGTAATGTGGGCTGCAAGAGTCCCATGTTCAGTTACAGTGAAGTTAGGTGTGTGCTGTAAACTTAAACTCAAGCCTACCTCCTGGTAATTTGTCACTATGTATTCTTTTTTGGATTGTTATGAGTAAAACTAATAGAAATTTAAGAGCTGCATTAATTGGGCAAGACACTGGCAGATGAAGTTCAGTGTTTACAAATAACTGACTATATGATAACCAATAATTTTAACCTCTTGAATGATTAACCTAAAGCTTATTTCTTTAGGGAAGAAAAAAAAGAATTTTATTTCATTGAAAGCTGTGGAGATACCTGTTCCAAGTTAAGCAGTAAAGTCAGCAAAGAAAAATGATTAGTGTTTTAGGAATGGGATAGGACATATATGTATTAGTGTAAGCATCAATTATATAACCTCCCTCAAAACTGTTTTCACTTCTGGGTGACATTCTTAAAGTGAATTTAGGAAAAATAACTGGGATTCACAAATGAATGACTGCAAATTCAGTTTTAATGAGGAAGTGAAAACATTAAGTTTTTTTAGGGAGGAGATAAGTATGAAGGAATTACATAGAGCAATGAAAGACAAGGTAAATAAAGTTTATTTTGTTCATGTTTCTCATAATAATAAGAGGATATTCAGTTTAGCAGGAAGATACTGGAGTAAAATATTATAATAAAAGTGAATAATTATTGTCACAGAATATATTTATCTTCTGAAGCTCCCTGAAATGGGATACTGTTAAGGCTGAAAAATTAATAGGCTGAAGTTTCCTCAGAGAGAATAATGAGCATTTTGCAAATGATAGATCCCTAGGTGTTACCATACAGAAATAACAAATTAATTTTCCTTATCAATAAGAAGTTTCAGTTATATGCATGGAAACTAAAATTTCTTCCATCTTCTGAAATACGTCAGACAGGATAGTGAGTTTGCTGGGCCATTGATCTGAACTGACCTTCTATACTGAAGAACATGTGCTGTGCTGCTGCCTCCGTATTTGAGATTTTCTTTGTTACACTGCTTTACTGTAGTCAAGCTAAATATTTTCGGTATGGTACGTGGGTTACTGAGACACTTGTGAGGAACTCAGTATCTGAAAGTGGTGGTTTCCCTAGTTATGTCAATCAGATGATTGCTAATTATTTTTACAAAATGATGATGTCTTTGTCAATGTGTGTAGTATAGTGGTTAATGGTGTGTGTTAACAATACAATTTTTCAATTTCCTGAAGTTTTCTTGTTCAGTTTGCCCCCTGCCTCGCATGAGCCTCACGTGGCGACAGTACTGTTGGGGAAACAAGGCAGGTATGTGAGTGGTGAGTTGCAGAATGAGGCCTGAAGATACAGTTCAGTAAGCCCATTTCATTGGAGAGGGACTTAATTGCCTTTCTTGCCTTGATTTGTGATGCAGAGATCTTACTGGCTACTTTGTGACTTCTGGACAGCTGAACTAAGAGGGGTTTTTTGCCTGTACCTACTGTAAGCCATTGGCCTTTCCTGATGGACAGATGGGTGAAGACTATGACCAAAATAATCCAAACTACTTTTCCTTCTGTTGTGTTCCGTACCAGGCTTTAATCCTAAGGTCTTTATTTCATGTGTGTTTAGCATAAAATATGTCCATGTGTTTGCATTGCAGAACTTTCTGTAGGGAGGACATTAAAATACACAGCATGTGTGTACATCCAGAGCCAGGTGGCTGGATCCTGGATGTATATGAGTGTTTTTCTTTGTGAATAGCATGCTACTTCTCTCTGAAGTACACTGTAAGGTAAAATTTTTTCTGCAATGCTGTATCTGTGTGAGGTCCCTATCACTGCCTGGTGAGGGGGGGCTGCAGTTGATATCAAGCAGGCTGTAGTACGTCGGAGTTATTAATGCTAGGGAACTGAAGAATGTGTTGAATTGGCCAGCTTGACCAAGAGGAGGAGGAAGAGAAGGAGGGGAAGCCTAGTAAGAGCTCTGACTCTCTCTGTGTGTGGGAGAATGTGAGATTTCAGGTCCCAGCTATCATCAGGAATAGCTCCAATTCTTGCAGCCGGGGAGTTTAATCACAGGGATAACATCAGACCACCCAGGCAAGGGCTGCACAGAGCTGCCTCCTTCTCTGCTATGCAGCCAGTCAGTGCCCAAGATCTAGCAGCCAGGATTCCTGCAAATATACTGACAGATCCATTGGAGGATGGAGCACTTGTCTTATTCTATGTTTTTCATTTAGGCAGAAGGTGGAAATGAGCAAGAAGCAGATGAGTTTACTAAACCTTAGGACCAGGGAGAGGGAGTGAGGAAGAATTAAATGGAGCATTTTAGTGTCTCAGAGGGACCCTGTATGTGCTAGGGGAATCCCAAAATAGTGAGCTTCATCTTAACATCAGCTGTAACAATATTGGAAGCCACACCACTCCTCATTTACCTATTTTAGTTACACAGTCTGGTACCCTCACCTGCCTTGTCCTTGACAGAGCAAACTACCAGTCTGCCAAAACGCACTGTACAGGTCCCAGTGGGCATCAGCCCTTTCCTGTCTAGACCTGAACAGCACAACAAGAGCATTAAATTTAGGGTGCAGCAAATACATACAGAAATTTGGCGAGGCTGTTTTCCCCACTGAGGAGTTTTGGGGTTTTTTTCAGTGATGATCCCTTGCTTTGACTCAACCCACTTTATCTGAGTCTTAGTCAGTTTTACTTATTTTATGTAACCATTTCTTTGGTTTTTACCCTTCTGCTGATGGAGGGAAAGGGAAGTGTAAAGAAAAAAGGCATCTTACTGTAATTAGTAAGAGGAGCAAGAAGCAGTCAACTCTGAGGGGCATTTTTCTTTCCTCTTTCATACACCTCTGCACTGCTGCAGGGCCCCATCTTCTTCTCACTCAAGCTGTTCATGCAGGAGCTGGAATTACTTTTATTACTACTGATTTGTAGCAGCAGCAGTAATATAACCAGTTGGTCTCAGCAGAGGTTATAGGAAGTGAAAATATCAATGTAGTTTCTGCAGTGCTCATGTTGAACTCCTCCTGCTCTGAGGCTCCATAGGGAATAGAAGCAGAGGGTTTTGTTATGATGCAGCAACATCTGCAGATAGTCACCAAACAGGCCAGGCTGAGCAGCTAGGTCTCATGTTATGGGAAAGATTACACCCTGATCATCAAACTTTTGGCAGGATTGTGCCTTGTAAAAATCACTCCCACTGGAAGCTTTGAGGCAGAGATTGTCTAAATGAAAGCCTGACTTTCAGGAGAAGGAAGAGAGGGAGTTCAGCCATCCACAGCAGCAGCACTAACTTGGGTTTTCTTTTTTCATTGTTAAATGGATGCGTATGCTGGAGACACTACAAAGGAATTTGCAAGTTTGTCAGGTTTCCCAGGAATGTCTTTGGCAGGTCTTTGTCTGGAACGTTTTCTGGAGACTGGAACACTTGTGCTCTGTATGCATATGTATATCCTGTAAGCTGGTAGGCTCAGAGAGCAAAGAAGGAATGTCACAGGCCTCTGGCCAGATCAGCCTTGGTACACATACAGATTTCACACTTCCCAGCCTGTTAGCCCTGGTTCTTCCCTCCTGGCCAGTTGTTACTGCAAATTCAAATCTGTACATAAAACGAAGGTGCTTCAGGGGTGCGGTCAGCAAGATGGCCTGGGTAACAGAAAGGTGGTTCTGGAAAAATTTGTTTGTATTGCATGATTTCCTCATGGAATTTGTGGTGGTACATTTTGTTACACTATTCAGACAGTGATTGTGTGTGTGTTTTATTTGTGATTTGGGTTTTCCTTTGCCTCTTAAGAGGCAGGTTAAGAAGGTGTGATTTCCCCCCCCGCCTCCCCCCGTACTGGGATAGCCTGTTGGATTCCAGTATCTTGGTGCATTAAGGAAGGCAAGGCAGCTGGACTGTTTCCAGTAGTACTGGCAGACCTACAAGCTACATTAGACCAAGTCATACTAGCCTGTGCTAGATCACAGATGTACCTGGGAGCTCTGTGGTAAAGCCAGGAAAATGCAACACACACTAGGGAGGAAACAGGTTAACAGTGAGTACTTATATGGTTGTAGCGTCTAGTCAGTCATCTCTGAAGGCTGAAGGAAGAAAAATAACTGAAAGAATACAGCAAAATTTTTTCTCTCCACATGGCAAGTTCTCAGCTCTTCCCTTCTGTTAAAGATTTCACAGATCTTGAAAGCCTTAGGGGTATCTGTGTTTGAGGAAGACTTGGCAAGTGAAAATAGTGACTATGGAAGCTAGGTAATGGAAGAAAAAGCACATTTCATTTGCAAGCTATTGGATAAAGATGGCATTGCTGGATGAACAGTAAGTAATAAATTCAAGAATTAGGGATTGACTGAAGGGTCTTTAAGGATTCAAACTGGATAAACATATGGATACATATGCTTACAGAGCATATGGGTAAAAATAGATCGAAAGGCAAAGGAGAACACACTACAGATGAGACATTTTGCACCTTTTCAGTTTTCAAGTGGAATGGTTCCCTCTTTGAGCTTATGATACAGTGTCATCTTGTCCTGTCTGACACATCAAAACTTAAGGATTCTGGTTTGATCCTAAGGCAGAGGAGTAGTGATCTTACGTGTATCTTATCATGATCCTTGTCCAATCCTTCTTTAAACAAAAAGGTTTCTCAGTAAACAGTTTACTCATATATGCCTTTGTAACCTGTTGATAGGGTACATTGTGAGATTGTCTCCTCCTGTTTCTGTGAAAATGTTATCATTTTGAAGGTTTTTTTGGAAGAGACAAAGTAGGCCTATGGTTACTGCATTCTTTTGGCATATCTCTTAGGCTTGACATGTGAAATACAGCTTGAGCTCTGGACCCCTTTTCCTCCTCACCAGTCAGAAAGATCGAAATGGAAATGTGAGATGCGTAACTGCGGAGGATGCAGTGTGGCTCCAAGGAAGAGAAATGATCTTTAGACTTTGTGTATCTCCAATCTCCATCACTTTTTAGGCAACAGGATATGACTGGCTTCTGCCAGAAAAGTGCTAAAACTGCCAGCTGGAGAGGATCAAGGAGGCAATTTGTAGTGTATTGCTTGTTGTAACATGTTGACCAGTGAAATTTTGGATCTGCTGTTCAGGATATTGGTAATGAAAATTTAAGTCACTTTTTCACTGCCTGCCAAGAGGGGCAGAGTAACAACTTCTAGTGTCCCTGTTCACCCTGGTTGACTCCTACAAACTAGCAAGAGAAGCATTCAGGCTTTCAGGAGGCTTTTCCTGACTCCATGGAGGCTGATCTGCAACACTGGTTATTACTATTTTCTTTTTCTGATTGTTAAAATTTATGGCTTTAGCTTATTTGAACCATTAGAGAAGATCAAAAAGAAAATAATAATTTTATTATAGAAAAAAGATTATTGAATATGATAATGGGAACTCTTGAAGGATTAGTATAATGTAGATCAGAAAAGTGAAAGATATTAAGCTCTTTTTCTGACTCTTGCTTGTGATTTCTTAGAAGTACTATACAGTGGATCTTTGTAGGATGCTATTAATTGGAAGCAAATTTTATCCTAGAGTTTTTATTCCTGTCTGTACTTCAAGAGTTCATATTTCATATTGAATTTTTAAAGCAGATTAACAAAAACAAACCCCTCAACTCTTATATTCAGCACTTTGGGGTATCATTCTGTGTTGTGGCCTTGCTGTCAGTCTTAAATTTATTCAGAAATAAATTTTGCTGAATAAAGCATGACCACAGAGATCAATTCTTTTAAGCGTATGTGTCTCTGCTGTCAAGGCAAGTGTATTGCAGTCATAAACCTTGTAACATTTAAAAATAAAAATAAATGTTAAAAAGTATTTCAGCATTATGCAGTGATTTATATTTTGGCTTATTAGCATTATATTGAAGTAAATATAACAGTACATATATGTACTGTTTCTAACACAGGTCTCTATTGATATGGCTGTGACAACCTACGTGTTCTTCTCCCCTCCCCCCATTTCTTCATGTTATATCATAAATAGAAGTACATCAAGTCGGTTCTTTTCCTTCCATGAGAGCTTTTGGGGATTTATTATACCATGGTGTTCTTCAGTCAGCATGTTTGTTTCAGCTTCTGACATCTTTGCTGTCCCAATCAGTTTAAAAATCGTAGCGAAATTTTGTGAATCCTTCTATCATGAGAGATATTAGCTGTGTATTGTCTTGCCTTTTACAGGCTCCACAAAGAACGTATAGATGTGACAATGTGAAAATTGGGATGTTTGAAGTGTGCAGTGCAGCCCACACAGGTCTCCTGTCATATTGTCAGTGTCAGGAAAAATACTCTGAAGTCCATCACTGCTAATGAAAAACAGGAATCTTACCAAGCAGGAGAGTGTGAACCCACCTTGGTGCAACTCAGTTTGAAAACTAACTTAATTCTTATAGATCTACACCAATAACCAACATCTCTGTTGAGCCCCACTAGCCTTTCTTGGTTTTGGAGACTTTTTAAAATTTGTTTGGTTTTGCTCCATTACTACTATTTCTGAAGCTATAAGCTCTTCTATATGGATGTTTTGGTCCAGGTGCTCTACATTACCTTTTACACCAAAGTACCAACTGATTTACAAGTATTTGCCTCTGTAAAGGGAAGAATGCAGTTCCATCAGGTGCAGAGGAAGAGTAGAAAATGAAGCCACTGCTGAGCACAGATGTGTTGGGGATGCCTCAGTAGTCCTCCAACACAACATCCTGGCCAGCTAATTATAGCAGCTGAAATGTCTCAAAGCATGGCACAGTAACAAGCAGTAACACCTGTCTGAGTGGGCTGGCTGCAGCTAAACCTTCTATTCTTGCTGGTGTTCTCTCTCTCTTTCTGAATCCTTTGCCTGTTTTTAATCCTGCTGTAGTTTTTTGCTGTCTATCTGGAATGTGTGAAATGTCCCTTTTACCTATGCTAAGCTATTTGCTCACCTGCTTTGCTTAAAAAGACAGCTTTCAAATAAACAATGATACAGTATTAAAGAGGAAAGCATGTCACAGTAATAGAGTAGGATTGAGGTGGTAATTCATCAGACTAAATGGTTCCTGGCATCAAGATGATGAGGAGCGAAAATCGGATGAAGTCATCTTCATTTCACACATTGGATGTGTTAGCAAAGTTGTGATCACTGTTGCTGACAAGCTAAGAATTGTATATATCCTATTTTATTTACCCTGTTGCCTTCTGTGTTTGCATCATTTACTATTCTTGCTTCTTTTCAGACAATAAATTCTTTGTGAACAGCAACTGTCATTGTTAGGTATTTGTATAGTGCCTGGCACAATTAGAACTAAATCTAATTTGAAGCTTTCTGTTACGACAATGAAGATTCTTTAAAATTCAATTAAATTCCAGAACACAGCAACATTAAGGGGTGAAGTAGAGGCTTCAAAATGACCCCTAATACTGTTTTTCATATAAGGTGGATAACACCACCTATTACTAAGCTTGCCTGATAATGTCCCACTGTAAGATCTTGTCTTAAATTGCTTCTAATGTTCTGAAACTTTATTCATTTGAATTAATGTTTTCTGTGCTTATTTTTCAGTTTTCAGAACACTTCAGGCAAGGTGAAGTATTCCAGCCAAAACCAAGGCTGGATTAAAAAATATTTTGTCCATTTTAATATCTACAGAACTTTTCTTTTAAATCTCTTCATCTTCCATGCTTTGAAATAGCAATTTGGAATTTAGAGTTTTGTCCAAGCTTGATTGCAGATTAACTGTTTGAAAAGCTTCAGGTGAAATATACTCAGCAAGACCTGCTAGACCTCTCAGCTTCCTGAAGGTTCCCTCCACACTGAGGATGCTAAACTGAATTTCTCTGTATTTGTACCTCTAGTGTACTTTGGCTTGAGCTTCTGTTCTCCTGTGTTTTCAGTAACCTGGTTCATGTTGGGTTGGGGACCTGTCTGACTTGACTGCAGAATGAGTAGGAATTATGCTGGTGTGTGGAGAACAGCTAGGATATGGAGCCTGTGAAATTCGTATCTGGACATAATTTAGGAGAGGACACTGAGAACCATTCAGATGGAAGAACAGAAATGGATGGAGTGGTAGTGTGGTAAATGTGGTCCAGTGACCAGCCCACATTCAAGGACTGGATGAAAAAAGAGGGTGGCAAAAGGAGAGGTCTGGGGAGGGGAATAAAACCAGAACTACTAGGATATAGGACATGTGAGAAACCAAGAACGGAAGTGTGGAAAGACAGATCAAGTAACTACTCGTGGGGAAAGTTCCAGACCTGAAATGGTGTGGGTCAGGGGCCAGAAGAAGTGGGAAAGCTAGTGCTGGAAGTCTATAAGAATGAAACTGCAGGAATGAGAAAGGACAGAGCTGAGAAGTGATGAGATGAAAGTGGCTGCTTTTGGAGAAGTGAGCAGAAGCCTAGGGTATAACCACTGGAATTTGGTGTGTAGGTACAGGTATAAACTGTCCAGAACTTGGAGTTCCGAACTTACAAAATGCTTAGGTGCCTTGTACTATTAAATGACAGGAGGGACAACCTACTGTGTTGTCAGTGGCAGTGTTCATGATCCAGAGTTCAGTGAGAGGACTGCCTGTAGTCCTGAACAAGCTCATTTTAAATATGAGTGTAGTGTATTGCAATGAAGAGGGTATGTACTTGTTTGAGTAATTGCGCACAGATTCCATTAAAAGAGCATTGTTAAGCTATGCATAAGTCACACTTTAAGTGGCTTAATAAGCACCACCTTTGAGATCTGGAGCAGATGCAAGGCTAGTTCTTAGACTCTTCTTTCTGTGCCCTGTGTCTCATTGGCTGTATGCCTTCAAATTGCCACGGAAGTGAGGAGGGCCAATACAGGTAAGTCTTGTTTGCCATATGATCCTAATCTTTGTGCAGAACCTGATGTTTTTGCTGCTCCTAAAATGTAGCATGTGATCATGTAATTTAAGGTAGTTATATGTCAGGGCTTGACTGGGAGGCCTTTGCAAAGTTGGCTTTTCAATCTTTGTGTTGTTTTATTACTTTTTTTTTCAAAATGTAAACTGTTACACTGCTGTAGTAGATCCATTGCATTATGTATTTCTTCAGTACATCAACAGGTAGGGTCTGCTTGCACAGTTTGATCTTTCAAGAGTATAAGCAATGCAGGAAGAATGCTTATAGAAAGAAACAATGGAATACGTGTTATATGCTTAAAAACTCCTAGATTTTAGAGCTTGATACTGCAAACATACACCTAACACGATTTTTGTGTGTTTACTTGTGTGAACACACAGTACTTTGTAAGTAAGTGGTTGTGTGAGAAGTTTCTTGAATGTGTGGTTGGGTTTTGGTTTGAATTTCATATCCAAGGTACATTATGTTTTTGGGTTGTGCCTGTGTGTTTGTAGAGAGAGCGGTAGAGACAGGACAGGTGCATATGGTTGGTGTACTGACACAGCTCACGATGACTAGAGAGGTACTCTGGTCTCTGCTCAGTGTAATATGAGCTTCTAGCATTTGATCAATACATGTGGAGTTAATTTTTCACATGGGAGGAACTTTCTTACTTTGGGATTTTTGCCCCATCTTTGTCCTTTTCCTCCTCTGTTCTTCTGTGAATGGAAGGGTTGTAATTTTCATGCTGGCCCCTGAATTCATCTCCGGCACGGTGGATGTTGGTGCCGTCTCTCACTGCTTTATGCAACTAGCACAGTGTTTTTGCATTTGAAGGTTTCCATTTTCTGACAGTTTCACTTCTCTTAGTAGATACTCTATCCCATTTACTTAGTGATACCCCTTTCTCATTTCTTGGTTTTTAATTGTTTCTGATAGTTTGTTTGGGTTTGTTTTTGTTTTGTTTCTTTTCTTTTTTTTTTTTGCCTCTTTAGCTAACAAACCTGGACTTGGCAAGTGGAGCTATAAGCAAGGGGAATGCAGCTGCCCCACAGAGCTACTGGTCACCACTCAACAAAAGAGGGCCACTGTGGCCTGTTCAGTCAGACACTCATAGAGATGACAAAAGATCTGTCTCTTCAGCGGTCAGGTAAGTTAAAATTGCTGCTCTAGCTTTTTGGAGAAGAATGCAATGCACTTAGGAGCTCATTTGTAATTTGTGTTTGGCATTTTGGTCAGATGCAGGAGCATGTCCAGAGAAGGGCAACAGAGCTGGTGAAGGGTCTGGAGCACAAGTCTTATGTGAAGCAGCTGGGGGAGCTGAGGTTGTTTAGCCTGGAGAATAGAAGTCTTGGGGAGTGGGGGGACACAATATTGCTCTATACAACTCCCTGCAAGGAGGTTGTAGTGTGTGTTGGTCTCTTCTCCCAAATAACGAACGATAGGACAAGAGGAAATGGCCTCAAGTTCCATCAAGGGAAGTTGAGATTAGATACTAGGAAAAATTTATTCACCAAAAGGGTTGTCAAGCACTGGGACAGGCCGCCTAGGGAGATGGTGGAGTCACCTGAGGGTTTTTAAAACATGTGTAGGTGTGGTACTTAGGGACATGGTTTGATGGTAGACTTGATAGTGTTAAGGTTAACAGTTGGACTTGAGAATCTTAAAAGGAGGATCTTTTCCAGCATGAACAATTCTGATTCTAACGGCTTAGTAATGGTTCTTCTCAGGTCTAGAAACCAGCCCTATGAAAATAGGTATGTTCCCAGAGCTGTCAGGTTCATGGTGAAATAAGGGCATAGATGAACATGGTGGATGAGAGGGAAATGTCTGTTTCTCTTTGATCATTTCCTATCCCTGCATCTGTAAGTTTAGGTTTGCTGGCATTGAGACATATATGCAGAATGCAAACTTAGACCTGATGCTGCAAAAATCTCCACTAAATCCTCATCTTCATGCTTTTTCCTTGAATATCAAGTTTAGATTGTTCAAAGATAGAGCAGTGTTTATCAGAGTTTCTTTTCCAGATGTCTTCTTTATACTCTATATTAATTTTGGACATTGGAATTTATATTTATGGCTTATACACTCATGGGAATCAGGGCAGAGGACTGATTCTGCATTAAAACCAGTGATTCAAAGAGCAGCAAGATTTACTTGCAGGAGTCTGAATCTTGGAAGCTAGGAACAAGGCAAACTTGCTGCAGTAACCAGGCTAGAAAACAAGCCCAGGATTGCTGGAGATTTGAATTCTTCCTTGCCACTCCAGTAAATAATACTGATTCCTTTGCCTAAGCGTTCATTTTTGTCTTTTGAAGCAGAATAATAAAGCAGAGCTTCTCCAAGATATGAGTTTAGGTCTGGAAAGCACTGTGTAAATGAAAATACTGATTCTTATCACTGGTACCTGAATGCTACTGGAAAATAGAGGGAAGCGAGAGAGGAAGAAACACAGTGCGGAAGGCATGTGATCTGAGTGGTCATCCTTTCCCAAATGGGTCCTTCAATAGAAAGATTGTAATGGGATTTGGAAAGCTCAAGTAAAATTGTTCTTATTTCATCAGTCACTACTTTTCATCCTGCCTAAAGAAGAGGAATGTGAGAGAGGAATTCCTGGCCTGTTTCTGTTCCAGCACAATGTTTGCCTCAGGGGTTTAAAGTTATTGAGAGAAGTGGTGGTGTTTCTGCTCTTGGACCCCATCCAGGCAAGCTATTACCTAATCCAAATAAAGAACCTATCCAACAGGTGTAAACTGCCTTCCCCTCCTGCATGGCTTGGGAGAGCAGCAGCATGCAGGCTGTCCTAGAGCTTCTGTTCCTTTTTCAGCTCTGTTTGCACCTTTGCATGGGCTCACAGACATGGCTGCAAACCCCACCACTACTGCCCAGAACTCCGCTCTGAATGACTTCCAGGGCTGTGCCTCATCTAGCATTGTGTGCATAGTTTAATGCTTTTAGTTAAAGTTTCTGTTTTATTTTGTGCAGCAATCTGAAAATACTTCAGAATTTTCCAGTCACAACTGATAGAAGGTTCCATCTTCAAACCTTTTATGAGTCATTTAGTATTTCGCTACTTCAGTTGCTCTGTTTTTATCCTCAGAACAAGAGTCAGAAAGATGCCTTAAGACTCCCTATTATTTTATCTTCATGGCTGCTTTTATCAAATGGCCAAAATACTGGGAGTCAAGAATTTTATGTAAATCTGGAAATGAAAAAAAAAATTCTTGAGGCAGTGCTGGATTACTTGGTCTGTGAACTTGTGTTTAAGGAGGGAATTCCGAAAGGAATATCAAGGCCATGATATATGGAGATGGCTATCTTGTATTGTAAATGCCTTTTTGCTACTTGATTTGTTAGACTGGAGCAAGCAGTACATAGAGGGTCATCTGATGGGTGTCAGCCCGTGCTCAGTGCTGGATGACTGAAGAAAAGCTTCCTGTTTTGTTCCATTAAGATTCTTGTCTATCAGTTGCAGAATTCAGCAAGGATGGAAATGTTCTGTAAATGGGTCTCTTATCTGACTTGCACTTGGCTCCAGTTCAAACATCTGTCTCTGAAGTGCAGTCCTCACAGTTTTTGTATGGCTCTGTGGTAAATCTAAGCCATTTTAGTGCTGCTGAAGGTTGTTAGAAAATTTTGGTTTGATGCTTGCAATCTGAAGGATTAGGCAAATCATCTTCCCCTTTAATTCCCGCTCTCCCAGTACTCACTTATCTAAATATATCTCAAAAGAAGTTATCCCTTCTTTTGTTGATTCCTTTTCTTTGCATGAGATAAGGTGCCAAATTAGTAGTCTGCTTGCCAGAAGGCAAAAAGGAGGTCTTGGGTTTGTAATACAGAGACAGAGGACAGTTCTGGATATGTTAAAATGTTATTTTAGAAATCTGCACTGCTGTGCATTTTGAGATTTTTTTTGTCACTTTCTCTAAGTGTTGGCACTATTTCCACTCCAGTGATGGCCCAGCCTGTTGCTGCACCTCAGACAAAGAAGCCTGCAGGGCTGCACAAGAGGTGAAATGTTCCAACTTGTATGTGGCCTTACTTTTGACTACTGTGACATGACTGTCAATCCCTGCCACATTTGCTGCAGACCTGCCTTTGTTGCCCTCTGTATACCAATGAAGTTATGCCAAATCTGTTCTCTCCTTCTTTAATCCTAGTCCTGTCTCAGTGCCCTGTCTCAGTTCTGTCTCATCTTCTCACTCAGTCCATTGGGCAGGATTGTCACCCCTTCACATTATGCTGTAAAGGCACTAAATGTGATTACATGTTTTGTAGTAGAGTTATTAAAGGTTACCACATATAATTTTTATCACAATTTAAGTCATGTCATCCAAGGACCACAACCATGAAAGTGATTCCTCATTTTCCAGTGAAACTATGAGTCAGCTGAAGCCAAGAGCATACTAGAACTGCTCTTGAAAAAGCATTCTCTTGAAAGCATTCTTGGTTGCATAATAAAGGTAGAAAAATCAGGTGTTTAACAGAATGAAGCTTGTTGATTCAGAACATAAACTAACTTTGAAGTGCCTGTTAGCAAATAGCTGCATAATCCCTAGCTGTGAGGACAGTAGTGGAGGAGGTTAGTAGAGGCTTCTGGCACTGGAATTTGCAGCTGCTATGCCACTTGTTTTTTGAAAAAGACAGTGGATTTCTTCTTCAAGAATTACTTGGGCTCTGCAGGTCACTAAATCTCTAAGACCTGGACCAAAGCTAGCAAGAAAGATTTTTTTTTTTCCCTAGCTGGTACAGATTTCTGTGTTTTCAGTGGGCACTTTAGATTCAGCAGCAGCCATCCTTGCTCATGTTCATCTTGTAGAATTCACAGGGGCAGTAAGTTGGCAAGAACTCAGCAGTGAAATGGTGTTTTCCCAGATCTGTATCATTAGCTTCTTGCTCTTTTGTAACATCTATCTTGAACCTGAAGACTGACCCCATACTTCTAAACTGCTCAGCATATTTTTTCCTTGGATCTTCTGACAGACTTATCTAACTTGGTTAGGGCAGGCAGGCAAGCTTCCTTGTCATCAGTCAGAGGGTAGAATGGCAGTCAAATTTATATTAGCCTGTGAAGGGCTACTGCAGTCAGAGAAAAGGGATTCTCCTCTTCTCCTTGCTTGACGTGTCTGAAATACTTCTCAGCTCCTAATTTCTACCAAGGTGCTCAGGTTTATCAAGAAACGATGTTTTGTTGGTAGACTGTCTACTCTGGTTTAAATTATATAAACACATGCTTTTTCAATTTTCTGATCTAAGGGGGTTTTAAGTTTAATTTACTTTGGTATCACTCTCAGTGATAGTAATAGCAACAGCTCTCAGGACTTCACAGGCGGTGCGCACATACCTGCTGTGTGTCCAGGTTCCCAAGAAATCTCTGCTTTGTGTATTTTCATTTTTATTTTTCCTTGCCTAGAAGTATCAAATAGGGTGGGAAACCAGAAGGTGCTGACCAGACATTTAGCATCTCAGATGCTTCTGGGTCACATTGCATATATTTACTGCTCACGTACAAATCAACAGTGTGGGTGCAGGAAATCCAGTACTGCTTAAAAAGCTTCCTGTGCCTGCTCTAATAAGAAAATATATATTAATTTGTATCCCAGAAATTCTACACAGCAAAATGATTGTACACTCTGCTGTCTTACACACCCCAGCTCACAAACTAAGATTGCTGTGCTACATCCCCTGACAGACAGTCTCCCAAATCAGGACCTTCCTTTTAATTGCTGGTCTTCCTTAGCCTTGGCTGGGTAGTGGATACTTTATATCGTCCTTCCCCACCTAGTGCCTGCTACTGCTTCATGCCGATTTTACTGCTAGGGGTACATGTACTATGTGTTCTAGGTTTCAGATGCTCTGATCACACCAAGTATATATCCTTTGGACTTGTGAGGAAGAATCCCAGGTCTCTTTTGAGAGTTTTCTCTGAGCTGGTGTATTTGGCTTCTGTAGTTTCACTGAATCTTTGAGTGTTGCCAGAAAGACCCCAAAGAGCAATCACCAGCTAATTATAGTTCACTGGTCTCAATCCTTTGTGTCAAAGGGGCAGCTTGCTGTGTTTGACATGAAGGGAAGGTGAAAGAGGCTTTGTTGTTTCCGTAGTTTTTATTTTAAATTTTGGAGCTGTGGAATGTAAAATAAGAAATCATTCTTGGACCCTGACTAGCTCTGAAGAGCAATGAGAAGAGGGAGACTGAAATAGACAAAAGATGTTCAGGGTGATTCTTACAGGGATAGAAGGGTGAGTAATTGATGGGACAGTCTTGCTTTTTTTGCAAGACTCTTGAGGTAGACCAGGGTGGGCTTAGCATGGCAGAAGCAGCATGGGTGTTGCAGTAGGGGCTGTGGGAGAGAGTTAACTATGTATGGGCTTGCAGCTAGAAGTAAGGACAAGAGAATTCCTGGGGATCTTGGCAGCTAATGCCAAGTTTTTATAAGAATAAATCTCTTTCTCTGTGTTACATATGTGTTGCCTTGTGGTTCTGGGTTGATAGTAACTTTATTCTCTTCGAAATCGTTTTTTCAAGCTCCCTGCAGTTTCTTGCAAAGTGAAGGCTACCTGACTGCTCTCTGGTGCTGCGTTTGCCAAGTGTTCAGAGCCTATTTGTTTGCACAGCATCTAGGTGTAAGGTAACTTGGAGGCTGTGTGGCACTGATGCCTCTGGAGCAAGTGAAAGGAGGAAGCAGCGAGCACTGAGGGTTACACAGTAGGCCCTCAGTTCAATTTGAGCAAACTGCAGTGACCTTAACACCTCCCTGCCTAAGCAGTACAGAAGTGCCAGAGCAGCAGCAGCCCAAGAGCACTGAGTCCAGCCCTGTGCTAGCATAGCCACATGTCTGTTCTTTGTTCCCCACAGTGCTTGTTCTCTTCTCTTCTCTTTTCTCTATACCTTAATGCCTGAATTAATTCAATTTCTTTATTGGAGGTGGAGAAGTAGTTGAGGGTAGGTTCAGTGATTTTTCTGTGACTTCTGTCTGCACTGCCTCAGCAGTTCTGTCATGCTGATTCTACCTGTGGTCCTTGAGAGGCAGCATTTCTGAGAGCCCCAAATTTGGGGTTTATTACTTCCTGCTCAGAAGAGGTTTGAGGAGGGCAGGTGAAAAATAGAACTACTACCTGGGTAGCTGTACATTTTTGCAAGTCATTCCATTTCTAGTTTGTGAATGTTCTTCCTCTCTGTGTGCATCCATGCATGTTTATGCCTGTAGCTCCTGCCTCAACAGCCTCTTACCTTTTGTTGGGTTTTTTTTTCCATGCATGTCTCCCAGGGTCACCAGTGACAACTTGTTAAGTGTGGAAGTGAATTGGCTGGCTTAAACTTCAGAAATACATGGCTCGTCTTGTATTTTTTTTTCTATATATATATTGGTCACACTAAGGAAACTTGTGTTGTCGGGGCCAATTGCTCTCCATCCTGCTTGGAAATCGCTCTGGGCCTCAGCACCATGGATTGGCACAGTCCTCAAGGATCCCTGCTTCCCACAGCTAGGCCTTGGCTCTGTCTGTCTGGAGCCTCCAGGAGAGGAAAGGCGGAAAGCTCGTGACTTGCCCAGACAGTCTGAGGCCTGGCCCTGCAGCCTCAGCTCCCCAGACGCTGTTGAGTCGGACTTGGCTGGCAGCCGCCGCACTGTTACTTTTCCGAGGTAATAAGTGAGATTAATCACAGGACCCTTTCCAGAGGCAAAGGAGGTTTGTGCTGCGTGCAGGGAGATGTTAGCAGCCAGTGCTGGGGCTGTGAGCCGGAGGTGAAAACTGGGGCCTCACAGCAGGGCAGAGCAGGGCAGCAGTGGAGTTGTGCAAGTGTGGCCTCCCCACTCAGCTGCTTTGGGAAGCATTGCTGGAGCTGCAGCCTGGTGCCTCCCCTGGACGGGCCCTGGCTGAGCACAAGGGGGCACAGCGTCTGCATTACCTTTGTCTGCTGGCCTTGGACATTCACGTCTTTTGCAAATAACTGTCAAAATTTGAGGGAGACCAGGCTTCTTTTTGACTGCATGACTTCCAGAGGTTTCCTACTATTCCCTACAGCATACTATGGAGAGCAAGCAGCCCAAGTTGAAAGGTGGAGGGGAGTGACCGGGGTCTCCTACCTTCTCCTAAGCCAATACTGCGTAGTGATTTTGGGTTTTCGCTTTTCAGCTGCCTCCACAAACTGACCTTACCCTGATGTAAACACAGGATTTGCTACCTTGGACTGGGCTGCTAATCTCTTCCATTCTCCCATCCTCTGCTTCAGAGCGGCTATCACCACCGTCATCAGTAGAAACACAGAGAATGTTCTAATGGGCAGTGGGGAAATTCCCTTTCTGAGGAGGAGCTAGATTTTGCCCTCTAGCTGCTAACAGCTGGCATATAGTTCTTGCAATACTTTGTTCTGCATAGTCTAGTGTGGATATTGTCATTAATTATGTATTTTACCTTCTGCAAAAAATGTTGTCCCATTGAGTTGTAGCAGTGAGTTCCATGGGTGGATTGCATATTATGCAAAAGTTTCCTTTTTTAATTTTTTCCCAAATTTTGCCAGAAGTCTCTGTGCCTGTAATAAGATTACATGAAGACAAACAGAAATGCTTGATTTAGTTTCTGCACTATTCATTCTTTATCTTTTTAGCATCTCCCTTCTTGTTTGTCTCTCCTAAACTAAACAGTTCCATTCTTTTCAAATTCTAAATGGAATCTTCCTGGCCCTCTAATAATTGTCTGGCTATCTTTATAGAGATGACAAGAAATGAAAACAGTACATCAAGTAGGAGTAAAACATTAGTTTCATGTAAATAACACACTAGTGTATCTTTAGTTTCTCTCTCAACTTACATATACCAATATCTTGTTGGCTTCTGACCATGCTAAACACTGAATTTTTTATTAATATGCAATTGTTTTTCTTTGATTATTACAGTAAATGTCAATCCGAGCAACAGGTATAAGTAGTTCATTTTTTTCAGGTTTTTTTTTTTCTTTCCCCATTTCTGGCTAGGTAACTCTCCTTTTCCTGCACTGGTGGATTTTGTTGGCTGTGATGGAAGTTGCTTGATCTTTTCTGTTATATTAAACACCTAATTGAATATAGAACAAGTTGAGATCTCCTAGGGTCTTCCACTACTTGACTCATAATATCCCCCCAGTTATTCCTGATCTCCCATGTCTTTGAAATTCACCATCTCTGTTCCAGGTATTTCATGTTGCAAAGTGATGAGCACATCTTCCTTTCCTCTGCATTTATTTAAACCTCCCATTCACCATTAAAATAGTTGTTTTCCAGAGTGGTTTTCAGAGGGTTAATGTGCCTGTAATTCTCATGGGGGAGATCTACTCTGCTCCTTACATTCTGTAGGAATGAGGGGACCCTATCGTCTGGTGCTCTGTAGGAGTGGCTCTGGCTACAGCAGCCTTCCTCTCTAAAGGAGTTCTGAAAGGGTTACAAGGGAGCCTTGGCTGTTTCTTTGAGCTATTTGGAAAGGACGGGCCTCAGACAGCTTGGCAGGAACCTGGGGCGCTGTTTTTTCCAGCCCAGCCCTTCCTTCTGCACAGAGCTGTCAGGGAATCCCACGAATGTCTGGTTTTTCCCCTTTCCTAATTGTTTTAACTATATTTTTATCCATCTGTGACTCTTCCTCACACAAGGATCTCAAATTTTATCCATTGGTTTGCCTTGCACGTAGTGAGGTAAAAATGAAAGCTGTTGTACTATGCCATAGCTGTTGGAATTAGTTCACAGTTGTGCAGCTGAGAAGGGCACTGGGAAGTTTCCCAGAAGAATGTCCTTTCTGGCACTGATCTTAGGGCAGGTCCATCTGGCCTAAGAACAGAGGGATTGAATGGGCCCATCTTTGAACTGTGCTGTTCCTGTGGGTTACAGTGAGGCACTCTGAAATCTCAGGGCTGCATGTTCTGTATCCTCTCTATCAGACATACAGAATGCTGCTTTGTAAAAATGGAAATCCCCTTTGCAAGCCAGGCTTATGAAAGACAAGGTTAGTGACTTTTCCCTCATTTGTCTCATGCTCTTCAGGCCTGTCCTGAAGTTGAACTCATTGTGAATATTTTTGAGATTTCCGTGTCTGCCCTGTACTTTTCGCTTCAAGAAAATGGAGGTGTAGTGAGTAGTGTGAGAAGGAAGTTTGGTTACTTTTGAGAGTAAAGGTCTTGAACAGCTGTGTTGAAGACATTGGTGTTGTACAGCTGAGGAAGAGAAGTTGAATTAGGATTATATTGCTATATCTGTAAGCCTGTCAAATGCTGGGAGTAGGGTGTGATCTGAGTTCCATGTAGAAAGACTTCCAGAAGGCAGCCCTCATGTGAGGCAGTCCCTGGACAACCCTATGAAGTCAGCAGCCAAAGGGCCTGGAATCAAGCTCAGTTGAGTTAAGGGTTTCAGTGACCAAGTATAAATGCCAGAGCAGGAAGTAGCAAAAGGGGCCAAAGGTTTTTCCTTCCGACAAGGCTTTGTTTCAGAGCTATCTTCCATTGTACAGTGAAGTTTCCACCAGCAATGCACATTCATATTTTCCATCCAGCCTGAGGTCATGCTTTAGCTTGGCTTCCTCTGGATGAACAATCTTCTTTTTGGTGTTTTATACTGTGATATAAATGGGAAATCCCTGCTAAAGCACAAAGAAACCCCTTTCCTGTCCCTGAAAGTGTTAGTTGGCCTTTCCTATGAAGATTCTGCTTTCACCTAATTTCCCCTAGATTTCTGACTGTTAAAGTTCTGTAGCTGACACCAGAGTTTGCGAACTGCATGCTGTTGGCTCTGTCAGTCTTTTATTCTCTAGGGTTTCTCTGGGCTTCAGGTATCAAGAAGCAGCTGTTTGCGAACCACGCAGGGATCCAGAGTTTAACAAGAATCTCTTTTGAGAAAGGGGAAGGGAAAAATATAAAAAAAGTCATGATTATTTCAATTCCCCTATGTATGTTATGGCAGTTTTGTTTGTGATCCTGCTCAGTAGCTCCTAGGTGTAGGTATGTTGTGTAATCTGAAGAAGATGCAGCAACCAGAACTCTACTGTGGAACACCACCTTTTTATTAGGGAATAATGTGACCTATAATAATGAGTAACATTTGTAGTTAGTAGTACTTTTTTAGTCTCTACCCAACACTGGATGCTATCAGCCATTGAGTAGTTTGACCAAAACACTCTGCGTAAGAGAACTTTGGTTGGTAATGAGCAAGAAAGCTCACTCAAAAAACCTTATTACTGGATTGTCCAGAACCAGTGCCAATTACAAGAATTTTTAAGTGTGCTGTTAAGGCTGGGCTGTGTGGTGTCAGGATGGAAATACCAAGAATCCTTTATTACAAGCAGTTATTTCTAGGATTTCATTCTGTAACAATAGTTGAAAGATATCTTCTTAAAAAAAAAGGCAGGGAAGAGTGGGCAAAAAAGCTAGGTAGTGCTTAAAGATACCAGTTTCCAGACACTCTCCTATTGCACACATGACATTTTTGTTAATATTTCTTATCCAAGAACTGTTCACAGCAAACCAGGTGGGGAATACCAGGCCAGCCTGGCTGATTCAGATCTACTTAAAACTGGTACTGGGACAACAACCCTTAGTAAAAGGAATTTAAGAGAGCTCTGCTGGGTGGTTGGGCATGTGAACAGGCTCCCCAGGGAAGTTACCATAGCACCAAGCCTGCCAGAGTGTTTGAACAATATTCTTGGGCACATGGTGTGACTCTTGGGGTGTCCCATGCACAGCCAGGAGTTGGATGCCAGTGATCCTTGTGGATCCTGTCCAACTCAGGACTTTCTATGATTCTGTGTTGCTTGGCTCCTTTGCTTGAATTTCAGGTTGTATCTGGCTCAGTAAATGTCTTCCCTTTCTTTCTGCTCACTGGCACATGGGACTTAACTGAAAATTTAGTCAAAGAAGATCTGGCAGTGCTGCACATACTATTGGGAGCTGTCTGTCAGGGATGCTTCGCCTGGGCAAGATTCATCCTCTGGAGCAAAAGGCCTGTGACTTTCATGGTCCAAATCCTTTGCATGCATAAAGATTTCTTTATTTGCTTGTTGCTGGAAAAAAAATTAGAACGTCTCTGTGTAGAATGTAGCCAAGTTGGGCCATGAATGTCTTCAGTGCTGAAAATTTTGAGTTTTCTCACAATCTGAGAAAATTTTCATGTTTGGTAGACTGTCTAAAAAGGAGGAGGAAATCTCGAGTCTGGACCACCTGTTTCTTTTTTGATATTGGGATAAAGGTGCAGGTGAGTAAAGAGGTGTCAGCTTATCTTCATTTAGCATTTTGAAAAGTTGAAGATGCAGAGACTTGAAATTGAGTAAGTTTAGGAATTTTGTTTCTTGGTACTGGTACTTAGTTCAGAAAAACTTTTCACAGTCAGATTCTAAATTTCAAATGAGAATTTTTCATTACTTATTAAAGACGACACTCCTTAGTGTAGTGACTTCTACTTCCCATTGCAGTTTCCTAAAACTTCTCAAGCTGTGGTGTTAGAAAAAACTTGAAATAACTTGTTAGAAAGAATGTTCTGTTCAATAAATTTCTGATCTCAGTTCCACTAGTCACTTGGGTGTGATTCTTTGACAGCCTCATGATGCTAAAGATTCTGGCTTCTCTGTTAATATCTTCTGATGGATCATAATTTGAACAACAATTAAAGGCTTTCTGATTCAGGCAGTCAGCATGACAAAGAGAACACAATCTCATCTTCTGTGAAGAAATCAGTAAATCAAACAGTATATGTGGAAGATTTAAGCGCAGGCCCAAAAATTCAGCCCCAAAAGTGATTCTTCATATACTTCGTTGTTCTTAAGGTTTGATGCTTTGATGAACACATCTCTTTCCAATAAGGAACTGTGTATAATATCTCCAGAATATTCTCCAGGAGAGTGAGATTTTAGTTTCTACGAACAGTGATCCCCCATGCCTTCTGTTTTCAAAATTCTTACCAAAAAATCAAGGAAGTTTAGAGTTATCCCTATGAACAATTCCAACAAAGGCTGCCAATTAAGATTGTTTGGAACAGCTGTCTTTCATAGAGTTTGGTTTTGCATATTGACAATTTGCTTATCTTTCTTCAAAGTTCAAAAACCTCAAGAAGGAGCTGTGTTTTAATGTGGAATTAGTTTTGTTAAAAAATCAACGGGAATAATAACTTCTCTGTTATCAAAGTTCACAAGTAATTTTTATTTTAATTTTTATTAGTAAGCACATATAATAAATTTAACAGTATTAAGTAAAATAATAGATACTGGTAAAATAATTTTGAAACCCCAGTTTTAATAGTTGGATTATTCTGGTATATTTAAAGAAACTTGGATCCAATCCATCTTTAGTCATTTAAATATTTTGGTTTTTCTGTTGAGGACATTGTTTGCATAACTGATTTTGCTTTTTTCAAAGGTCGGAGTCATGTTTTCATTTGTTTCTGAAATCCCACTTTCCTGCTGCTGATAATAACCTGAATGATTTAAATATGAAAGTATCCTCCACTACAAAGAGAACAAAATTTATGCATCAATTTCTAGGTTGTTTTGAGGTATAGGGGACAGAATATGGTTCATGTAGTGCAGAGGTTTTCTCTGTTGATATTTTCTAAATAGAAAAAAAATTTGTTAACGTTCTGTGCTCTCTAAAGCATTGCAAAACCTGAATATGAGTGTAGACATTACTGAGAAGCATTTCTGTGAAAGGGAAAAGAGCTGTGATGCTGAGTATTTTGCTGTTTGCGTGTTTGACTCTGAAATTATCTAAACTCCTGGTATCATGTAACTTTATGAACTGTGAACTGTTATGCTTGTTGCTACACAAGGCACAGTTGTTTGTGTATTGTTTATCAAAATCTCACTCTGGTGTTTATGGTGTATATTTTTTGGTAGCAAAACCAGGTACCAACTACTCCTGTCATTTACTTTCAGTTTTTTTCTAACACTGTTACCTTCATGTGAGAGCTTGCTTACTGTCTTATACTCCCAACGAGTCTCTAGAGCCTTAAACACAGTACACAATGTGAAGGTTAACCTCTGCAAATGTTTCTGTGTTCACCTCAAGCCTTCTGGAGGTCATGTTTGGACTCTTACCTGTCTGTATTGCAGATGAATTTTCTCTGAAATGTGCTAGTTGTGACCTTTGAGTCTGCTCTATCTAGAATATTTGCTGAAACATCATGAGAAGCAGCATACAATGGAGATTTCTTGATGGACACTGTTGTTACTGTCCTTGCTTGATGTCTTATCTGTGATAGGAGGGAAGTCTTCAAAGGATATTGTTCCACGAGTGGCTGGGGTATTTTAGTCTGCCCTTTTAAGGGTTTAGCATTTGCATCTTTGATGTGTTCATGCTCAGAATTACATGCAATCACTTGGTGAAATTCCTAGGGTAGGGATTCCATGGTTCCCATCTGTGTTCCTGAGTCTGGGAGCTTCTGACTAATTATACAATTTTCTCTGTAGTTGTAGGAAACAATTTCATTTTGGCTCTAGAAAAAGGGATTGGGTTGGAATGGAATATAGGATTGTGTAACTTTTTTCATGTTCAACCACAAATTCCACAAATGAAAGCTGTTGCACTTCCTCTGAAGATACCTACTCTTGGCTTTTGGTTTCCAGAGTCAGTAGAAATATTCAACCCCCCTGTACAGTCCAAAGACCTATCAATTGAAAGGCTTACCCAAAATCTGTCATTAATGAATCCAGCAATATTGCATCTCTAAGGAAACAGCACCCTTCCTAGATGCCTATTTTCAAACCCCAGGGGGAAAAGATGGATATAGTATGCAGTTGGGATAACCAGGAGAGCTGGCACAACTGCATCGTAGACTCTTCTGTCCATGCTAGAGGAGAAAACATGACAAATACAGGTGCCTGGAAAAAATTGAGATAATTTAAAAGCTTTTTTCCTAGGTCTTGCAAACAAAACTAGTGCTTCACAGTCTCTACTTCCTAGCCTGCAGTTGTAGGTAGAGACAGAAATCTCACGAAAAAGACTTCAGGCACTGGGTGATCAAGTTAGTTTTGTGCAACTTGAGCATCTTCTGCAGACAGGATCTGACAGAGAGGGATCTTTCAATGAATACTAGACGAGTCTGGGAACTGCGTTTTAGAACGTGCTGTCTCATCTCGTGGTACTATACAATATAATTATCTTAACATCCTTTTACTTATCTTCCTCTAATGACAGACTTTGTCTGTCATCACATGTATCAGTGTCCTGGAGAAAGATTTTGTTGACCCAGTTTACCAAGATAAGCCTGAGCCTTTTCTGTAGTTTCAGAGGTTTAATTACAAATTTCCTGTTCTCAGTGCTTAATTGTTTTCTGTCAGCTGGCCTTCTTGGTCAGCACGTGTGTTGCTGCCTGCTGGGGAAAAGGAGACAAGTGAATGATTTGGGGCTCTCCCATGATTTTCCACTGCACCACCTGTTTTGGAAATGGTTGTAGAACTGCCAAACACACTGAAGTGGTTATGTGTACCAGCTCCTAAAGAAGCTGAAGGGGAGGAGTGGTTCTTGCCTGATGGATTTTCAAAGGGAGCTGAGACTTTGATGTTCTGTTTTAGCAGCTGCTAGATATAGTGCCTCAGCCCTGTGCAGCACTTGTGGCCCCAGCCTTCATGCATTATATTCTTCTTTACACTGCCAGAATGGAGAGAAGAAAATGAAATAAAATAAATTAAACCAAGATTATGGGCATTAGCAATAGTGTTGCTTTGTTATATTTTACACTTTGAGTTATAGTGCCTTGTGCCACATGCCAGTGAAGTACCTTGCACTTAATTGGGCCTATTGGAGTCAGAAATTTATTTCATTTTAACATTCTTTGCCTTTCTAATTGTTTCTTCCTCACCTCTTCTGCTTTATGTCTGCTTCCAGAATAATCGCAGTAATTTTAGTCTTTTGTTCTGTAATGACCACATAAAATAGGCAGAGATTTACATCTATGGTGCACCAGAATTTCTTGCTTAGTCTAGAGGGACTGGATCATCTTTCCAGTAAGGGTTGAGGGAGACAGAGAAATGTGGTGGCTAAACCAAGGCTTCATATAAAGCCTGTGTTAAAGCAGGAACAGACAACACTCTGCTATATCTGCTGAAGGCAGTTTGCTGGGAATTTCCCCTTTACTCACTTAACTCTTCACTGCCAGAAATAAGATGCTGTAATTAAATTTGTTCTACTAATATTGAACTTCGTTATGATAATGTGAGCTCCTTTCTGATTTTGCTTGTTGAAACATTGGTTTGCTGGAAATGCTGGAGGCTGAGCTCTTTTTTTGGGTGAAGAGGCAGATAGATCCCAATAGTAAGAGTTGAACGGGGACTGTATTCTGTATAGTTTAAAACAAGGAGGCCAAAATTGTGGTAGACTGGAATGGTCTCTTTTGGCAAGGCAATACACTTCTGTGCTATTTATCTCTGGAGGACAAAGTTTAAAAAAATGAGGAGATTCTTGTTCTGCAGTACTAGCTTTTCCAGGTGAAGCTTTATAAAAATACAAGCCTTTCTAGTCTTTTCTTGCAGTTCTTTGTAATACAATTCTGGTATGTCATCACCCAGGCAATAGAGGGGGACAGATGCATAGGAATTTTTGGGAAGGAAATGTCACTATTGGTTTTTTATCTTTGTTCCAGTGCTGGCTATCGAATTGCTAAATTATTTTCTCTTTCCATATTAAAAATCAGGAACACCTAAATCAAAATTGAACCTGCCTTTCTGTTCTGAAGGGTTTTTTTAGGTTGCATTTTATCTATCAACAAACCACAACATATTTGTTCTTTTCTGGAAAGTAGTTTCCTCCAAGTAGGATGTCTCTTGAGGATTCTTAGAAGGAACACAGACCTGGAAAACTTCTGTCACTTTTAGCCTGTGAAAAACCTTGCTAGGAATTTGTGCTACCTTGGTTGAAATAGTAAGCGCTTTTATAAAGTTGGGTGGAGTGAGGGGAAAAATAGCACTTACCTTTTACAATACAAATAAAGTACTTTGTGGCCATCCATGAGGCTTGCAGGGATTTGGAAAAAAAAAAAAAAAAAAAAGCTGTAAACCAGCGAGCACCACACCCCTGGTACTGCTTTGGTGTCAGTGTGCCATGCTGCTCTTAAGATGGCTGAAAGTCTATATCATGGTGGTATCTATCTGTGGTCTCTGTATAAGTAGACTTTTTTCTTAGATTTTTAAATTTCCTTCAATGTGTGGAATAGGATGGTCTCGCTTATGCAGCACATACAGTCACTGGGCCAGCTTCTTCAGTAGGTAGCAACCCATGCTAGAGTGTCTCTGTATCTGAGCGTATTCCACCAATATCTCCCGATTATGTTTTACATAACTACTTTGTTATAGACTTTCAAAAGTGTGTGCTGACACAGACATAGTCACTTCTTCCTCTAGTCCATTGTTAAATGTTCAGGGAGCCACAGCAGTTGAGTCAATCTTCGTACAGGAGGTGGAGGTAAAAGAATTCTCTGTTAGCTCCAGCATAAATGAACTGCAAAAGGAACCTGAGAAGGAAAAAAATTCACTTTAACAGGTGGGAGATCACTCTCAGATAGAGTGTATTTCATGTTATACCTTGTTACCTTATAGAAATCCACTTGAGGGACAAGGAAAGCAGAAACTCTGTATACATATGGAATTGAGTTTATAACATAGGGCAGATAAGAATGCTAGAGGTGCTGCTTTGGCCAACATACGAGTATCATCAGGCTTAGGGGACTGTACGAGTCTATCTTTTTATTGAGAAGCTAATTCAGCTTCATTACATTGGATGTAGGTTGATAAAATTCAGTAGTTTAAGGGTAGAGGTCTCTTTAGGACCTTTACTCTGCCCTTGTATCAGTGCTTGGGGAATTATTCAGAAATAAGAGACTATTAACCACAAGCATACAGCCTCACAGCAAGGACCCAGAGGAGTGACCTTCCATTCTTGTTTTGTATTTTTTTGTCTTCTTTTACTTTATTTCAGTAGCTAGATATTATACAACTTCAGTTGTATTACTGAAAGGTAGCACAGCAGATGCATCTTACTGGTGCCATGCTGCTTCTCTGCCTCCTTTACCTGGAACATTTATCTTAATATAACTGTGGCCAGCTGGCTTTCAGGTGACACTTTCCACAATCCCTGATTAGGTGAATTTGTAGACATTTGCTCAGGAAGTACAGAACAGATTCTAGCCTTCCCCTTAGGTATAGAGATTATAAATGTAGAGGTATTGCTTCTTTTGTGACGTTCTCATATCTGGCTATAATTCTTGAGACGTATAGTCATGATGTCAGGTTACTGTATACTTCAGTTGGATTGTGCCCCTAGACAGACCATCTAAGCTGCCAGATTTATCAAGTCTTCTCTAAGAGACACTCATAAGAGAGTCTTCATCTACCACATAACAAGGTGATAGTTATACTGGATGTCAAGCCAAGTTAGTTGCTTTAATTAATTTCAGTGCAAATTTTGTGGAATCTAGAGGCTTGATGTGCTCTTTAGAGGCTTCAGTGTACTAGATATTTAATATTTAGACAACAAAATAGCCAAAGTTAAGTGCATGAGATGTCTCTACTGCATGGTCATACGGCACTAAAAATTTTATTTGGGCCTCAAGTGGTATGAGATCTGGACAGCAAAACCCTAAGGAATCCGTAAGGCCCTCTAGTGTAACACCATCCTGTGCTATGTCTTTTGGGATACTGATGGTGGCAAGGGCATTTGGCTCTGGGCAGGGGCAGGGCTTTGAGTACTCTCCCCCATCTCATGAATCTTAACCCTGCAAAACTCAACAGCCTGTTTTTTGTTTGTTTGTTTATTCTTCTCAAGTACTCTAGATTTCACCAGTTTAGCCCAATTGTAACTTTTCACTTGCCTCTTGGGATTTAAAGAGGAGCCTGAGCTGCTTTCTTCATTCCCCATTTTCTTACTCATTGGGAACTTGCAGCTGCTGCTTGAGCACATACAGTGAAGAGCACCACACTCGGGGAAAGCTTATCCAGGAGGAAACTTAATGGAAAATATGAAAGGAAAAAAATGTGTTTGATGGACTCTTAATATAAAAAGGGGGTAAAAAAAGAAAAGAAAAGTAGGAGGGGGAGATTTATTCACTGTAATAGGAACCAAATGTTGGCTGGGACAGCAGCTACAGTCTCACTCTTTCCCTGTAAACTCTGAGCGGCTTTGCAAAGGCCTTACAGGGTGCAGGGCTAATTTAGTGGTCCTGACTTAACCCCTGCCTCTCTAGAGAGAGGTAAGCAGTATGGGTTTTCAGGAGAGATTAGTGACTTTAATCACAGGCTCAGTCAAAAGCATATTCTGGACAGATAACAGTGCCCGTTTACTGTTTTCATCCTCATGTGCTACTGCTGCTATCCACCCGTAAAATGCAAAGTCTGCTTGCATAAAGCACTAGAAAAGGCTTTATGTCTAGACATAATAGAGCCTGTAAGTCTTTTTCAGTTTAGTTTTCAATAAACTTGTCTACAGTGAAAGAGAATAAGTAGAAGAATGTTGTTACAACTCATGTTCATCAAGTTGGTCCACCTGATTCATGCTAGGCTTTTACAGCGGAACCCCTTCAGTGAGGAGTACCTTTCCCATCTATAAGTGGTTCAATACTGCATCTAATTTTCTGGTACTTTGGATTCTGTGAAATGTGTATATTCACCCCAGAAACTTTGCCTGGACTAGGATCAGTGATCAAATTTAAGATGGCATTTAACACATGTTCTTAAGTGTGAATGACTTACCTTAATAAAAGCAGATCCGGACAGTACAGTGAGGTAAATTCATTGGGTCCACCCTGCTCTGTCTGAACTTCCTTAATTAATTAATAGTTTAAATTGGGGGTTGGGTGTGCAGGACCACACAACACAGTTCAGGCAGTTGCATGTCAGATTTAAGTAGGTAATCCTCCCCTAAACTTCCCTATGAGAGCAAAATGATACCAGGTTTCTGGTTTAGTCTTACTGTATATATGTTTTACTGTTAAAATATTTTTGCAGGCTCTAACTGTGTTTGCAGGTGTGGAAATACGTGCAAGGAACATGAAGCCAGAAGTGCCTTCCACTCAGTAAAGCTCAACTCTGTGTTGGCACTAATTGAGGGTAGAAAGGCTGTATGATTTTGTTAATCTAGATCACTTGGAGGAGATATGCTCAGTTACCTTCCTTACTTCTCCAGTGACCTGATGAGCCACAATAGGATGAAGACCCTGAACTTTGCAGTCAGCTGGCTGTTGGTTATCTTCTTGATTCAGCCTTTCTGCTGGTGAATTTCAGAGCTGGAGAAGAAAAAAAAAAGTGTTGTTCACTTGCCAAGTATTCCTCAGATCAGAGAGACTGACAGTATTTTGTAACAGGCATGAAGCCAAGGATGCTACTAGGGGCGCAACAAAAATTGTCTCCACTGAGGGGTAAATACTTGATTTAATTTGCTGTGACTGGCAAGTTTAGTGCTTCTGAAAGTAAGAGATTGATAATGCCAGCTAAATCCAGGAGTAGCTGAGATAGGTTAGGCCTTGCCTGAAGAGGTTTTCCAGTGCTCCATAGTCTCATTCTGCCCTTCCCCTCCTAGACTATCAGAAGGCTGTTTTGATGCACCTCATTTCTAACCTAGTAGGTTAGACACTTAACACTCATGACCTTGCCTGTATATGGAGACCTAGGATGTAAAAGGCATTTAATTCCTGATCTTCATTGCCTTTGTTATAAGAAAATACTTATGTTCCAAAACCCGGGTTTATCAATGGCAAGGAAACAGCAAGAATAATTTTCAGAAGCTAGGAAGCAGGAAATAAATTATCCAGCAACATATACCAGAAAAGAAGGAAGCCTGGGGACTTTGATAGTACTTGTAGAAAAAAGTGAAGGAGCAAGAAGGCAGTGGGCTTTCCTTGTATAGCTATTGTGCATGCACATCTGGAATAATAAAGTGGAAAAAGTTCACAGAAAAGCAATGTTCAATCAAGGCCAGAAGGGACTGAGTTGAGGAAAAAGAAGGGAGTTAAGTGTGCCAAGGCTGGCTGAGCTCAAAGGAGGCATAGTTCTAGTAGTGAAGGTTTAGTCCTGAAATAAGAGGAATATCGTATAATAAAACAGAGAAAATTTAAGTTTAATTGGGAATGTTGGGGGAAATTCTTGACACTGAATGCATACCTGCTGTGGAGTTGTGCAGCTGAGTGTGACACATGGACTCCTACAGCCACTGAAATGTGTTGATCCTGCACCACAAGGAGATAATTTGGATGCTTTTGCTCACGTATTTGTTTCCGAATAAAATTCTTGTAACGATATCAGTTCTCTCAGCTGAAAGGGGGAATTGTGAGAATAGCAGAGGGGGACTCCTGACATTTGCTAGATATTATGCATATTAAAATGTCCTGGAATGCTTGAATTGTTCGTTTAGTAGCTCTTACAGTTAACCTGTGAATGGATCTGGAAATTGTAGTTAAACCCACAAAACTTTTCATGTTGTTTGCCTAAACTGACTCAGTCCTAAGGGTTTGGACATGGATATTATGCATCTTCTGTTTTCTCATGGCACAAAAATACTGAGGGTAAGAGCCCCTTCTGTAGGTAAAAGTAGCTTGAGCTGCTAGGAAAGCAGGGAGCTGAAGAACTAAAGCTGAAACTATTTCAAGATGCCTCATCACTAAGAGAGAGGAAAGTTTTGTTGATGATCTGTGATAGAAACTCTCCTGCATCTCTGCACCACTTCTACCATGGGAGACTGTACTTGTCACTTTGAACTGGATGTGAACCCAGAATGCAGTTCTGCAAGTTTATTGTGCCAATGCAGCCTTAACAAGCCGCTCATTAATTTTAAAAGCTTTTCCGTAGCTTCTCTTGAAGTAGACTGCAGGTCAGGTGATGGCATCCTCATTTTATACGGGCCAGCTGCTTCCTGCGCCTTCCCTGTCTCCATGTACCTGTACCATGGTGAGTTCTGGACAGCTCCCAGTGCCTCAGATCTCCAAAATCCCAGGCTTAGCTCTTTTAGGAATATTCAAAATGCTTTGTTTGCCCCTGGTGTTTTGTGAAACTATTTTTCTTTACCTTTGTAATACAGCTCATGCTATGTTACAAAGCAGGAGGCTTTTAGAGGCTTGCATGTTCCAGCAGTCAGAGCTACAGTCCATGCTAAAATGTAGACTCTTGCTGGCTAAACTGCACCAAAGTCACTCTTTCATAGACACTCCTGATAACAGCAGAGGCCAGAAGCAAACCATTCTCAAAGACTTGTTGCTCTGCTTTTCGGTTTTTAATTTATTGCTTTTGAAGCTGAGGGGAAGGAAAGAGGGAGAAAGACAAAGAAAGGCCTCAAGGCAAGTGAGAGGCCCAACACTCCTGCATCCCAGCCAGGCCCCCAGCGTCCTGGGCTTTATCCCACTCTGTTTATCATTGCTCTATAGCCAGCCCCAATCTAGGACCTATTGTTAGGGATGGAAGAAGCATGTAGTGTGCCAAAGAAAATGTTCTGTGTTTTTCTGAGTGCCTGAACATAAGTCAGCAGGATGCTGGGAGCTGCCACACTAGACAGAATCATTAGTTATGATGCCAGCTACTTTCTAGCAGCTGGTGCTCACCAAGGATTTGTACTGAAAACTTCCTAGACTTGTCATACTGTCTGAATGCCCTGTGGGAAAGAAACTTCTGCCCAAGATTGTCTTGCATTCTGTGGTAAGGTGGGAGCACTGATTTAGAAATGCACTGGGTTCTCTAATTGCCAGCAATGGCTCTTGTTCCTCCTTAGCTCCAGCCTTTACAGGAAAAGATGCAAAGTACTTTCATTGTCAGTTTGTTTCCTTGTTTAATAGGAAAATAATTATTTTCTCAGTTTGCTAGACTTCTAGACATACTGATTTCTGCTGTGATCCTATCAGTTCTCACAAACTGAGCAGGGCTAAACAGAGGAATATTCTTCACGAATGCTGAGGCTTCATTTACACAATAATTTGAGCCTAGATTGCACTACCTTTCAAGGGGATATAGACACTTTTCAAGTATTTCAAAAGTGCCTGCTTAGTGAGTGATATATGGAGAACACCAGTGTACTTCATTAATTGGTATTGTTGCCTGCTGCACAAGAATCGGTGTCAAGCAAGTGCCCAGCTGTGCCACTGGAAGAAGGCTTCAGTTGAAATATAAATGCAAGCCTGATGTGTCAGTACAGACTTGTTGTTTGTCATACAGTTCTTTGGAACTGTGAGATCCTCAGTGACTGGTGTTCTGGGGTCTGGTCTTGTCTATAGCTTCAGGCCGTGGAATTCCCTTCAAATTTTTTTGAAGTGGAAACAGAAGCTAGCTCTCTCCTTTCTTCTAAGAGCTGATAATCTCATCTCTTCTGTATGGAGACTGGATTTCATAGAGACTTTTTGTCTGTAATCAATGAACAAATGCATTAACATTTTATTAGTATTTAGTATTTTACTACATTGACATTAGTTTCTAGTACAGGTGTAGGTAGTTGATTGCATAAAGGTTGCTTACACTACAAAAGAGCTAATGAATTGGAAAAGGGAACTAGAGTAGAAAGATACTTTGGAACCAGAAAACCTAGAGATGAATGTATGGTGTTGTAGCCCTTTTAGACTGGATCCCAGTCGTACTCACATGGTAATTTGTTGAAAATGGTCTCAGAAGCAAACCTGTATCTTTTGTGGTACAAAAAAACTGCAGCAGAGAGGTTTTATGCTGTCAGTGAATTGGAAGAGGGAATTCTGGCCCAGCCTTTATGAAAACTACAGTTGAAAGAAAGGAACACAGTGGGTTTCTTGCCAAAAACACTGAGTAGCCCGAAGAGCTGCTGGAAGGACAGAATCTTGCTTACAAAGGATGGGTCATAATGCCAAAGGCTGAGATTTCCTGTGCATAGTGAAGGCCTGAATCCTGGCCAGGTCTCTAAACTAAGCAACTCATAAATAATCCTGAGCAAGCTGTGAGAAGATTGCTCACAACCAGCCTGGCTGACAGAATGAAACCAAATCTTTTCTGGTGGCACAGGCAGGAATTTCTATTTCCCATTTGCATGTGTGTGCATCTGTGCCTAAATCTGTTGTCTCTACATGTAAAGAAATGAATATTCAATCATTACTGTTCAAGCAATAATCCTGAATTGAAAACAAGCAGGTCTGTGAGTACTGACTCTACAATCCTCTTTTCCATTAGGGGTGTGGAGGTTTTTTTCTGGTTATTTTTGGCTTTTCCTAAAACAGTGTGAGTTGTGAAAAAGCTTTTAATTCAGTTTGGGGTATTTATACAATCTCCCTAACAAGTGAACTCTTTAGTATCCATTAAGGTGTGAGGTCCTCTACAGCTGTTTTGCAGCCTTCACTGTGGTGCTGAACCTGTTGTAATTTCCTTAGGCAGAACTAACTTCTGCTTAAGGATGCAAAAGTGTTGTCATGCTTTGATAAATCATCCAACAGGCAGAGACTGAGAATAGGAGATGCACCATGGTGCATTCCTGTGAGCATGGCAGATAGACTGAGAGCTGGAGCATGTCTCTGGCAGCAGTGTATTGAGTCTCAGATCCTAAGCCACGTTCTGTACCAGGACAAATGTTGCTTTAGATGTAATATCAGCACTTGATAACACATTATGTGGGGACTTTATAAAACTGCAGGTGAAATATCTCTTTATGAAAGGAACCCCAAGACTGGCAAGTACACTGGTTTTCTGTTGTCAGGTATTGTATGTTTATATTATAGAAGGTTGAAGTTATGTTTTGCAACATAATGCATAAATGCAGAATAGTGCATTTACTTTGATTTCTGTCTATAAATAAGGAAAACCCATTGAAGCCAACAGAAGCATATTCAATCTAGAAGGATTGTGCAGGCCATGAGGATAAAATCTACTTAGGCAAGCAACAGTGTTTTCAATATTGTGTCTAGAAAAAAAGTAAGTGCTGTTTTGTTGTGTCATGTGGAGAGAAGGTATTGGAACCACAGGGAGTTGTGTACGAGATTGTGCTGCAAGAAAATGTTAGTCAAAGTTATTGTGGTTTTGTTTGGTGTCTTTAAATTTAGCTCTTCCTAAAGGATTAGTAATGTAATTTTGACAGTGCTTTCCTGGGTAATTTCAGCCAAGCTTATCTGGGCAATATTATATCCAGTATATTGGTTGAAACAGAAAAAGTGAATTAAAGCAGGTTAGAAACCCAGTGAGAGCATTTGAGAGTTCATTGAATTGGACAAAGGTTGGAGAAAGGCAGCAATCTCAGTGCATTTTTAAAAAATCAGTTTTAAGTATTTGTGATTCCATAACAGTTAATCCTGTACCAGATATCTCAAAACAAAAGAAATGAGAATCAGGAAAATGTTACTAAAATTTTGCCATTTAGATAGCAGCCCTCACAGTACTGCAGACAGCAATCATTGTACATCATCTCTGTAGCACAAAATCTGGCTGTTGGCAAGTCCAGTTTTAGTGGAGTTTTCATTTATATCAGTTTTATCTCCTCCATTTTGTCTTGACTGTTACATTTTAGAAATAATCACTCAATGCTTAGCTTCATAAGCATTCTTTTGGATCAAAGGATGAATTTTATGTATTGCAGGTTCTGAGGTGGAGGTAGATATGGGAGGAGTAGGAACAGATGTTAGTTTCTGCAATTAATAGTATAACTTGAATGAATAACTTAAAGAGTGCCTGAGTGAATTCTCTGATTTCTGAATATTTTAAGGGTTTGCAATGACAAAGCTTTTGGGGGAAGGAGCAATACATTCAAGGCAAGCTGTGATATGTTTAAAGAATCTAGGTTGTAAGTTTTGATAGGTTCATGAAGAAAAGAGATTGCAGTTAACTCAAATCGTGGCATGAAAGACACCAATTATCTTTTACATCCCAGTTACATATGATGTGGATAGGAAATAAAAGGGAAGTCTGCTCTGGGAATCCAAAGGAAATACTTGGAAGTAGTGGCTGGGAGAAACATGACAGGGAGCAACAGACACTTGGGAAGCTCAGGCACTGAGGCTTGAAGGTTGTATTACCAGGAGCGTCAGGATTCAGTGGGGGTGGTAGGGCATCTGTCTTGTGAGCACAGAATGTGTGAATTGCTGGACCATTGTAGCCTCTTCAGGACACGTTGTGGTCCTGTCAGTCTGCCACCTGCTCTCTGCAAAGCCCCTCAGCCTTGTGTAGAAGTGTGTTGGTGCTGCCTTCTCGCCAAGGCTTACACTCTTCAAAGCAAGCCAGTGAGCTTCTGTTGGTACTTATCATGTTGCAGGCCACAGCTGAACTCCTGCCATGTAAGCCTGGGTTGTAAGAGCTCCTGTCTCTTTGCGGGAGGTCTTTTGTCCTCTGGGAAAGGCTTGCATTGCTCTGAGGATGAAAGAAATGAGCCTATCTCACTCCCCCCAGGCCTTTTGGATTTTAACTGTATGGAGTCAGTATGTATCCTAGTTGCAACCTCACCCAACCAGTCCTTCATCCTCTCTGGATGTTGTACTGCATGTCTGTTTCTATTCCATTGGCACTGCAGCATGTATGTGCTTAGTGTAAACCTTGCGTTACTGTATTAAAGTCTCTACAAATCCAAATAAATAATTATCTCATTAGTGATGGGAATCAGTCTTTTTTCTGCTGCTATTCTGCCTGTCTTCAATGCTAATCAGCCACAGAAATGTTCCAGTTTAGAGTTGTTATTTTCCTTTCCTTTTTTCTCATCAAGGGAACATCTAGCAATATAGTCCCAGCCTGGAATTCAAGGAAGTGCTTAGCAGGAAGCAGTTGGCACATAGCACCTCTAGCAGGTGTTATGCTTGCTAAAGCCACTTACTGTGAATTCTTAGCTGGCTAAATATTAAGAGATTTTTTGTAAAAAGCAATGCCTCACAGGCAGGAGTCCTTGTATGTAAAGTGGTGAAAATATGATGACTTCTTTCCTCAGGGCTCTAGAGAATCATCATTTTGCCTTGGAAGGAGAGATGGAGAACAGTGTCTACAACAAGGTGACACGGGCTCCTCTGGCACATCCCAACTATCAGCTTCAGTTTGCCGTGCAGCAACTTCAGCAGCAGAAACTTCAGTCAAGACAGCTGTTGGAGCAAAACCAAGCACGGCAACAGGTAACTAAGAAACGAACCTGCCTGGGATGTAGCAGTGCTGACTAAGTCTTAGATGTGCAAAACAAACCCAGAGACAGCACATATGGCACAGATTTTCTGAAGGAAGTAGCTCTTAAGTGGGTTGCTGTCGCTGACCGCTTGACCGCCTGGAGGTCAGGCAGGCGACATGCCATAGGTGTCCCAGTCACCAGCAGCTTCCTGCTCCGCAGCAGGCGGGAGACCAGCCGTGAGAGTCCTGTTCTCCAATATAGGCAGGACCCTCATCAGCCTGGCAGTCGCAGGTGGAATGGTCTGCTCTGTGCCCCCTGCTAGGGGCTGGCTGCAGCTGAATGGCAGAGGAGTGACGCAAAGGTAAAGGAGGAGAGAGGGACTCCTTGTAGCAGCAATATCCAAGTCTTTATTCCCCGACCCGGGGGCCGGGAGAACAGGGAGACATGAAGGGGGTGCTACAGTGAGCCGGCCTGATGGAATGGCCGCCTCTACTGGCAGTTGCAGGGACAGTTATACAGGGGGCGGAGAATGGGAGGAACAAGGGTACAACCAATAAGGGAATGACAAGGGGTGACACATAACCAAGAACATAAGACAAGGGGAGGAACTTATTTGAATCAACCAATGACAGGGATAACAGAACTGAACTTTCCAGAACTTAATTACATAAGCAATAAAGGTAATACATAAACATAAAGGAAAGAACCAATCCACAACCGAATAACACAGAACATACTAGATCGGGGGAGAAGGCCATCAACAAGGGGGACACCCAGGGGGATGTGGCCTAACCCTCGGTGCCGCCCAGGGCACCGCCCTCCTGGGCGGGGAAATCCACCCCCTGGATGTCCTCACTGATATACACCACTACAGGTTGCAACAAAACCAATGTTACTTGCAGTCATTTTGATAGCGTTTTGATACTGTGGTTCCCAGTAGCTTCTTCTATTACACTGACATCTTAAGAGCTGGAGGAAATACAAAAAAGGGCTTGTATTACTGATGTTGTGGATGACACCTGGATGCCAGAGGTGGACCACTGTGTATGGAACAGCATTTCCGTTTTGCATGGGGAATCTTTCAAGGTTATAATGACTTAATTGATATGCTTGTTACCTTACTTTGTTATTATGGGGAGAGAGATGTATTCTGAGTGATGTCCAAAAGCCTTCCCTGCTAAAAGGAAGGAAGCCTTTGGGTGAACAAACTTTCATTCGAACAGCTTGGTGTCCAATAGCAAGGAGCTGTTTGTTCACAGTCTGGCATGACTGGACTCCCATGAACAGACCTAACACATGGAGGTCTGAAGTCCCACTCTCCCTCCTGTGAAGCAGATGAGTCATTAGTCAGGGTCCTTGAGAATAGATTATAGGCAAATTGCCCTCATCCTTTTCTAGGAGCATCTTGAAGGAGAGGCTCTTCTGCTTTTTGCTCTGTGCTCTCCTTCTTTCCAAGCCCTTACTTAGCCATGTAATTTCCATCCTCAGCTTCTCTCACCTACAGTCTTCTCCCTCCCACTCCGTGCAGGAGGTCTTCCTTTCATCTCTGTCCACGGGGCTCTGGGTGGGCAGATGTGGCTGCTCATGAGTTCAGGAAAGGGCCATAAACTGGCTTGTGCCTGTGAAGAGGCTGGAGCTGGCCATGGGGCCTGGCTGAGCCCTCTTCTAACTGCTGACATTGAGCTGATGTTATTCTTGGCCTGGGGCAGAGCCATTACTCAGGAGTTTCTGTTAAAATGATTCTTTGTTAAACCTCCTTTCACCCCCACAACATCCCCCCTCCTTTCTCTCCCTCCCTTCTCCTTCTGAGTGAAGCATTTTGGAGTTGCTGTATTGAGGCTATTGCCATGCTGCAGGGCTCAGGCTGCACTGAATGACGTTAATGGAGAAAGATACTTGCTGAACATGGGGACCTTCAGACTTTTTGTCATGAATAGAATGTTATCTTAATAAAATTATTCTCTCTTGGACACTTCCTGTCCAAGACATTATATGGAGCCAGCCATCCCTCCTCTTCCAATCACAGTTGCATCGCTCCTCTGATGCCCCCCCTGCCAGTCACAGCACTACCCTTGTCTTCCCCTGCACTCGCTCTAGCTTTCTGTCATTGACCTCTTCCTTCTGCTAGTTAGCTTCTAAGACTTCAGTCCTTTAACTTGGCCGTTCTAAGAACTGCCTTCTCTTTTCTGCTGCTTATGCATTCTCTGACCTACATCTTCTGACCCACACTGCTTTGGCTTCTGCACCACCCTTTCATGCTGACCCTTATTCGTCCTCCCTTTTAAGCTAGAGTTCATATAGCTTATCCTAGCCTGCCTGGCTTTACCACATTTCCTTGTCAGTGTCACCTATGCTACCTATCTCCCATTGCCTGCTGTTCCCTTTCTCTTCCTTCCCATGTATTGAGATCTGCTACATCCTTTGTTGCTCTTGCCTGGTACATTCAAATTTGTCAGTCTCCCCTGAGCAGAAGAAATATATCCCCCAAGACTGAAGGCCTATCACTTGAAAGAGTGTAATCGTCTCTCTACTTTGGGGAATGCATGCAGGATATCTCCAAGACTGTTTCATCTGATTGTTCAAGTTCTTGTTATGGTTAGAAGGTAGACTAGCTATTTGTCAGTAGCTGAAGTACATCTATTAATTAATATATCTTGAGGCACACCCTGTGGCGTGACGATGCAACATGACTAGATGCCAGTCTTTCCTTGTGTTTCTGGCAAAGGGACTAGTTACATGTATGACTATATATATGTGATCAAGTAACAGAAGCACCATGATTAATAACACAGCAAATGCTTCTCCTGTACATTAACCAATTCACTATGTTGGAGATGAGATGGATGCACTGGAAAGCATGGGCTTTTCTAGTCAAGTATTTGTGTCATAAGAATCCCTCCATCTACCATGCAGTAGATCTGTCTTATCATGTGTGTTAACATGAAGGCTTGCTGTGTGCTTTGTTGCAGCACCCGCTCTTGGTTGAGCACTTTCCAGACACTTAAGAATGATGATGATTTCTCCAGGCATTTAACAATCTGCAGAACAGCAAATACTGTGTGGGTGGAGGAAGAGGAATAATAACGAACATTTTCACTCGTATGCAGAAGTTAGTTCACACAGTGTAGTACAGTAGAAATAGACGTCTGATGCCAGAATAGGTACTTTGTTAGTTGGACAAAAAGAAAAACAACAAACTGACTGGATGAGAATCTAACAAACAAATAGATGGAGTGATATGGACCAGGAACAGAGGCAGTACTGACCTTGAGAAAAGAGAACAAAAATAGAAGGGGGAAGAGTTTGAACATAGAGACAAGAAGCTTAAATCTGATATCAGTAAAATCAAGGAACAAGAATTGCAAAATCAAACCAAAAGACAAGAAAAACAGTCTTATAGCTGTATTTTTAATGTTTAAAGGAGACTTCATGTGACACATTATGACCTAGATGTTATTATCACTGCTGCAGTTGGCAAGACAGTTAATATACCATCATTGTTTATTCTCTAATTGTTTCCTGTACTGGAAAGATGCCATTAGCTGTTAGGGAGGTTCCTTCTTTGTGTGGCTATGTTCTGTCTGCTTAGCATAACATCTACTGGGTTTAAAATTTTATGCCAAACATTTCACATGGGAAAAAAGCTAAATTAAAACAAGGGAAGTACAATTGTATGGCAGAATGATCCCCGTCAGTCTTGCTTACATCAAAAAGGCTCATGTTAAACAAGACATGAATCATGTTAATGAGTTGTGTGGGCAGTTACGTGATCACATTTTCAGTCACGAGTTTAAGTAGATTTTATGGTGTAGAACATTAGGCTAAGTTAATCTTAAATAATTCTCCTCTCAGTCATTTAAAAATTGTATGTCCTCTGAAATATGCCTCATTTGATGAAGTTCAGCAAATTTTTGTCTTTTAATATTTGTGATTCTCTTCTGACATCCTTACCATTTGACATCCTTACTTACATCTGACTGGAAATGCTGAGTACTGTGAATAATATTCCTAGTATTCCTAGAACTTTATTATTCCTGCCTGAGGATACAGGGCCTCTTTGAATGTAGCCTCGAACATCATTAAACTGTTTTCTAGGCTGTTATATATTGAACTGTTGTCAGATTTGCACTATCTCTTTTCCTTCAGTTTCTTGTTCATTCTTGTTTTGTTGCTTTCTCCCTCAGATTGTTTTCCCACTAAGTGTGCTAACTGCCATTTTTCCTATTTGAGTCTTGTGATACTGATGAGTCAAAGTCTCAGTGTAAGTAAAACAGAACAACCATTCTGAAAGCAGTAGTCTGAGCTGATTTATACCAGCTGAAATTTTGTCCCCATGTTTCTGCTCCTGTCACTATTATTAGAATTATGGGAACGCCCAGATGTATTAACTGTCTTTCCAATACAATGATACAGCCCAATCCTTGCCCCAGAGAACTAGCAGTACTGAGAGAGAAATAAAATTGAAGTCACCAAGTCAACTGAATTTAGTATATTTTCTTCTTGCTCTGAAGAATTTACCAAGGAGGACATGGTTCAGGACAGTCTGTGCATACCATGAGCTTGCTCTTCTTTAAGACCCCAAGATACTCCTCTTAGTGCAGTTTAACACTATGGTAGTTAATAGTACATTTTGAGCCTGCTCTGTATCTCTTCTTTGTGAGTTTTCAATTCAATGGATTGTTGTATCCAAACTGATTTAACTGAATGCAGTAGTATGTATTCAAAAGAATTTCCACTAAACAATTTATGTGACTGGAAAGGTCTTCCAAGACTTAATTCTCTATATTTTTGCAATGTTATCTGAAACACAATTGCTTTTCTAAAAGTGGTTGTATTTTGTTGGGTTTGCTTTCTTTTTCTTTCTTTTTTTAAACTTAAAATCTCGTTATTGTTTATTCCTTATAAACATCTCAGTTTGCAGCACCAGGGATTTGGAACTAGCTGCACGGGTTTTTATGCAATACATGTGTGTGTGCATCTGTCTGTCAGTTCTCATACACTGCTGAGTCTCTCATCTTTTTCAGACTTGCTGATCCAATTGAATGTGAATGATTGTGGGATAGAAATCTCACAGCTATGTTTCATACAAATTTCATTAAATTCAAGAGCCACATATCTGGGAAAGGAGTTCAACTACTATTCCCATTAAGGCAAAGGCTGCAGCATGAGACCACTCTTAATTAGGCAGCACAAAACCAACACAAGAATGCCCAGACCCTTGAAGGGAGGCATAATTTGGGGTATGCTTTATATTAGATGCTGTAAGACAGATTCACAGGAAATGAGCTTCATGACATCCTCTGGTCACACAATGAACGTGTTTTTGCTTGCAACATTTGTTCCATTACAGTGCTAGGGATGGGTGTTAGATACAGGGATGGTCAGTGCCAGGAACATTCTTTCTGTTTTTGAAGATCATTAATGTATCTGCTTTTCTTCGAAGTACTACACTACCTCTCTGCTTTTAATCACTAACAGCCCAAACTTAGCTGCTACTGGCTAAAACTCTTAGACGTTCATTGTCCTTACTGACAAGGTGTACACATTGAGATTTTCTAATTAAAAACTACTCTTTTTTTGTACAGATAATACTTTGTGTATGGTGTTCATGTTGTAGATGTGGAAGCAATGAGACACTGCTTCAGTCTGTGACTTAGGGAAAAGTGCTTTCTCTGTCAGTGCTAACTTTCTTCATGGGCAAGACAGGGTTAATGCTGTCCTGCCTCCCCAGAAAATTGTGTGCAAGAATTAACTCACTAATAATTTAAAGAAATTTTAGCTAAAATGTCTTACAGCTTTTTTAGTATTTTTCAGATTTGTAGCCCTAGAGCCTTGTTAGGGTAGCAAATGCCTCCTCAACATCAAGTTAAATCTGCCAGCCTGGGAACTGTAATTGAGAATTTTTCACTTGAAGCAGAAATAGTTGTAGGGTGCTACCTGCTTCAGGACTGCATCTGTCAGGGTTTGTCTAGGCTTCTGCTCTCCCTAGGCCCTTCGCCTTCAGAATCCTGAGGGATAAGGTCTGTCTCCTATGTTTTGGATGTGCTGAAAACTCTTCCCAGCCCTTCCTTTGTGTGGTCAGGCTCTGCTCTCCCTGGCTGTCCTCTTTATTTGCACAGTAGCTTCTCCTGGTTTCCTGTCCTGTCCCCATGGAGTTCACAGCAGGGCAGTATACTTTGTAGGCGAATCCAGAAGCCGTGGTTCTTGTCAGCTTCCAGTCTCCCCATCCTTGCCTGGAAGACAGCCAGAATCTCAGCACAGTGTGAAGACAAAGGCCTTTTTGGAAGTCTAACCCCCAAGAAAAACATGTATGACCTTTCTTTAGGCAGGTTTCAGCACAGTTTGTGCCGATCAGGCTTTGTTAGAGCATCTGTGTTTGCTGTTTCTTCAGAGTCATGGACCTCCTTGCCAGTGCATATTGACACAGGGAAAGGGCTATGACTGTATGCATTGAGGACTCCAGGATCTTAGTGATTTTAGTAAGAAGAAAAAGAACTTACAGGAAAAATGCATAATATCAAAAGAACTTATGGGAAAGATGGATAATACTATTTCACAGTGAAATGTCACTGCTGAGTAAGAAGTGGGTGCAGTGACTTGAGGGTCTCCATCCCAATCCTATGATGTGTCAGGCTCTGAGATGCAAGAGACTAAACCAAGTTCCATTTTAGTTTGTTTTTCTGGGGAGAGGTGGGGTGTGACTGCTATCTTCCAGACTTCTGCACTTGTACTAGCTTCCTAATTCAAAATCTGGAAGCTGCAATCAAGGTAGAGCTTCAGGGAAGGGAGAGGTTAAGAAGGATTGGGAGCTCAAGGGCGTCTTGTCAGTGAGCTCTAGTTAGGAAACAGGCCTGTTTTGGCTCCTGCACTTCCCATTCTCCCTAGAGCTCTGCCTTGTCAGAAACGCCTTCCCACACACCACTGCTCTGCCATTTGCCAGAGAATTGCGGGGGAGAGGGGCTTTTCCTGTCTGTGTGCTGAGACTCAGCCAGCTCTCAGACTGTGGTTTTCTCTGGAGCCTGAAGTCCATTTGCTGTGGCTTTGTGTGTTTTCCACCCGAGGAGAAACTGAGGACAAACTCAGAGAAGGGCGCTGCTCCCAGGGTCACACTGAGGGCTCAGCTCTTCCCCTTATCTCCTATTACTGACCTCTGGATGCCAAGTTCCAAAGTTACGGTATTGCCTCTGTGCTGGGAATCTGACTGACTTCGAGGAAGGACAAAGCACAACTCCCAGCAGGTTGCTCCTTTCTGAAGAGAGTTTAGCAGTTTGCAGAGCTCCCATAGGGGAAACGTTCTCCACTCCCTGCTTTGCCAGTCCGCTGCTCAGTTCTCCAGTGTCTCGTAACATGCAGATTCTTTGGTTCCCTATGTCAAATCTCCAACATGTTTACTCTCCACATGCTATAGGAATAGAAATATTTTCTGTTCCCTGATATTACTGGGGATTTCCTTTTTGTCAGTGGTGGACTTCAAGTTCCTTTTTCAGAAGAAGGTACCCTAGAGGTTTTCTGTTATTCCAAGCATCTACACAGTTAGACCTAATAAGTGGCACTGCATCGTCTTCCCCAAAACCTTTCTCTTTCCTAGAGCTGTGTCTCAGTCCCACCTCCCACATGAAGAATAATATAGCAAGATAATGCAGAAAGTCAGTGTAATGAAATCTTTATTTCTTTGTGGGTGGGAGCCCACTGCAAGATTAGATTGAGGATTGGGCCTCTTGTTTTTTAATCTAGAATAGTGGAATTTTGTGGCGGTAGTGAGGTTGTCTGCCTTCCTAGAAGCTAGTCCTGGCTTCCAAGGGCATAAAATTCAGCTCTAAAAACTACTTTACTGACTTAACAACTTAACTCTTTATGTGTGGAACTTTCCCTGGAGCCCTGGGGTTGCCTTCACCAGGCAGATATTATCCCTCATAAAAATGTCACCCACCTGCATCAGCATTCTCAGCAATGTTCACAGAGGTAATCACCAATTACTATGGAATTTTTTTTTTCTTTTTTTACCCAGGCTGTTTTTGCCAACTACTCACAATCCAGCACCAGTCATATATCTATGCCAGCTGGCTCTGATGCCCGCAAGACATCAAGTGCCACTTCTAGTATCCAGAAGGCAACCAATTTGCACAAAGTGATGCCATCCCAGAGTACAGCTCCTCAGCTGGTTCCAAAGCCTCCAACAAACCACAGACAGGCAATGATCAGAAAGGCTGCAGCCCAGAGGATTTCCAAGTAAGTTTTATCTCTTCCATCCACAACAGGGAGTTGACACTGGTTCCCCTGAAAATGAAAATTGGAGAAGAAACTGTCTACATCTAACTCTGACAGATCTTTTTGGCTGTGCTGTCCAGGATAAATCTCAGAATAACCTGAGGTGTACATACTGAAATAAGCATTGCACTATGTTGCAGTTGTGTATTTCACAAGGGTATGGAAGGTAACTGTAACATCATACAAAGGTAAGGACATAGGAACTGTCAGACTGATCCCAGAGTAGGATTCAGTAATGTAAATACAGGTTGCTAGTGGCATTTTAGATGCCCAGGGCTATTCCACCTGACCTCCAGCTGCTATTCCAGGTGAGTACAGGTCTTCTGTAGATGTTGTGTTGTATCTGCCAGTCCCATGCAGATGTCTCAAGTAACTTGATAGCACTAATTATGGTACATCTATGTTTAGGCACTTGAGTCACTCCCTCTGTTTAATCTTTGATGGGGGCTAGAATCTGGTGGGTCAGAAGAGGGTGCCAAAAAAACCCCAAAACAAAACAACAAAGCAATCCAATACCTTTAACAAGATACTCTGCCCTTGAGCCAAGTTTTTCCATAAATTTAACACACAATGTTGGATTTAGGCCTTCAAGCACAAATGTTTATTTAATTTGAAATGTTTATATTGTGCCTGATGTAATGATAGCTTCTCTCATTAACTGTAGAAATCCTTCTTTTAACTTTTAGTAAGCTTTTAGTTATATAGTGCTTGCTATTCTAAGGTAAGTGGATGAATTTGACAGTTACCTTTAAAAACAAATGTTATCTTTAAAAGCCAACAAAAATATTCACTATGAAATGTTGCTTACTGATTGTAAGTTTCCTTCCTTTCCATTTCTTGGTATGTCTTCTCCTTTGTGCACTATGAGAAAATGTGAGCAAGACATCTGGGTTTTCAGCTTCCTCAACCCTCTGTTTATCTCCTCTTAAATGGCAGAAGTGCTTTAGTTTAAATCCTTCATCAGGTTTTTCCTCATATATCCTCAGACTTGTTTCATCCTGAAAAATTACTTTCATAACTTCCTTCCTTGTACTTACTTTACAGCCAGAAGAGTTGTAAAGCTTTCAGAGCAAGCTCCTGTGAGGTTTCCTGATCCTGTTTTCACTTCCTGTTTAAAGAGAGAAGTTTTAGTTTTAGATTACTGATGAAAGACACCTTATGAATATGCCGTCAGTGTGTGTGAATCAAATCTGGAACTGCAAGGCATATTTAAGGAACTTGGACAGAACTGCTTTGTGGTAGCACAGACTCTTTCCCATGGGAATTTTTCTCTTCTCCTCCCTGTGTTTTATAAATAAAGATAAGGTTTGGATGTTATTGAAACTGTCTCTGGAAAGATGGGCAGTTCTACCTGGCCTATGGGCCTAGGGGGAGGTTTTGAATTGACCCAATCCGGAGAAACTTTTAAAAGTCTATATAAGTTTTAGAATTAAATAATAAAATCAGAATTTCGCCTCACCCGATCCAGCCTGGTTATTGCACGCGGCTAGCAGTTCACAGCGACACTGCTTTGGGGAAGTTTGTGTATTTGCTGCCTGTACTCTTGCTATCTTAAGAGACAGCACACAGAATTAATCCCCCAAAACTATTTAAAAAGAAAACAAGATGTTAGTAAATTTTGCCAACTCAGCAAATGCAGATGTGAGCATCAGGTCTGGCAGGTATGTTCTGGTAGGTTTGCTGTCTGATTTCTTTCATGTTGGGTGGCTCTTGTTAGTACAGGTGACAGGCTGTGTCAGTGGGATTCTCTGCTGAGCAGCAGGGATGTGTATTTGAAGATGCCGGTGTGCTGTGCTCACTTCTTGGCAAAAGAAATGTTTATCCTTGTGAGATGGAATTGCAGCTCCTTGGACAGACTTTACTTTGCTGCATTTTTGTGGTTTCTGCTCTGTGACAGGCAGGAGTGTGGGAAAACCGGAAAAAGTTCAGCACCAAAAATGCACAGAAGGGGGAAAAAAAGCAAAAGATTCCTTCAGAATTTCAGAAAACTAATCCAAATATTGAAGGCTGCAAGGAGCCGCTCCGGAAATATTTTCCAAGTTGCCTTTCAGTCTCCAGCACAAGGCTCCAAACCCATTCTTGCCATTCATGGATCTTGCAGTAACATTTTTTCACTTACATGGAAAACAGCAGTGCCTAGCTATATTTCCAGCATACTGAGAGCTGATCATTTAAAAACTGCTATGTCTCAGACTAATTTAATCTATTCATTGTTGTCAGTAATTTAATCTATTCATTGTTGTCAGGAAAAGACCAGATACACATCTGCAGAGGGGAGTGAATGGAGAAAAGCCTCTGTGTGTCAAAGGAATATAGACTAGAGAAGAAAAAGATGTCTTGCATGCTCCAGCCTGTTTTCTACAGTCCCTAATAATTGTGTACAAAGTATTCTCGGACACATTGTGTAGTCTGCTTTTAAAAAATTCCAGTGGTAGAAACTCTCCTGTGTGCCATAAAAGTCTATTTAAGAATCTAGACAACCTTTCTATCAGCTAGTTTCTCCTGATGTGCTATCTGAATTTTTCCTTTGTTTCAGCCTGTTGTACCGTGTTCCTCTTCTTGAACCCTAAACACTTTCTCATGTAAATACTTTCCATCTTCTGAATATCCTTTAACTTTTTGGAGTAACCTAATTTTGCTTAGACTTGTTGAGGTTTTGTTAACCTCAGATAGTAGTTCTACCTGCCAAGTCCTTAATTGTCTTGAATTTACTGTATTTTCTTCAGTTTGTCAAGAATGCTTGGACTGTGGCATCCAAAGTTGTACTTTTCGGGTGTGAGACTACCATATCCTTAGGTTATGACATGGCAAATATCCCTCTCCATAACATCTTCTTGGCTGCTTCATTTGTCTGTCAGGTCACTTTTGATTTGCTGCCTTCTCTCACCCCCTAATACTTCTTGGCTGTTTTCCTGATCTCTTTCCTCAAAGAGGATCTCAGTGCTATGTATTATTTCTACAAGACTCACTGAAACTAATCCCATTCTGTTGTTAAAGCTCTCATGTCTCTTTTTCTCCCCCCATATGTTTCAGTAAGCCAGACCTTATTTCTGTTTGCTCTTGCACTGCCTGGCTTTTGTTTCACATCTTAATAAAGATCATAATTTTAAAGTTGTTTCTAGAATTTCTCCAGAGACAGGACTGTGATGACAAAACTAAAATCAACTTTTGTCTCTTTGACCTATCTCCTCCTTGCATGCGTTATCAATTCTCTCCCAGCCAGCACACATGGCTTCCAGAATAGGAAGAAACAAGAAGTAGAAAACTCAACTACAAACAGAATGACATGCTAAAGGTGAACATTACTGACTAATTCAAAAACTATCTAGTAACTTGGACACTTCCCTGGTTGAAACATAAAGGAAAAAATAATGGAACACCCAGACAATTCAATCTTGTCTTTTCAGTTCCTGGCTTCTCTTGTTTTTGTAAAAGGTGGTAGGTTGACTTTATAATGGATTGTGTCCAAAGCAGACTCCTTGCTTAAACTAACAGAGTGGAAAACTGGGGCCCATATTAAGGTGTGGAAAAAGACTAACTGGGAGAAATGGTTTAGTATGCGCCTCTATGCTGAAATATAGTCCCATAAAATGGTCTCACAGGACTCCATAGTTTTGATTAAATGTGCTCATATCACTAGTAGATAGTTATTGAACAGCTAACACAACAAACTCTTTTTTTTTTTTCCCAGAGTCAGACTGGGTTTTTCCCACTGCTCATGTTGCCACTAATATTGACAGGTCTGTGACCCATGAAGAGACCTGCTGATATTTTGAGATAGAGATCACAGATACAGTATTCATAAGCTATGGAATGAAGCAGATGTCCCTGGAAGCAATATTTGATGTATGGAATCTTCATGTTACAGATGATAACATGCAAAGTAGAAAAGTATATTAGCTCAACTGTTCACCAGAGTGAACTAGTACAGGTGGTAGATGAAAAATCTTTCTGCTTTTAGGAATGACTAAGTCGTAATAAGTACACATTTCTGTGCTATCATTCACATAGTAGCTTTTCAGAAACCTTTTCTCTGTGACAGCGTCAAGAAGAGCAAGGCTTTGAACAACCTGTGAATAGAGCCATCAGTCAAAGAAAACATCTCAGAAAAATTGATCTGTCAATATTAGACCACTGTATATAAGGAGAGGAAATGCTAGGTAGAGAAAAGGAGCATATTGTTCAAGATGTTATCAAAGAGAGACCAAGAAGATGACCAAGTTTACCAGCAGTAGACCAGAACATTACAAACTATTGGGGATATTGATCAGCATGGCATAATTTCTTGTACTGAATATCTCTATAAATGTCATAACAACTCTATTCAGGAAGCCTTTTGAAATAAATATTCCTTTCAAGTCCCACCACCACAGCACAAAAATGTTTCTACCTTGTTCTCTCTTGTTTTACATGGTGCCAGCAATAGAAGAGCCAGAGTTCTTCTCTATTGTAACTAGTACAGAAATAGGGTAGAGGGGATGAATTTCTCCAGGGTTCAGGAAATCTATCCTAGAGTGGAGAGGAGTCCTGACTGCAGTTGGACACAGAAGTAGCCAGCTTGTCTAGGATGCACTGGCCAAGCCTAGCAAATGTGCCAAAAGTAGATGATGATCACAGAGTGAGGCCTGTAAAACACTATGGTTCTGTTTTGTATCCTGTCTTGCCCGTGTGTGAAGTGTTCTAAGTGGGCTGGGTACATCACACACATAAGCTGAGTGCCCACTGAAAAGAGGACAGGCAGCAGAATACACTTGTAACAGTTACTGGAACCCCTTTGACTGTTTTGCTACTGCTGTACTGCAGCATGCTTGTTTTTTCAGCTCCCGAATATCTGGGTTAATCAGGCTGCCTGACCCTTAGACATTTTTGGCAGTGAAAGCAGTGCATCTGAAAGACATGCCTTGATTTAACACCCTGACACTGCTGGGCTCACTAGACCTGTAGCTTGTAGCCCTTGGCTAGCCTCAGATCATACACACAGATATGCATGCAGGGGTACCCCATCCAAGAACAACAAAGAGGAACAAGCCTCCCTGGCTCTGGGTCTTTACATCTGTTGCTGTCCTCTTGTCAAGCCTGGGCTTTTTGTGATGTGAATATGTTAGTGTCAGATCTGTCTGGTTCCACTGGAGTTTTAGATGCATCTGTAGCATCCCAGAAATAGGTTGTTAAAACAAAGGTGTTCAAAATTCAGTCAAAAAAGTATTTCTCTTTCACCTGTGGAACAGAATTTGCAGTCCAAGGCTGGGCAGCTTAGTGCTGGTCTAGTACCTAAATTAAGGAAGCCAGTGTCAGTTTCAAGGAGGAGTTAGCTGTATAGGAGATAGAAAGGAGCAATGACAGATACTTGAATGGAGGGGACAATTGGGATGGTGTTCTTGTTAGTATTGAAGAAGAAATGGAGAACATAACAATGGATTGCATTGGAGAAGTGGAAGCAAAAACAACAGACATTAAAAGTAGGAAACTGAGAAAAGGCAGTAGGATTTCAGCCAACCCAAGGAGGAAGAAAGTGGAAAGGGATTAACTCAATTTAAACAGTGAATATGTTCTGGCACTGAAGCTTCCATCGGGACAGCACAGAGAGTACGAGGGAGTGAGGTTAGCATGGTGGGAGATCCCAGGAGGAGAGCTGTGAATGAGCTCTCAGAATGAGGTGACTGCTGAAACTACAAGAATCAAGGTACATTGTGGGCAGGCAGAGAAGAAGGGCAGGTCTACAGAGGTAAAGAAATTTTTGAACAATAAGGTGTGACTATTCCCTGTTTTGCTTTTTTGTTGTTGTACTTGATCGCATTCTTGATTACTTTTTCGACTTGCATTCTACCTACAGAAGGGTAAACTGAATCTAGCTGTCAGTTGTGCTGTGTTAACAAAGTTAATTATGAGAATGGAACCTCTGTGTAAGAAGCATAAAGATCTATCTGGATTCTCAGCTCCCAGAAGGACCATGCAATAGCAGCACAAAAAACTCCATAAGTGCAGATCCAAAATTCTCTCCAAGAGACAATAAACATAGAAACAGGCACCTCATTTGACAATAGCATTTCCAGTTAAGACTGACTGAATTAAGGGTTTGTGGTGTGTAAATGTATCTGCATCCCTCTCCCTTCATTTACGGACTCCAATTTATTTCACTGAAATCCAGCTGAGATAAAATTCAGGAGTCCCTCACAGACCTTTTAGCTGTCAGGAACACCTGGCTTACTGGCAACTTGCTGACCTTGAAATCTGGAAGCAAAAGGTTTCAGATAAAACCATAGAATCTGCACATGTTTAAACAGTGAATTAGAATTTAAACAGTGAATAACAGTCTGTTAGTAGTCAGGGCATCCCATAGGGATTGGAGATTACGGTGCTCTTCTGGGGATGAGCTGACAGCAACTGAAATGAATGAGAGAAGAAGGACTCTGGCAGAGATGAGTGTACACACAGAAGTCTGGAGTGATCAGAAATGGGTTGGGCTGGAAGGAAGAAAAGCAAGGAAGAATAAGGGAGGAGAGGACAAACCAGAAATAGATGGATAATTGTATAGATTTTTAAGGACAGAATAGAATGCTTGCAGCTGTATGGCTTGCCCTTCCCTTGTGAGTAGACCCAATTTTTATTTAGGAGAACATGGTCTCAATTTAGTAATGAATCTTTGTAAATTAAAGTAAGTGCAGTTGTCGTCTACAAATCATAGTTTTGCTGTAACTCAGGTGCTGAGATCAATGCAGAAGGATTTGCATAAGGTGTCTGCTTGAGAAATGGCACTGAATTTCTGGAAATTAGATGCATCCCATGTGTCTCAGTTTCCAAGTGAGCAATCTTGGCTAAATGAGCTCTCTCTGCTAAGGCAAGATGCAAAGACTTAACTCTTGAATTTAGCATGTTTTGACAGCATGTGCATTTCTGTGCAACAGTTGCTTAATCACTTTAATTCAAATCATTGGACTAAGATGACAACAGCATTACTAGTTTAGATGTATGTTGGTGGTCCAATACAATTTAATATCTTCTGTATTCTCCAGAATCAGCTTCCAAGGCACGTGAGACAATTAAGTGTGTCAGTCACATAGAAATTTTCCTGGTGGCTTGACTGTTCATTTGTCTTGCTCTGCTTTTTTGGAGTCATTTGTTGTCGCTGCCTTTTTCATACCATGTTCAGGCACAGCTTCATGGTTACAGTCCCAGTGAGATTATGTGAACTAGGAGAATTCTCATTTTTTTTTGTTTGAGACTTTTATTCTTCCTTCCTATGTCACTTCTTTTCTCTGTCTAATTTTATGGTTTTACCCTTATTAGGGTGACTTCCACTGAAAAGCAACTGAATGGATTCCAGAGCAGCCTTCACAGTGCTGCATCCTGTGAGCCAGGGACGTATTCCACAGGTGAGTGACAGTGCCAAAGACTGTGAAAGTGGAGGTGGGCATGCTGGGATGCTTTCATCTTTATCAAGAACTGGAAGGGAAAAAAACTTTCTCATCAAGAAGAAACACAGCTGCCTCCTCTGCATGTAGTGGTTTCTAGCTAACAGTCTGGGTTCAGCTGTGCAGGGAATTTATACCCCCTGGGATTAAAAAGACTAAACAGAAGGGAGCAAGGCTGAGTTTCATAGAGTTGGAATACCCCTTAAAATGTGGCTGGGGAAAAAAAAAAAGGCACCTTGGCTAAAATGGTTCCTTTTTGCTTTAGACTTTGGCTCAAGATGCTCTGTTGTTTAAGCTTGGCCTGTAATAAAGGGCCAGGACATTCTTTACATTTTTCTTTGGTCTTGCAGAAAAGCTCTTAGTTCAGAAATACATAGCTGAGACTTGTGAATCAGCTGCATAGTGAAGTCAATGAGTAGAGGTGAAAGTATCCGATAGAAAATCAGACACTGAGAGTTACAGAATCAAATCTTCATCATTCCCTAGTGGCTATTTAATTCAAACAGGTTTATCTGCTGTTAAGTTTTCAGCAAATGAGGGCCCAATCAATTTTTCATTCATGCAGACCTATTGGCAGGTAGAGCATGGTCTTGATAAACCCATACTACCCTTGACTCAGAGTAATTTGTGATAGTTCTGTAATGAAATATGTGGACGGATTATGTTCCAGAATGCTTTGAAAAATTATGTTTCTGACCTTCTGTTTTGCAGTAAAACTGTGAAAAGATGACTTGACTGTCACTAATACAGTGATCTTTGTGTTTCCAGAGGCTGAAAGAAAAGTTTGTGGAGGGGTGAACTACCCAGTTCATCTCTTGGATATTCATCTCTGAAACTTAAAAGATGACGTTTCCATTATTAATGTCAGTGATTTTTTTGCTGATCCTCTAGCACAAACATTCAGCTAATGCACTTAACGTACAGTTCCAAACTGCCTCCCACACTTCACCACCTGCCAAAAACTCCAGTTATCCTACCAGAAATTTTATAGGGTGAATGGCCATAGTCAATATAAAACACCCTATGGTACATTGGAATGTGACAGTGTACTCTGGCATATAATGGGATTATCAAAATAAATAAAATTATGTCAACCCTGTGGTATATGTATAGCTGAATCAAAAGTTTTGGTCTGCTGTGCAAGTTAAGTTTTTAGTACAGTATATAAAGCAGGGTTACAGATAAATTTAAAAGTAAATGTAAAAATTAAGTTCTCAATATATTGACCAAACTGGTTTGCTGAGCAGACTTACAAGAAGGTGTTTATGTGCTGAATTCTGCCTTCTTTTTTGTATTTTCAAGAGCACTGTCACAGTTGCCACCCTGTAATTTTAATCTTTCCAAGAGAATCTCTCCATCTCCTCTGGATACTGTTGTTATGTGTGGCCATGATAACTGTAGGTAGCATTTTGCTATCCTTCCCCATTTCTGTGAATACTTAGTGCATGCATGAGGATGGTTGATAATATTAATGATGGAATGCAACAGCCAGAGCTGGAGGAATAATACAGGCTAGATAACAACTGTAAAGTTCAGGGTAGTCACTTCTCTGTGAATACTTATAATCCAGTGAGAACTCAGAACTTCAGCTCATGTTTCCTTCTGTAGAACTGGTCTAGCTGCACTGTGCTAAACTACCCTCTCTGAGGATGAAACAAAGGGTTAGTCTGCTATTTAGCTAAGAGTATCAGGGCTTAGGTAAAGCCCAAGTTTGGCTAGGGGTAGGCTAGTAGAACCATGGTGGGTGGGTCACTCAAAGTTTCCTTGCTGCTAAAAGAGGTGCATAGCTCCAAGAACAGCGTTAAATATTGTGGTGATTAAACTAACTGGAGCAAAATGTTTGTTCTTGGAAACTGGGGAATGATATTTTCTTCAGCTTTGCACCAAGCCACTGGTATGCATCAGAGGCTGCTGTGCCCAGTTTATGTGTCTCAGAAACAGCTCTGGTCCTTGCTGCAGGAACAGCTGTTTTTCTTCTTCACTCTCTCCATTGATTGCTTACACAAGGGCCCTGATTTCCTCTCAGCAGCAGTTTACTTTGGGTTACTGTTTCACATGTATTTAGTATCCTAGATACCAACTAGAGAGGTTGGACACTCAAGTCATAAAGCAAATCACAGAATAAACTGCAAGCATTTAAAGATAGAAGGCTGTGAAAAACTGCAGATATAAAAGAGGAATCAGGCAGAACCTCTGTATAAACACATACACACAAATGTTCAAAAACGTCTGAGAAGCTTGAATAGACCTCCTCTAACAGCCTATCTGAGAATAGTTACGGGGCTCTGTGGAGAAGAAGCATAAAGGTGTCACAAGTGATCTTAGCTCAAGCCAGGATGATGCTCAATGGAAGAGACAGTCAGCCAGTATGGAAGCTTTTAGCTAGACTGTCCAGAAGACAGTTCAGTAGTGGTTAGTGCTGCAGCTCTAGAACAGCAGTTGTAGACACTGTTGTGCGGTGGGCTCAGGCTCTTGAGAACAGATCCTTTGAAATAAAAGTAAAAACAAAAGTCAGCATTTCTGCACAGTAGCTCAGGATTCAGAAACAAGCCACCAGTACAGTGAAAGTAGCCTCATCCTCATTTCATAGAGAGTCAGAAGTTGTGTGAGGTGTCTGTCACTGGTGTAATGAGAGAGAAGGCAGAGAGCCTCATGACTCAAGATAGCAATTGAAGGTTATTTGTAGTTCTGAAGAGACAGGTTCTTATCAAAATTTGTGAAAGTTTAGCAGGATTTATTCTAATAAAGAAATGATAAGAATTACTATCTTTAGGGAACATTCAAAATGCTTGTGACCCGATTTTTCACTGAAGTTAAACACCCAGCCACTAGTGGGTTTCTGAAAATACAACCATTAACACATGGCTTTTTTTATTCTGTGTTAACTTTGAGGGTCCCTCAGCATTACACAGATTGTTTCCTGTTTCATGGAATTTAGCAATTCAGTTAGTGTTATTGAAACAGGGTGATTTTGAATTAAGGAATCAGTTCTCTTTTCAAAGTCTTCTTCAGAATATAGCTAAGATACATACTGTGGTTGGTTGCTCAGGTCCAGGTTGTGTTTAGGAGGCTGTGCTTGATATGTGGAGGCTGTGCTTGAGTTCAAATGATGGTCAGGTCGGTCATTTTTGTTTTACTGTATATTTTAAGAATGTAAGGTGTTTGGAGACATTTTGCCATGTTTTGCTGGTTTATTTTCCATTCCTCTCTAGTGGCATTAGGTAAATAGTGTGTGAATTTGTTTTTTCTAGAAAGTGAAGGTCTAAATAAAAAATATGTCACTTTTCCACCAAAATTTAGCTTTTGAACAAGCTGCCAAGAAACATCAAGGAATTTTTGTAGTTATGAGTCAATCTCAAAGTTAGAAATTAATTCTATTTATTATTTTTCATTTTTGAAAATGCTAACACAAAGGAGATCTCGGGGAGACTAGAGGATGAAGAACACTTTATGAAAATATAACAGCATAGTCCCAAGCAGCTTCTCCGTTCCTGAACAGGGCTCTTGTCTGCAAGAGCCTGGAGATAGGAACAATCTGAAAGTACAGTTAACCCCTCAGTGCAGCTGTAGAGTAGATGCTCAAGTTGATTTTATTTGGTTTGGTTTGATTTCCAAAGGTAACAGCAACTGTTGAGTTGCTGTATGAGTGGCACCTGTGTTAAAGAACAGGCTTTTCTCCTTTAATTGCTGCCAGCTTCTTGAGAGTTTGTGACATCTTTATTTTAAAAGCTTCAGAAGACAGAATAATTCTGGGGTTCTGTTTTGCTATGACAAAAACATAATGTACTAATAAACTATGTAATTACAAACAAATATGAATCATGATTAAAACTGGGCAAGACTGATGCCTGGCTCCAAACTTGACAGGATCTTCATCCTTCCATCATCAGACTCATTAACAGTAATGCAGTTTTATTGTGTTGATGTTTATATTACTAGTGTCCACATAACTTTTCCCCGGTACCTGCTGAGAGGAGAAAAAACCATTAGAATTAGGGGAGGTAAAAATTAATAATATGCATTTCAAGTTTGACAGTGAAGACCGCTAATTCATGCAAAGTCTTGGATCTCTACCTAGTCTGGTTGAAAACATGAGTCCAAAACTAATTTATTTGTATTTTAGTTCTCTTCAGAATACTTGATGCACAAAGTGAGTGTCAAAACTCAATTTGCAACCAGGATGAAACTTCTTGAGCTAGTTGGTACAGACTTGATTTTATTCCCCATGATTTTCAGTTGTGTATCTGAGCTCAGCTGCAGGGTGATGAACAGTTGTCTGTTTATTTTGGACATTCACCTGCCCCCGTATCTGCATGAATGCCAAGTCCTGAAAGTATGCAACTCTTTGAAATAAAGTGTGTTATCATCTGTAAGGGCTTAAAACTGGATCCTGAACTGCCAAGAGACTAGTTGAAGAATATGGGGATTAATAAGATGGTTTGGATCTAATCCACGTAGAAGGCAGGCTGCTATTCTTCATTTTCTAGTGATATCCTTCTTTAGGCTAAGGTGGAGAGCAGTGCCCGAATGCCGTCCAAATATGATGAGTGTGCGAGCAGTGTGGTCCAGTGAGGAGCAATGAATAGAGCCTGCGTGACTAGTGACCGTAAAGAGCACTTCTGTACTACTCATCTCACCATCTAGCATGCTCCAGATTTTTTTCATTTTAAAGAAAATCTGCAAGTAGACTGTGTACTTCTGAAGTTTTTATATCCAAGATTATTGTATGGGCCTTCAAAACAAGGTCATGTTATTATATTGTTACTGGAGACCTGAAATTAGAGTTAACACTGGAGGTGCTAAGTCTTGGCTGACTGTTGTCTACCCACTGCTTGAACATTATTCTTGAAAGGCAGCCTCTTTAGATTCTTTTAGCAGGTATGCAAAAGTACAAGCTTCAAAATTGTCCTGGTCCAGGAAAAAAAACAAGGCAAGTAAACACAGCAGGCATATATAAACAAGACACATGCAATCACTTCATATTTTTTGCCAGATTTAAACAAACAAAAAAAAATGTGTGGAATTTGGAGATTATTTTATCAACCAGAATCTCTCAACTCTCTTGGAGCATAAAGGGTGGGGATTGGATGTAAAATGTACTGTTACCACTGTGCGTGGCCTGTGTCAGACTTCCAGCCATTTGTTACAGTGGGGTGGAATTCCCAGCTGCCCAGCCTTGTCCAGGCTTCCTCAGCTTCTGCCAGGTTCCCTGCAGCCTCGGAAAGCAGTAGATTGTTGAACACCAATGTATTTATTTTTATGTTGTTACCACATTCCTAAGAGGAACCTTAACTATGATTTCAGCTGGTCTCACCCCACTGTCCAAATCCTTCATCAGGAGCAGCTGGGAAAAGAAATCACTCAGGTTTCTACACAGCACATTGCTGGTATGCCTCCTCCCTCTCACTAATCCTGTTAATTCCAGTCTTCATTTGCCACCCTCCTGGTTCTCTCTGTTGTTGCTGTGACTGACTGCACAAATGGTCTTCACTTTAAAAGATGACCTTCAAATGGGCACCTCGAGTAACCTCTACCTCAGACTGCTTTGACTATTCAGGCATCTTCCTAAAGCCATTGTTTTTTAATGCATCACAAAAATATCCTGGATAAGTCTCTTACTCCTACTGACTTCCACAGTTTTATAAAGAGGACAAACAGGAAGGGGGGGAAAAATAATTTCACTCGCTGTGATGGGAGTTGATGAATCAGTCCCAGGTCAGATAATGACACACAAGCCTGTAGTACCAGATGGGCCAGAAGGGAAAGGAGAAGGGTAAAGAGACTTTCTTTTTACCCCATTTCTCAGTACTCTTTGGAGGGGCAGGGAACCATTATCTTATGACTAACAATGAGCAAGTACTGATGTTTCGAATCAGTACCTTTAAAATAGATACAAGTTATCAATGGGACATGACTATGTTTGAGTTTATCCAGTTCTGAGAAGAGTGTATATGAGTCTCATTAAGTCTCAGCAGAGTGTAAAGCGCTGCCAGAAGCAGCATTTCAGGCCCTTCTCAGATGATGTTAAGAAGATAATATCCAACTCAGCCATCACATCTCAGATAGAGCTGAGGGTCAGTGTTCACTTCTAATCATGAGAAATGACATTTATTCCTTGTGAGAGCAACCTGCCTCTCACATCTCTACTCAACCTTTTGCCTTTCTTTTATGAAAGGAAGGAGCTTTTTCCTGTTGCTACTGATCTCATGCCACTGAAAGGACATTCCAAGTCTCAGGACTTTTCCTGAGAAAGCAGGAGAAAAAGGAAAGAACAGTCTTTAGAATCAGCTTTCCTGTCTAAAAGCGAGAACCCAGCTTGAATTTTAGGAGCCATTGCCTCTGACAAACTCTGGAGCAGGATTAGTAATGATTTCAGGCAGTTGGCATTTTTGCCTGACTGGAGGCTGAGCATTGCTTGTTCTCAGTAGTAAGGTGATGGTGAACTGCCTGTGTTGCCTTGCTGTGTTGGAAATGTCATTCAGGATCAGGTGTGCAAAGACTGGGGAGAGGTTATATAATATTTTGGCTGCTTCTGTCTCACATCTGGTCCTTTGACATTAAGCTACCTATAGAGGAGATGACTTTGCCCATCCAAATTGGATTTTGGTTTAATCTGACATTATTTTATTGAGCCTAAAAATGGAAGCCAAAATGTGTTTGAAGAGGGTAAAACATGTGTCTGAAATTACGAGATTAATTGTGGGGAAGAGCCAGAGAAGAGAGAGCCACAGTGAACCAGGGAGTAGAGAGGTGAATAAGAGAAATCAGAAAGAAGGCTATCAAGTACAGAAGGGCATTAGCAGTTGGGATGAGCGTATGGCACAGTGTCTTTAACATGGGGAGCAGGAAGGCTCATGCTGACTTCCACTGGTATTTCTCTACTTGTCAATGAGTCTGCTCACTGCTTTTTTCATGCAGGAAGACTTCTCTGGAATACAGTTGTATGTACTGTTCATGACATACACATCACACTCCCCACACACACAGAGACATTCACACCTCCCCACACCTCTCTCACCTCCCTACAAGAAATTTTTCGTGACTTGGAACTGCTGCTTTCCCTTGCCTTCCTGGTCCAGCAAGTCAGGTTGAAATTGTGCCCAAAATATAGGGGAGGGAAGGCTGGCTTTCTGTTGTCAGCTGTCCTGGCTTGCTAGTGTCAGTCACCCATGGATATAAATAAACCCCATTTACTTATTGCCTTTCTTAGTTATACTCTATATTATCAAGAGAATGCTGGGCATCATTCCAGGATTAGAAATCTACTCTGGGATAAAAAAATCTGAATTTCTAGGATAATCTTAGCTTTCAAGGAGAATGAAAGTTCCTGTTTTCAACACTAGGAGACTTCAATGTGCTGCTTAGTTCTCCCACAAACTTTCTGCGGGTAAGATGAAACAGTCCAAACTAACTAAAAAATATTAGCATGGGTCCCTGACCCAGTACTGTCATCTAGCCTTGTGCTCTTCTCTGTCTTATTCCTGCATCTTGGAAGCACAGTAGATTAGGTGCTGGTTTGTGACCAAGGCTGTGTACATCTGTGCTGGGAAAGTCTATATGGCACTGAATCTTAGTGTGCAGATATGTCTTAAATGACTTCACGCAGCTCCTGTGATTTTCTTGTGACTCAGAATGATATCCATAAAATGGAGGTAATCCTTTTCTTCCCGCTGTGACTGTTCTGAGTTTTTGAGGTGCAGTCATAGATGACATAATAGTGTGTAGACATGTGGACAGACATATGGGCAGATACTTTGACACCTTCTGGCAGGCAGAGAATAAAGGAGGCTCATTCTGTTGTAGTGGTGATTCACTGCAATGACTCTTTATCACTGGAGAGAATCAACCCTTAATGTTGGCTGCTGTCAGGAATGAGCTCTTTTTCTGTTGCCCCTACTCAACCAGAACCTCCATCTACTCAACTGCAAGGAGGTGAAATGCTTACTGGTAGCTTTGAAATGATAAAACTTCAGAGAATTATATACATTAATATTTATGAAATTACTGAATTGGCAATGAACTGCACTGTTGTTAGGAACTTTACATATTTACTTGCAGACATAGGAATACCCCTCTCTGTGCTGAGTCCTCAAGATAATCATACAAGAACTCAAGGAAAGTGATTTTAATTCAGTTTGTGAGAAAAGACAAACTGCGCTATGCATTTCTGTAGGAATAGGAAGACTCAAACATCTTCAAGACAGGAACATGAGGTTGAAGTTGACTGCCTCTCTCATGTATCTTTGTTTCCCTTATTTTAGCATATTGCCAAGGGATAAGTTTCTGGACTGGTATCCTATCTTAATGCACATGGTTGACAGTTTGGTTCCTAATTCAGTTTCCAAACTTTCTGTGCAGTGATATAGCTGGCAATTCCAGTTTCTGAACATCTTTCCAGATCCTCTGTGCTCTGTGATGTTTGGCTCTATGCTGGACTTTCAAGGAGAGTGTATTTTTTTTTTAAATATAGCAATATTTTTAATAAACAGCTCTCAACAAATGTCACTCATGTTTAGGAGCAAGCTGATGTGCCAAATACACAGGACAAGCTTTACCTACTAGATTAGCTGTAAATTGCAAACTGTCCAAAATAAACTCAGTACATTGCTAAGTGTTTTGGATTTTTCTTTTTAAAGGGCTGTCTAAGGATGTTTAAGTAAAAGAAATGAAGATGACATTGACATTTTCCCATAATGTGCCTAAACAGGAAAATGCTGCAGTATGTAGAAGTCAAAACTGTATCTTTATAATAATGGGGGAAAAAAATTCCTTATCCCCATTTTGTTTCTTTTAAAGATCAACCTCTTCATACCTGTCTCTCCTGCACCAAGGCCCTCAGCGTGTGTTGGAGTGGGGAAGTAGACTCCCATGCAAGCAAATGAGTAAAAGACCCAAAGAAAGAAATAAAGCATACTGGTATGGGAGAAGGATTTAGACGAGGGTGCATGTGAAGAGATGATTCGTGTGAGTCTGAAGCAAGAGTGAAGAAGGTATTCTGGTATTTGAGAGGAATACCAAGAGTACTTTTTCACGCAGTAGCTTACTAAGCTAGGTTTTGTTATACTGGTCTGTGATCTCATCTGTTATGGCAGAGAGGTTGTGTGATAGGGACACCCAGGTTTCTGGTGATGACTGAGATTTGCAGAGCAGTGCAGCAGTTTTTCCCACAAAACAGTCCTCCATGATTACTCAAAATCTTTGAGCTAAACAACTTTGGTTTTTTTCCAGCTTCTGCTCGCAGAGAAGGATTAACACAGAACACCAGGTGAGGAATCCTGGGCATTGCTTCAAGTATGGGACAAAGGAAGATGCAGCAGTGACTTCATACTATCACGTTCCCATAACAGCCAAAAAAGAGAGAAGAGGAGGCCTTGGTGAGAGGACAATCCACTGAAGAGAGTACCTAAACATCTGTGAAAGCAGATTGTGGTGATACACCGGCAAGCTGAGGTGAACGAATGCTTCTAAAAGCTTCTGCTGCTGAGTCTTTGGGTCCCTTGCTTCCATTTCTTCCTGATCACTAACTGTGAGATCTTTCTGTAAGACAAAAGATCTTTCCTCCAGCTGTTCTTCCTAAAGTCCAGGTTTGAACATAAAGTCTCATTTGCTCAGCCATTTCAGTCTGTTCTAGTCTGGTAACAGCCAAGATTCCATGCTTTCATCACATGGCAACCATCAGCAGAGAAAAATATTAGAACATGTGGCTGGAGATGTCTGTGTTGGTTGCCATCCTGAATTTTGGCACAGAGCCATAGAAATGATCGGTTTAAATAAAGTAATTTCATTTGTTTGTTTTTGTTATAATTTCAGTTATTAATTCACACACCCAAAATATTTGCTGTTGTTCTACTGGACAGAATTTTAAATCTGTCTTTGTTTCACTATGGGATGCTTGTATTCTGTGTGGTGTATTTTGTATTTTGATTTCTGTTTGTTTAGACTTTGTAAACTTTTTTAATTGGCTGATGTTTTCAGACCCAGGCTTGAACCCTAAGGCCCAGGTGGCTTTTATCAGTTACAGTAGTGTCTTGGTGAAGCACTCCAGTTAAAATTTGCCTAGTGCTATGAAAATTAGTTTGCTTGTGTTAGAAAAAAATGTCAGCAGCTGGAAAATGTATTGGAGAGAAGATCCGTCCATCCTTAAAATGAACAGGAAGCAGCTTCAGCTCTGGCTCTTTGTAGGTGCCAGGTTAAAGGAAAACTCAGTGTTTTGCAACTTCTGCCTTGTCCAACAGCAAGGGATGTGATTGATAGTTCTCAAAGGTAAAAAAAACTCCTGTTGCTTGTATCAGAGTCTTCAGAGATTGGATTCAACATCCTGTTTGATCTCTTTTCTTACTCCACGTTCCCTTGTCATTTCTAGTTTGTATAGTCAGTGTTAAGAGATCATTCTAATGTGTTGACAAGTAGATAGTGATCAATCCAAAGGAAGGAAGAAGAAACTGTATCAGAGGGAGAAGGTGTTTTCTCTTGAAATGGTTGTATTCGTGTTCAGTCTTGGATTCCACGTATTTTCTGTCACTCAAGACCAGATAAATTGTGAGAAGGTTAAATAATTATGTTCATACCTTATTAGTTTCACCATCACTTGCTTCAGGCATGAATTCATAGGACAGAACATGCATTTTCTATTTCTGGTACACTCACACATGACACATTGAATACTTCACTTTTCTGAAATGCAGCTCTCTGGTACAGCTGTTCCCTTCATTAGCTTATCTTTCATTTCCATTAGACAGTCATGATCATATTCACTTTCTTCACATTTTTGTTGGCGCATGATTAGTGAAAGTTTAGTTGCAGAAGCTGTTGCTTCAGACTTGTGCATTCTCAGCAGCTGTGGGCTTCAAGACCTTAGGTCTGTCTTCTCACAGCCTACTCTGCTATGTGTGGTATTGGCTATCACCTCCAGCTTGGTTGGAGGGGCTATTTCCATGTAAGATTTTGCTTCAGTAAATAACAATTCCATTCCTTTCTTCCTCCCAAAGTATCTGAGCTATCCTTATTCCACTGGGTTTTATGTACAGGATTGAGTAGCTGTAGGATATACATCCTTGTGGAACTCTCATCTCTGCTTTTGTTCTCTAGTTTGTTTGTTCAGGTTATCACAGCCACTGCTGAAAACTGTAGAGAGGTTTGGAGGATAGAGATTTAGTTAGCTCAGGAAAGGTGATTGTCTTATAGGAATCAGAAGTAACAGTCTTACATCTTTGTCAAGAAAATTACCAATTAGTGCTGGCTTATTATGAACACAGGTGAATTGTTTTGTCAGCTTTGCCAGTCTCACACCCACTCATTTTGGGATAATTATTTGAACTTGGTTACAGACATTTTTCGTGAACTTCTTTGCATTGCATGTTAGATGTAGCCAACCCCCACATCTGTAACTGTGATGACTTAGTAGCAGTATATTAAATATCCTCTCTCTAAGATTTTTAAATATTGAGGAAAATGCACAGTGCAGTCTAAGACCCTCATTTTGAGGGGATGAATTCTGTCAGTGTCAGGAGCAGTGAAGACTTGCATCCTTTTGCCTGAGAAAATTTTTCTTCTGCTTCTGACAAATAAAAAAACCCAACCCAGGAGTATCAAGACTGGTCCTTTACCCGAAGCCAAACACCTAGACCTTGAATTCCTGTTTATTCTCAGGATGTGCTCAGCCAGAGCATCAAAGGACGCAGCAGTATTCCTTTGTCTTGAGCATCTGCTGATCCCATCTCTGAACACAAGTGCTGTTACACTGGGAACATGTGCAATAGAGAATCAGGAACAAATTCTGTGATTCCAGCCTCTTTTTTTCCATCCCCCTGTATTCTTCATCCTGGAGTCTGTATGTCTTTGTGCACGGTGGGTACTGTGTACTGAAGGGTAACATGTATTTTGTCTCTTTGCAGCTCTGCTACCTCCATGTCTGTCTCTTTCCATAAGCCTCTCAGTGCTGCAGTTAACAGATTCAGTGGGCGAGCATAGAACTGTTTCCCACCCATCTTGGGAGAGAAGGCATTTTACAGGAAGTGTTTTCTACTACAAGGGAGGGAAGTAGAATAGCAAACCATTTTGGATACATAATAGTTGCAATGTGTTCCTCAAGTGTGGTTTATTTTTTCTCTGTATTCATCAATGGTTCCATCAGAAATGTCCTTCTTCACTGCAAGAAAATTACCAATAGAAAGTCCCAACAATCATTCAGCATGTATTTTAGTGGTGACAGTGAATAATGTAATCAAAGGATCCCCCTTTTCTGTGATGTTTGTATCACTTCTAAATTACAGAGCCTGTTCTAGTGACAGAGAATCAGGCTTGTTAGTCTTGAAAGGAGTAATGTGCACATCAGAGTCCTGGAGGCTGAGGTAATGAAGAGTTCATACAGCATTTTGTGCTGTGTTTAGGTGATGAGCATACCACAACATTAAAATTAAGGGGAGGGATATTAGATTCTCTTTTCAGAAGAGCTGACTTGTGCTCAACACATGAAGTATCAAGTTTCCTTTTAACATGTTTTATCTTGACCTTTAAAACAGCCTCACAAGGCATGTGAGTGCCATCAGTGGGAGATCATGTTGTGACCCTAGACAAACCACTTAGTCTTGGATGCCAGCAAGATGTACTGAAATTTCTGTTCTCAAGACTAGGTATGTTTTTGGACAATCATGGTTTGTTGGAAATGCTCCTCACTATGATGCCTGCAAGGTCAACAGGCATGTCTCTGATACTGGTTCCACACTGTGGAAGGAAGTTTTGGTATCAAGACCTTTGTTTTCTAGTAGGAATCTGCTGTGCCTTTTCCTCATAACGGGTACTCTCCATATGCATGGAGTTGAACAGTTGGCAGTGCTAGACCATTCTTCCTTACCTGAGGAGCTCATTGACGTACAGATGACTTTACAGAACAGACTTGGATTCTCAGCATGCATCCTCTCAGGCCTGTACCTTGTACTAATACAATAGTTCCAGTAATTTTGGATTATTTGCTGGAAACAAAAGTAGTCTGGCTCCTGTTTTCTTTTTTAAGGTTTACTTGATAAAACTGCCAAGGACTTTTTTCCTCAGTCAGTCCTATATTTGCTGATAATGCTGGGCTCACTGTTTGAATCTGAATGGGCTATTTGCTGGTGCATAAATAGTTGGATTTTTTTGGTTGCAGTAAATGGCTGATTGATCCTCTTCAGATTATTTCCTTTCTGAACACATTATTCCCATGGTTCTGTCATAAGTTTCTTCCAAAAGGAGCTTCTGAACTTTGCTTAAATCTGGGACTGGACTTTCTTTCCTTCTAGAACCTCATGTAGACATCCTTGTTTACACCAAACATTGGGAGAACCTTATTTAGCTTCACAGAACTGAGATTGCTTATACCAACAGCTTAGCATTCATAGTTCTCTTCATGCAGAAAGTGGTTAATTGGAAAAGAGGTGGGCAAGGAGGTGTGTAAGGGAGAAGTTGAAAAAGGAGAAATTGTTCACAATCATGCCCACTAGAAGTAGGAGCATCAAATGAAACTAACAGATATAAGTTTCAAAGAAAAAAAAAAAAGAAAGTGGGGGGAAATGGCAGCTTTTTTCCACAATATGTACTTACTTGACCTATGGAATTTCTTGTTACAAGATGTGGATACAAAAAAAGGGTATGTGGTTCAAAAAGACAAGTGGACAAATCCCTGAAAGTAATCTGTTAGGGCATATTAAATATTAAAACTGAAAACCAGGAAGTTTCTAAGACTTTTCAAATTACTGTTCTGGGGAAGTCTCACAACGGGCTTTTCCAGTTTTTAACTTGTCTGTCAGGCATGGGCTGTTGACCTCTGTTCAACAAGAGCTGGGCCTAGGTGGTCTTGTAGTCTGACTTTGTATGGGCTTTTTATTTTGGCATTTGCAGTACAGACTACTAGAACAGCCAAGACAAAGCTACTTTCATGATAGTGCCATGTTCCACCAGAATTCATCCTGTGGAGTTTTCTTAAGAAAAGTGTCTATTGCTGCCATATGCCAAGTTGTCACATGCCACTTGTCTGTGCTTTCACCTGGGTGGGCACTATATATTGCAGAGGCTTTCAGAATGATGAAACTTTTAAAAGAACATGAAGGACACCAAGACTGACCTCTAGCCAAATTGTGATTTTGGAGGAAAGTAGGTTGCTGTACGTAAGTCATCCATAATATGATCCTTGTAAATGGTTAATCACAGAAATATGGAAAAAAAGCCTTTCCACTAACTGAAGCTTTTAAGTTATTTTATTCATACACATTTCACTTCTTGCCATCTTTGTCTTCCAAAGAGCTTGAGTGCAGAGCACCTTCAAGGTGCACAACCACAGCATGTCTTAATGAACCTGGTAACTTGTTCCTTCCCACTTTAGAACACTGCTGTCCTTTTCCAAAGAATGAAGTTTCCCTGCTGACTTAGAAATGAGTAGTTAGGAAATGCAGATTTATCTCAGAATTGTTGGATTCTGAGTCTTCCTTTGCACTTGTAATGCAAGAGGACAACTCCACTGAAAGAAGGTGACAGATGACACCAAGTCTGCCCTGAGGAGTGTGCTCTATTACCTTACCAAAAAGGGATTTTATTGGCCCTCATTGAAAAGAAGTTTTCACTGCTGTTTTGAATTAAAAGGAAGGAATCAGTGATCACTGTGGAGACCCTGGTATGAAGCCTTTGCCAGTGGTATTCAGTGAATCACAGTGGTTCCCAAGGGAAAAGACTGTACTTAACAGGGCCTCTTCTCTACAAGTCCACGCCTACAGCACACACAGTGAGCTTGAGAAATCTTTTATTCTTCGAAAAGAAGTGGCTTCTTTATCTGACCTATCAGACAAACAAATCAAATTGGCCTTAAAAAGACCAAATTTGATGCAGTTGTTAAGTATTTAGGGGCTGTTAAAAATGCATCTTTTATTAACAAAATTTTTATAATTTGTTTAGGGCAGGTAAAAGAGGTGCTGTTATCTCTAAAAGCAATTTCAACACTGTATTTGGCCTTTTGCCTTCTGCTGTTTTGAGATGTGCAACAGAAGACAACCCCAGAACATTAGTTCAGTTTGGTGCCCCTGCAAGAATATTTTAGAAAATCTTATTTCACCATAGTTATAGCAATGGTAAAGTGTAGTCTCCTTCCCCCACACAAAGGGGAGACAAGTTACAGTACTCACTGTATGTTCCAGGTATGTTCCAGAGTCAAAAAATCCCCCCCAAAAATATTTGCAGGTTATTGAGCTGATCCCTATATCTTGAGTATTATCATGTCAAAAGTCAGGAAGGAATCTTGGAAAAGTTTCTGCACTGACAAGTCAAAATGTTTGACTGTCATCACTCCCTCATTCTACTATAAAACTGTTTTTTTCTGAGTCCAGGGAAGAAAAATGATAATGGATTTTTTCCACACTGTTTCCAGTAATTATTGTATAGGATTTACCTAATGGTTTTTGTGTGGTTTTGCCTTATTCATATGATCTTCTGAAAATGTTATGCTGTGTCAGATATATTTAATATAGTATATTTAATACACCCAGGATATCTTGATACACCATTCTTCAAGATGCAGATGGAGACCTGTGAATCTACTGGGAAGTTGTAGGCATCCCATTGGTGCCACTACTTACATTACTCATGCTTCCAGTTGCATGATGCTTCCCCCATTCAAACTGGGGTTGTCTTCCTCCTGAAAGTGTTTTCTCCACTATTTCTAATTCCAGAAACTGAGTGTGGAATACATTTTGTCTGTGGTACCAGCCTGGATTTTTTTTTCTTATCCACAGACCTACAAAACTCATGTCTCCATATGTGTAGTAAAACTTTATTTTGAAAATTATCTAGGAAAAAAGACCGTTGCCTCTTTCTGCCAAATTGTGGCCCGGTCTTTTGAATGAGGGCTTTTGCTGAAAGCAGATAAAATTGATAAAAATGAAGACAATTTAAAATGTGTATTCAGCACATTGTAACTGCTGCCACACCACACTTTCCTGAGATTTTATTGCCTTCTCTTTTATTTTGTTTCTCTTTGTTTGCTCTGTTTGTTTATTTCCAGTTCTTCAGATTAGCATGACAGAGCACTTAGCATGGTAGTATCTAAATGAGACCTTCAGATCCTGAAGCATACTTAGAGATTTTTGTAGCAAGTCTCCTTTGAGGGGGCAGATGTCAAATTGTGTCATGCAAGGCAGCTTGTTGCAAGCTGGATGTCTTTCAGTCTCTTGTTGAGAGTCAGACTGTCTGCTACTGCTTTCCCCCACAGGTGGAGTTTCTTACAAATCCTTGAAAACAGTGGATTTCTCCCAAGCATCTAGTCAACCTGCAAGAGGGTTTCAGCACTTCAAAAGGCCAAATTTTTTGTTTCAAGAAAGGGCCAGAACATGGTTACCAAGACATTCCCCAGTCATTACACTACATGCATTGCACAAATCCTGTAAGATTTGCCCCTGGCTGCACAGCAAATCTTTGTTTTGTCTGCTTCCTGAAGAGGATAATAACTTCAGGAGAAAAAAGAAATCCTTCCTGAAAAATGTCAGGAAATCTGGTTTGATATGACCCAGCTGGTTTCTTTCATCAAGTGATGTACATGCACTGGCCATGATGTATTATTATAATGCCTCATTTCTGAATCTGATGAGTGAATATCTAAACAGCTAGTGAGAAATGGCTGAGTATTGGCAGACCAGAAAAAGGAAGTCCACTTTGCTTTCTGCAACACACTTAATGCCTACATGTTAATTATTTCCTGTACTGGCCCCTGTGGACAGCAATGAGATATCTTCTTCCTTTTCTTCCATCACACCTGAAGGATGGGATGCCATCTAGAAGGACCTGGACAAACTCAAGAAGTGGGGCCATGGGAATCTCCTGAGGTTTAACAAGGCCAAGTACAAGGTGCTGCACCTGGTTCACAGCACTCCCCAGTAGCAACACAGGCTGGGGGCTGAACAGATCGAGAGCAGGCCTGCTGAGAAGGACTTAGGGGTGCACGTGGATGAGAGGCTGTGCACTCAGAGCCCAGAAAGCCAATGGTATCCTGGGCTGCATCCAAAGCAGCGTGGGCAGCAGGGTGAGGGAGGGGGTTCCTCTACTCTGCTCTGGTGAGACCCCACGTGGAGTGCTGTATACAGCTCTGGGATCCTCAGCACAGGAAGAACAGAGACCTGTTGGAGTGAGTGCAGAGGAGGGACACCAAGGTGATCAGAGGGCTGAGGCACCTCTCCTGTGAAGACAAACTGAGAGAATTGGGTTTGTTTGGCCTGGAAAAGAGATGGCTTTGGGGTGACCTAATTGGGGCCTTCCAATACCTGAAAGGAGCCTACAAGACAAAAAGTGACTTTTTACAAGATCATGTAGTGACAGGACAAGGAGGAATGGATTCAAACTGAAAGAGAGTATGTTTAGATTAGATATTAGGAAAAAATTCTTTACTGTGAGGTTTGTGAGGCACTGGAACACGTTGCCCAGGGAAAATGTGGATGCTGGAACCCTGGGGATGTTCGAGGCCAGGCTGGATGGAGCTCTGAGCATCATGGTCCAATAGAAGGTGTCCCTGTCCATGGTAGGGGGTTGGAACTACATGATCTTTAAGGTCCCTTCCAACCCAAACCATTCTATGATTCAATGATCTTGCCTAGTCAGCTAAGTGGAATGAGAGACAAAGAATATCATCCTGCACAAAGATCGCAACCCTCCTGAAAGGAGGGAAGAAAGAAGTCTTTGTCTTCAGAAGGTACCACTTGGTATTGCTTGGTTTAAGTTAATAGTATCAGCATAAACCAGCATAGGGGACAGAGTTTCTGCCTGAAAGCTGTTCACCAAGTTTTCAGGATGTGGGAAACCAATAGTGGAGGGGGAGGGGGGGGGCAGGGAGGAATGGTTTGCCATAAACCACAGCTGTAAAGAAACCATTATTCTGGACTAGATAGAAAGGTCCTGATCCCTAAGTGTGTTTTCCGTTAAATCATAGACCAGTACTGGAAAGGGCCCAGCTGCTTGGTTGAATGCCTTCAGACCATCTCTGCATCTTTTTAAGAAACCTAGCCCAATATAAGGGTGTTATAAAGCAGCCAAATAACAGAGATCTTTAATCTTGGAAACTGGTCTTTCCTGGAAACACACTATGACATCCAAAGTACTGTACCATATTCTTTCTGAAATTATGGGTGTAAGTGGCATCTCAAATGTATTACTGTCATTTAGAAATGGCAGACATTAATTTAAGAAATGGCAGACATTAGTTTTCATTTGCTGTATTTCTTGTTGATACACCAGAATTAATTTCTAAGACAATCTATTTCATAATGAGTAAACTGTCTCATCTGTTCTCTGTTGACTTGTTGCATGATAAAGGATCTTGCATTTGTATCTGAAGCCTCTCTTCAAGAGAGGACAAGAGACACTGAGCTTTGTTGTTTCCATCCATCACTTCTGGAACTGCATAAAAAATTAACCAGGATTTAAATTAATTCCCTGTATGCAAAAGAAAATACTGGTAAAGCAGAGATCTGAAAGTCTTGGGTGTTCTTTTACTAATTTTATACAGCTTTTCACCAATACTTTCTAGTGATTTTGAATGTAAAAAATAATAGATGTTACTTTTAAAGAATTAGAAGGCATATTTGCATCCTTGCAGTATATCCAAATTACTGCTGTTATTCTAAACCACAATTAATGTAGCTTATAGGCAGCCAATAAGATGACAAAGTAGTATAGTTTTCCAAGTGTGTAGATACCACACTGTTGACTCTGTATGTATTGAAAATGGTATTTTCATGGTTGATTCCATTGCCTTTCAATCACCTATTAGAGAAGACAGGCCAGTACTACAGAGGTGATCTTTTGTATGCCACTTGTAGCGGGCAAGAAACCTTTTCTGCACAATGGAGCTGGCTCTAGAGCTGCATTCTGGTCACTCTGTGATACTGAGCTTGCCCTGCATTGGACCTGAGATCATATTGAAGACATCTGCCTCCTAAGACATTGCAATGGATCCTCTTCATGGGATGGCTGTAGTGATTGCATTTTCAAAGTAACCTGAGCCAGACCTCCTGTATATTTGCTCTGGTGAGGGCACTCTAGTTACACATAAGGAAAGCTTCAGATCAGCACAGAAAGATAAGAAAAGCTTCAGATCAGCACAGAAAGATAAGAAAAGGATCTGTGAACTGAGAAAATGAAAATTTGATAGCTACAACAGAGAGACATAAGACATCCCAGGACCCAGCAGAACAGAGCTGTGATGTTGCCAGAGGAGTGGACAGGTATGCTTGTCTTTTATCACTTTTGGGCACAGTCCATCTTTCTGTCTGAGTGTTTTGATGTCTGTTGGTTATGGAAGGGTGAAACACCAAGCAGCATATCCCAGTTCACACAGTGGTAACAGGGATGTGCTTTATGTAAGAGCAGTGAGATAGCTAGAGACCATCCAATTAAAAGCCCAGGGAACAAAGACTCATTTAGTCTGCAAAGATACTCTTTGCTGAGGTGTAAGTGTACATTCTGTACTCACTGAAGCAGTGTTCCTCTCAGAGCTCTACAGTGCACTACAGACTGAAAAACAAGGTGTTCAAGTTCAGGTCCAGGCCTTTTGCATGCTATAATAGTTTGCCACAGAGAAACAGAGACTGCACAGATGGTTGTTTGATCATCTGTGTAGGATCTGCCTTATGGCACTGCAGAATAGGTTTTTTTCACTCTTTCTAACCATTGATCTTTGTTAAAGAGACAAACTGTGCTGGGATTGTTTTCATCAGCTTTTGTTTGTTTCTGAAAGCAACAAAAGGGAACTGTTGAGAGCTGTATTCAGTGTTGGCAATGAAGATCCCACTTTTTCTTTCCCATTGTCTTCTTCAATTTGCTAGCTAGTAACAGCATAGTAACTGCCCTCTGTCTTCTCACACAAGTGTCCTGAATTATTTTGGTACACTTGCACTCAGGAGTGTATTCAATCTGTTACTAAGCCCTATGTAGCTAGTATAGTTTGTTGCTGAATTATAGCTAAAACACCTCTAGAAATTACTTTAGTTTTAAGAAAATGAATCAGAGCCTGACTCACAAATCTAATTCTCAAATATTGCTAGGAAAATGGAAGGCTGAACAGAAAAGCAGCAACTGAAATGTGTCCAATTTCAGAAATTACTGTACCCATGAGTGTACCTGTATCCATACTGGTTGGACACCCCAAGACTCTTCACCCCTGATTTTCCATTGACATTTTGTCTCCTTGGCCTAGAGGCAAAAGGCTTGGTCTTTCTGCCGCCCCTTGCTGTCACTGAAGAGCAGCAGTGAAAAAGCATTAGTAAGACAGTCCCATCTCAAGGGGCTGCCAGGGTTAATCCGGGGGTGGTTCCGATGTGCTCCAAGTGCCACACAGGACTTTGAGTGTGCAAGTGTTCTAGCTCAACCCTTTGCAGCTCCCCCTCCTTGCTTCCCCCTGTTATTAGCAAGGAAGGTCTTCAGTTGGATGGGGAGCAAAGCCAGCCTGGGGCTCGGGAGGAGCAATGACCAAAGAACAGACTGCAGCTCGTAAACCAAAACCTCCCTTGGGGCTGCTACTAAAAGGAGATCAGAGAGAATTCCTATGCCAATAGGCGTCCGGATTTCTCACACACACACACACACGCACACACTCTTGTAGCTAGTAAATTTCTGGCCTATCAGCATGGTAGTGTAGTCATAATGCATTTATTTGCTCCCTCCCTGGACAGGCAGCAGGGAAGCATGGGCATGGAGAGCTCCACAGGGCGCAGCAATACTGTAGTGCTGCAGGACTGATCAGAGGTGTACCTTTCATCATCACACCGATTACACAGGTCAGGGAGCCCCAGAGAGATGAAAAGCATAAAGCATTGGGGAGTGCCTGTATCAGAGTACATGTGCCCTGGCCAAAATGTCACACAGATTGGCAGGCTGCCTCCACTGACCCACTCTTGCTAACCCCTATCCAGTTGGTGATGATGCAGGAAGGGCTATTTATGGTTTATTAAGGCATTTGAGTTTACATGGTCTGGCAGCCTCACAAGGGGTATATGGAAGCAGCCACTATTGTGAAGGGCTTGATGGAAGAGCTGGATTCTGAGCTGACTGTGGAGAGCCCTGGCTGCAAGCGATTAACCAGCTAGATGTCATTTTACACTCAGTTGCTGGGGGCCAGGAATTGGGAGGAGACAGGGAGGAACCTCTGTGGTCTCTACAACATGACTTTTAAGTAGCTGTGTTTTGGCAAGTCAGAGACAGCCTTTGAGTCTCATGTGGCATTCAGCACCAGAGATTTTTACTTCTGGGAGCATCTATGGCTGCAAAAGCCCATTTAAAAGACTACACTGATTTCTTGCCTGGGCAGCATCTGTAATCTTTTTTATGATCATCAAATCAGTACATGAGAGGAAGGGTGTGTTATTTACCTGTATGTACAGGTCTGTACAGGCAGACCATATGTATCTTCAGGTGGACATACAACATTTGTCAGCTGTGGCAACTGCATTGCCTTGGATATTTAAACAGTATTGTTGAAAGTGTTTTATGTTTGAGGGGAGCCTTGTATGAATCTATCAAAAGCAGATGCCAGTGGTGACGTACATGTCTGAAGGACTAGCTTGGGACAGGGCACATATACACCAGGTACAGTTTGAGGGTAGTAAGAAATTTCCATTTTGGGACTTTCTTACTGACCTAAATTCTATCTGTTCTTTTGAAGAAACATTTTGGAAAGGGTAAAAATTTTAGACTATGCCACCACAGTAGCAGTTTAAAAACAGCAAATCATCTAACGCTCCAACAAATAACTTGCTTGTGAAAAAATTAGCATCTCCCCCCACCGCCCAAATATTTATTTTTTTACAAAGTTTTTGAGATTACTATTTTTTAAGTCTTGGCAGGTGAGACCAAGTTCAGGTCATCACGCAGAACAGGTGCAGAACGCCCCAAAGCACCTCACAAACTGTAACAGACCAGAGGTCCTCAGGGTGTATCAGATCCCAAATGAATAGGCCCAATATTCAGGTACCCACAGATGCTCCTGCCCTGACCCCGAAACCATCTCTTAGAAACTCCAGGAAGGCAAAAGAGCTGAATGGAGACATCAGTCCCTCTGAAAATGGACTCAGCACCCTCTTTCCTTGTATTTTCCCACCCTTGGTAGGCTGACTGGGAGCCTTGCAGTTTGCATTTGGAAACCAATAGTCAGGATCTGTCAACTGAACTTAGAGGTTTGGCAGACACAGTTTCAGTTGCAGGACTCCTGGAGTACAGCTCTGAGGAACGAAAGTCTAAGCGTTATCTCTGAGCATTTCTTCTCTTAGCAGCTTCCCTGCTTGGTGCATTTTCCTTCTCTAAGGAAACTTTCAAAAATTCCTCCTACAGGGAAAACCTTTAATACTTCAGGCTAATGGGGAGGGCTGAGGTCTTAAGAAAGCTAAAGCAAGAATAGAAAACATCTCCCCTTTTCCATTCCCCTTTTCACCTTCTTTCTCATTCTCTTGCTTTCCCATCTCAACCACCCAGCATTCAAATACACAGCAGTTCTTCCACATTATCCTTTTCTTCCGCACCAACTGTCCAGCCATTTTGGAGAGTGTGGCCTTTGTGTCACCAGAGTAACTCCTAGAAGGAACATTACACTGCCAAGACGACCAAGGAGTGTTCCAGAAGAAATCCCGAAGGGCTGCCAGACTCTCAAGGTTTGGCACTTGGCCCTCGGCATGCGTAGTCTCTGACCCCCGGTTCTCTTTGTGTTAGCCTGGGAGCAGGAGAGTGGGTGCTGACAGTTTTTTCTTGGCTTTGGGTGGGCCAGGGGGCCTTTCAGCTGCACTTGCAGGATTTCACTACCATGTTGGAGAGCTGCTCCACTTTGGGGGTCCTCCCGACATAGTACAAGATAGTGAGTGGCTCCAGGTCCTGGGGAACACAGCAGGGTGAAGCAGATGCCTCAGGGTTCAGCGTGTTATATAAACCCAGCACCTGCAGGAACAAAGTAAATGTCGTTACAAGGTCAGGAACACGTTTAAGTTGGTTGAGGACAGGAAGGGGCTGCCAAGTCAACAAGTCTCTAGGTGTTTGCACTGTGCTCATCAGAGGGTATTTCCCTGAGGTGAGTAATACTCCCTTATCACTTCCTGATCATGGCCTGCTTCTAAATGGCCTCACCTGCCCTGGCCTGACTCTTAGGAGTTTTTTGGGGTTTTTTTTCTAATTGTAATACCCTTCCTCTCTGTGATTGATGCCTAAGGGTTGAAGGAGTGCAAGTAGTTGTCTCCTTTCATCTCTAATTTGGTACAGCAGTGTGTCACAATTTTTGCTTTTAACAAGGTTGGGTGTAACCAGCCTGGGGCCATGCTGACTTGGATTCCATTAAAGAAACCAGAAGAAAGAATATCAGTGCTGCTTATTTCAACCAACATCTCCAGATAGCACTGGATGGATGCCAGTCCTCTCAAGTATCCACAATTCCCTCCCAGCTTTGAACTGTCTGATGCCTTCTCCCTTCACTCCATCCTCCCAGTCATTACACTATAATACTGGAGCCAGGACAGTGTCCTGTGGGACCCCATTGGATTCTTCCTCCCAGCTGGCCCCAGCCCAGAGATGACTATACACTGCAGCCATGTAGCCACTACAGAACAGCTGCCACATTTCTTGCCAGAGGTGACCACGTCTCAGCAGTGAGCATGGTCTCACCTGCACTACTGTGGTCTCTTTAAAGCTTATCTGGTATAAACGACAGGGTCTGGCATACCGTATTTTAACTACTTTATAGTCTTTGGGGATAAGAGGTGCTAAGGATACATCCTGTTCTATCATCCAGATCCATGTAATCACAGTTGTGGTAGAAACTCTCTGGGATCCTAGGCTAAGTACCCCTGGCTGTACCACAGGGTATCATATGCTCTGGGGCCACTACTCAACAGCAAGTTAGACTGGAGAGAAGTCTTCTTTTCATCAGGTCTTTCCTAAGTGGTGCTGGCATGCTGTCAGCAGCTATACTGTTCTAAAGTTTTCTTGAATGACCTTAACGCTTGCTCATTTCCTTTCTTGCTTAAGATCATTAGGAGTCATTCTAAAGTCTCCTTTCTCTCACACTGATTCAGTCCAGTTACCTTCTAGAGAGCTTCTCAGGACAACCAGATGGTAAAGCTACATGCCCATTACCCTTTCAAAGCTGTTCATTCCCTTGCTTTGTCTTGTGCTTACTGCCCAGCATCTGTTCACTTCTTCATTCCCACAGATCAGCTGTTCCCACTGATATTAGTCCTTGAGCTTCAGTGAACCTTACTGCTATACAGACTCTCAAGCTGTCAAGAAAATGTTAGCATCTTTTCTGAAATACTATCTTTACCTAGTTATTTATTCTTTAGCTGAATCTGCTTTTTCCACTAACTTTTTTAGTGAAATCTGAAGTTAATTTGCTAGTGAGCTGTTGCATTATCTGGATTGCTGCCTTTTGTCTTCTGTGGGCAGAAGCACAGGATTTTCCTCCATCTTTTCCTGCTTCAGCAGTGGACTGTCTGGTCCTTTATCTGTCTTCTCCTCTTGATACTTTTCCCATGCCGGTGCTATTCTTATTACTTTTATTTCCTTCCACTCTAGCCAGGCTCAGACTGTATTCTTCTCAAAGACTGACCAGAGGTTATGCCTAAGTTACCTACAGATATTTGCTTTCTGCCGAGTTTTCACTCAAAAATTTCACTGCCTAGTAGCTTCCTCTCTGCTGTAGTCAGGTAGGATTTATGCAGCTGGAAAGGACACCTCTGAGAAAGGACATCTTAACTGAATGGCTGTGTTCACTTCTGGAAATGGACATCGATTTCCCTTCACTTTTGAGCTATAGCTGCCCCTTTAGGAGCAGATGGCAGGCACATGCCATTACACAACAGTTTTTCATGACAACCTGGCACAGAGTGTAGAAAAATCCTCTGTCCAGTGCAAACTGCAGGAGAAATTTGGGAAGAAGATAATTACCAGAACTGATGTTCAATGTGAACAATTCAGTTAATACTATGGCCACTACCAAGTAAGTACCGTAAAACCATCAGTCCTGCTGTTTCACATCTTATCCAAGAGACAACAGCATCTTTCTCCTCAAGATTTGCCTGAAAGCACAGACTCAGTACTGACTCCAAACACATTTTCCCTGCTGAAACACCTAGGCTTTTTTTCTGCAGTTTCCTTGGAATGTTTTTCACAAATACTGATCTGAAGTGCTTAGGCTGCTTTGAAGAGACTGGATATTGATCAGACTTAGGGAGGAAGGGGGAATCACAGCCACAAGCCCTGGCAGGATAATATACTGGATGTACCGTGCTGTGAGTGGTGTCTGCGCTGCGAAGGTACGGACAAGGGCCTGAACAAAAGTTAGCAAAGTAGCCCTTAGGTTCGTGGACCCATTTCCAGCCAAGGTCCTGTCGGAAGTCAATGTACAGAGGACGCACGCAGCAGTTCTCCTCCAGGTTCCTGAAACACAGCAGTGAAACACAGTGAATCTAAAGGGGGGGCCTTTCATGCGGTTGTGAGATGCAGCTTCCTGAGCAAGACTTGTACCAGCGGTGCCAGTGGGACGTGGTGGCTGCATGCGCCAAATGCCAGGAGCAGCACAGCCAGGCAGCGGTGGCAGCTCAGCAGCCGGGCACTGCTCGTGCTGCTGGCAGGCAGCTCTCCCACTGCCCCCCCGAGGCAGCACCCAGCTGCTCCAGCAACTGGCAGGGGGCTGCTGCGGGGCCCTGCCCAGGCTGCATTCCAGGAAGCTGCTTGCGGGTCTCTTTGAACCAGTGGCTCTGCCAGAAGCACATAGTAACTGCTGAACTGGCCAGTGGCCCTGCTGGCACCATGGTGATCCTCAACCCCCTTGGAGGGCTCTGCCTTCTCTGGTGGCATCTCTGGAGCCTCACCAGGCCCGCCCACCTCAGGCATAGGATCCAAGCAGCTTCTCACTTACCGGAAACAGTAGTTGGTATCCAGGGCCCGTTTCTTTCTTTGGCTTCCCTGCACAGGGCTCTCCAGTCGATGTGGGGGTAACATCATCAAGATGAGGTGGGGATTATGCAAATCCTTCTGCTTCTTCAGGCGTCCCAAGTCCCCACGGCCATAGTCATCCTCACTGTCAATGCCTTCGGAAAAAGAGGATCCACAAAGAAATCAGCATGAAAATGGAGGATACAACAAGACCTTTCAATGCATTTAACACTCTCATGCTTGCTCTTGAACCAGGTTCAGGCACCATGTCCATTTACTGTAGGACTTCTTCCCTCACAGGGACCCCTTTATTTCTGGTGAATTTGACTGCTGCAGGCCTGAAATAGATGCTTACGGGCCACCTGTTTTACCATTTGCAAACTGCTGGTGGGGCCATTAATCCATCCCATTCACTTCTGGCTTGAGTCCCAGGACAGGAAGGAAGATGAATGGTTTAAAGAAGATGTCAGATAATTGGCACTCTGCAGAACAGCCTCAGAAATGGAGCCTGTGGGGGCCAGTGGCTGCTGCCCAGGGCTGCAAGCCAGGAGGTTCCTAGTTCTTAGGCCAGCCAAGCCACTGACTCTCTGGGCCACCTCACACAGGATGCCTAACTTCCTTGTGTTTCAGTCACCCTAACTGGAAAGCAGAGCCTCTGTGGAAATCTGAGAAGGCATCAAGTTGAACTTCTCAGAGAGATAACTGAAATGTAAAATTATTCCTTTCTGCAGACACTCATGCAAACCCACCCAGCCTGCCGTTGCTTCTTTTTGTAACCTATGTATATAGTGGATATACCCATATAATGAACATGCAAACCCAGATGTGTATGTTTTAAGACAAATGTTACACAATGTAAAATACTCGAATACATAAAGCAAGACCTCATTTTTTTTCTTTAGATGCTTGAGGCTTTCCCTTCCCCAACAGCCTCCCCTAACCCAGCTCTTTATCACCTTTGAACTTGATCTCCAAGACTTCATGCAGATTTTCCAAGATGTCCCCGTTGGGCTGAAAAGTATGGCAAGGACAGTGTATGCTGATTTCCAGGCCAAGGTTGGACTCTGCAAAGAAGATGACTCTCTGAGAAACAGTCTTTCTCAGCTGGGATAGCTCCTGGCCTAAGAAGTTTTAAGGAAGTTTTACACCTATGTGTTAACTCCTAGACAGTGGGTTGGTCTCAAAGTCAGGGATGCTATCAGAGTTGAGGAACAGAAGATGCCTTGAGAAGAATAGGAAGAAAAATCTCTTGCTAAAGGGAACTTTCTGGAGAGGTAAGAAGGGTGCTTCTTGTTACTTTTTTTAGGCTATTCAGCATCCAAAAGCACTTGTGAGCTTCAGGGAGCTCCCCTGGGAAAAGAAGTATTTTGAAGAACTGGCTTTTGGTCTCTGTTAAATCAGTTTTGCCATCCTCAGTACCTATTATCTGGCTTCCACTTACTGTCTGAAGGAGAAATCTGAAAATAAGCAAGTTGGATATGGACAAGTAATTTCACTGGAAGCATTTTTCTCAGCAACTGCAACCTCCTGTTTAGTTGAAGTGCTAGCAGTCTAAGTCACACAGACTTTCCAGAGGCAAGTCTACTTTCATAATAACTTCCTGGACCAGTCATGCTGTGTGGGCCTGACTAAAGGAACATAAAACTCTTATGAAAGCTCCTTTTTTATGCTGTGCCATGAATTAAAACATCTGGCTTCCTGGGGCATTGACAAGGTGCCTAGCACCTTTTTTCCTCAGCACTATATATACACTCTGTCATGTCTTGTCAGCTAGTGTGCCTGCCCAGAGCTTGCTGCAGTTCCAGCTCTGAACTTCAGCCATCAAGACACAATTTAGATTGCTTGAAATAGGAGGAGGCCGCAAGCTCACAGTTTACCCTTCCAGGGAGCAGCTGCTTGCCAGTACCTGCATTCCAGTCTTCAGTGGCACCTAGCTTCTATCTGTGAGGCCAATCCAGCTGTGAGTCACGATGCCTTATGCTTCAGCTGTGAATGGGGTCAGTGTTCTTGCTGGGAACTGCCCCATAACTATCTGTTGGGCTGTCCAGTAGTGACAGAGGTATGTTCTCTGCAGTGTTAAGGCCTCCATCTGTCTAGGTGTGTCAGCCTCTGATATTTCCTCACCTTTATACCTGACAAGCTGTACACAGCTAAATAAACCAGGATCCTTGCTGCTCTTTCCCCTACTAGATTTGCTCTAATACACATGAAAATTTAAGCAAAGCATTTGTCATTTTCTATGATCATTTAGACAAGCAGAGGGGTCCCCTCTGGGCTTAATGTAAAGAATTTCCTCCAGAGAATGAATCCTCATTCTGACTCAGTCCACAGAGTTACATGGTGGGGCCTCCAGGAAAGAGCCAGGAATCTAGCAAATGTCACACATTGAGGAAGCTCTCTGGAGGAAGGCTTGTTCTCAGACTGAAAGAACCTCTATGTGAACCAAGCTCCTGCAAAAAGGGGAGCAGAAAGATGCTTCTGTCAACATTGATCCCCATTTCTGTGGACGCCTTGACACCAGGTGCAGCTAAGACCCCTACCTCTGTGCAGAAGCCACTCACGCACAGTCTCGGTGACATCGAAGGACAGCCACTCAGGGGAGCCCCGTGTCTGCACATTCCTGCCACTGAGGTACCGCTGCTTCGCTATGTGCTCATCTGGCCGAAGGATCTGTGTCAGAAGGAGTGGTGGAAAAAATCAGCCAGTGCCATGCACAAGGGAAGGGATAGCTTCCAGTCTTTGCTTCTCCCACAGCTTGCTAAAAACTAATTCAGAAGGTTGGTCTTGGCAAGTGAGACACCAGGAATAGAATACCCTGGCTCAGGTGAGAAGGACATGCTTCACAACCAACTTGAACTCCAGAGATCTACACAATGCTCATTTCTGTGTCCTCAGCAGCCCACCTCTCTCAGTTCAGAATTGTTTTGGGGCACACAACCAGAGGCAGAAACTCACAGCAATTCATTTAATGGATAGCTTTGTTTTTGTATACACCTGTGGAATATGGATGTGGATTCCAGAGTAGAACCACCAGTGGTAAATACAGCATCTTGCCACAAGTCACCTGCCCAGCAAGCCAATTTATTGAGTTCTCACTGTGGCATTTTCAGATGTCCTACACTCTTCAACTTTTATCAAAACACACCAGGGCTGTTCAGGTTTGGAGAACCTCTGCCGCTGCTCTAACATCTCCTCCCACTTCGGACAAACAATCACAGCACATTCAAGGTGTTCCTTCCTGCAGACCCCAGGTTGACTCCACAGACCACTGAACCTATGGAGAAGCTCTTGAGATCACCTCCTTGTCATTTGTGTCATCTGGTGGAGAATTGCTCTGACCATTGAAACTGGATTCCAGGAGATCCTCAAGAGCTACCACCCAAAGACAATTTTAGCTGCACTCTTATGGAAAAGTGGACAGACATGAGCCTGTGGGAGTGTGATACCTGGATGCTAAACTGTATTGTTAGGTGGTCCAGTTCAGCCTATTACCACTTCCAAACCTGAACCAGACCTTATTGTGTCAGAGTCCCTATATTCAAAGAAAACTCCAGATAAGTACATGGATTAACAGGTGGCCTGAATTGTGCTTCTGGGGAGCTGCTGCTGAAGGGAACATTGAAAGGAAGCATTATTTTTCTAGTAAATCAATGACAAGACAGAGAGCTCCATCCATTGGATTAGCACCAACCGTACTACAACGGTCAAAGGAATAAAACTGCCAAGGGTCCTACACATGCAGATGTGACAGAAGGGTCAGAGCTGCTTCACTGATGAAGGGCTCCCCTTCCAAGTGAGAAAAGGGTAGCACCACACTGTGAAGGGAAAGGAAGGTGACCATATTGCTTCATATGGTGGAAGAAGCCTGGGTTACAGCATGCACTTTCTTCTCTCTCTTCTGCGGCTCTGCACATATCAGTTGAGACAACCATTAAGGAGTCAAGCTATTCTGGGCTGAGACACTGGGGAAGGTGATAAGAATACTCACCTGGAAGAGCTCAATGCGTTGCTCACTGCGTTTGGAGCTTGGGTTGGGCACACGCAGCACTCGAAACTCAGCCCGGAATAGGTTGGTGCTGTTCTTCTCTGCTGACGACACATTAAAGCGGAACACATTGGAGGTGACACCTTTTGGACAAATGCCCAACTCATCTAGAATAAAGAAATATAGAAACACTGACAACCACATCCCTGAGGGGCAGGATCTCAAATAAATATGGTTTGAGAAAGAGCTTTCCAGTAGAGACCTGTCATTCAAACATCTTGCCACCTGTGAAGCACGGCTATCTAGCTCAACACAGGAGAATTCACTCAAATTTGGTCTACATTGCAACATTTTGCAAACATTCCCACTACTGCCATTGTTATTTCAATGCCATAGGACAGAGAATCAGTAGAGATCAACCACAGTATATTATCTAACTCTCCTCATCAGATGTTGCTAATACTCATGAGTTGGCTGCATCCAAAATGACAACCCCAGCCCAGGCAATGGGGCAACCTTATTTGCAGTTAGTGGGGCCTATTCCCAACAGCGAGGATGCTGTGATTGTGCTCATGATGGAGACATGAAGCCACATAGGAAGCAATCCCATTGCTGCTGAATCTTAGGTTTTACAAACCTTGATATTGCCTCCTAGAATGGAAGTCACCCAGTGTCAAAAAACACAAAGCATGAGGTGTTGAAGACTCTTTTTGGCAGCGACTATCCAATGTGTACTGAAAGAACTGGGGTTTAAAATTGGTTCTCACTCATGACCTGGAGAAGGAATTCATTAATAGTACGGGGCCTGTGGAGATCACACACATGGAATACACCAATTTTCTGCTTCTATGTGTGCCTGCTGAACAGAAGAACCCATTTCACAGATGCCTCAAAAGAGAGGAGGTAAAAGCTATAAGGTCCAAACCAGAGTCCTCAAGAGCAAATAACTCTCTTCAATGGAACCATTTTGGTCTCATGGAAGTCTTTTTTGTTGCTGTTGTTTCTCTCCTATTGACCTTGTTAGCCTTCAAGGCTCTAGCATCATGAAAGCTTCCTGCAGACACAGCAGCTCCTGCTCTATGTTCACATGCAGGTTTGCGTGCAGCCCTGCAGAGCCTCTCAAATGACCTCTGACTGTTGTCCAATGCAGCAGGAGGCTCTTATATCTGCTGATATTTAAGTTGCTTCTAAACAAACAGAAAGAAACAGAAAGAAAAACTGTCACCTGTTCCCAGACATGGTTCCAGCCTGTGACAAATAGGCTAGAAGCCCTAGCTGCAACAACCTTCAGGACACATTCCTGAAGTCCTGCAGGCCCCTCTTTTGATCCCACCATTACTATCTCCCCTGAGAAACAGCTTCTGAAGATAGGATAGTGTGAAACAGCACCTGAGTGCAGAGGTTCACCTCCCATGCCAAATGCTGATTTCAGCAACACCGATGTACACTCATATCAATGGAGATGAAGGTCTTCCTCTCATGCTACAATTAAATTCAACAAGCAGGACCCTGCCAGTTGTCAAGGATAGGTTTTTAGGGTGATGAAATTTTACTCAATAAGCTAACAATCAGATGCTCACATTGGGCTTTAACTGGAGGAGTTTTTGTCATTAGTACTACTGAACAGAACAGCATTCCTATACAGTGAAGTCTCTAGCTGTTATTGAAGAGGTGGGTGTTCACAAATCCCAGGAGACCAGACCCCACTGCAGGCACGAGCTGGCCTGCTCAGCCCAAAAACCCTGCAACACAAAGAGTACCCCCAGCCACACACAAATGCCTACTGTGGGGATTCCACCCCTGTGACCAATTCAAGGTTTGATGCTGCAGAAAAGCCCATCAGAAAACCCAAGATCTCATTAAGTGCCCAAAGACATCTTCCTAGCTGAAGTCTAACACTGATTACTGTTCTGTGTCCTACCTAGGCAGATACTGTGTTTCAATAGTCCCTGAAGCTGCTTTGCACGCCTAGCCCTATTAATAGTGCTGTTAACAGCCTGCCCTTTCATTTCAGACCTGACTGCCTGGCCATAAGGGGTGTCCCAATTATCATCAGAAATGCCTTTTTGCATCAGACCACTGGTCAGTGTAGCTCAGTATGTTTCCAACAGTAGTGCTTTATCTGACAATCTATTTAGAGGCTGCAAATCTGGTCCTACAGCACAGAGCTGATGAGAGACAACTAATGCTTTATCATCTCCTTAATGTTTTTGGCTAAATTGGACAGCCATGGTGGTAAGACATTACATCTATTGTATTTCACCTGCTGTCCCCACATTGCTTTCTACCTACTTCACCATCAAGGTGCTGGTCTTGGGAGACCTTCCCAGTGAAAACAGTAATAGCTCTTTTCCCTTCCCTAAAAGTTTCATGTTCCCTTTGTACCCTGGGAACAAGCCCGCTGTGATGTGGAAATGGAGCTGTGTTCTGTGTTTCACTGAGCCCTGTAAGGCTGGAGCCTGTTTCTCATAGCATGAGGTTCCGGATACAGGTGTGACTCCCAGGAAACTTGACAGCTTTGGGGCAAAGTACTTTTTTGCACAAGGTCACAGGCAAAGGCAGCAAGGGGATTTTTCAGGGAATTTGGTCCAGTCCCAGCTCAGGTGTGTTAATCACACTGGAATCCAGATCTGTTCACCACCAGCACAGAACAAAGCCTGGAGGCAATATTCCTGCAAGCTCTCCCAGTCCACAACTCTCAGTGGCAGTAACCAAGCCTGGAGAGCAGAAATCTGTGACACCCTGTGCACTCATGCCAGGCTGTGTATGGTATGACATATCCTCACAACTGGACCCTGCTATTACTGTGGAGTCCAGACAGCCCAGAGTAGTTCACTGCACCAGTGATGAGACCAGTAGCCTCTTTGTGTGGATAATGTGTTACAGAGATCATGTTCTTTTGGGAGCTTCCACCTTCCTACTACTGCTCTGAGGTGCAGGCTCACCACAAGCTGCTGATCCAGCAGAAACAGCTGTTGTTTCTGGCAAGCCTCAGGACAATAATTTATGATGGCTGTCCAGTTCAAGTTTGATGAGAAGGAAGGGTAGGCTGTCTGTGAGCAGGTATTGCCTCACTCTGTATTATACCCCTGAATCACCAAGGTGTTTCATGCCAAAGCTACATAACTTTAGAGAAAAAAGTTGATCCATCTGGAACTCTGCAGGTGGCAGGTTTGGAGGGAATAGATGCTTGGCTGTAATGACCCATGACTTTTAATTGCCTTGTCTCTCAAGCTGCCTTGGAAAATGGCATTTGTTTTTCCTCAGGAAGGTAAGAAAAAAGCTGTTTGCAGTACTGTTGCAAATGCTCCCCAAGCTTGAACATAACCAAGTCAGTGGTTAAGGGGGTCTGATCCACCTGAGTTTTATCAGATCCTTGAAGTGAATGGCTTGTCAAAAGTGAGTTATTCTCTGAAAGAAAGTCCCTTTTAATTTAGGCAGTGTACCTGAGTGTCACAGGGAAAAAGACCATTCAGTGATTCACCAAGCAGCTCAGAGAAGGGATGGAGAACTTGGCTCTCCCCCCTGCTATTTTTGCTCCTCAGCTCTCCTCACTTTTGGGCCTTGCATCTTTGATAAGGATAGATTCTGTGAGCCAATATGACACTTGGCTAATAGTCTGGAGCTAGAACAGTTTGTGTGAGTGTGCACACATTTCAGACTTGTTTGTATCATCACTGCAGTTCCTTCAATGGAGGAGTCCTCCCCTTCCTCCCCCCCCAGGAGACTGGCTTTGGCTCAGAGCATGCTCTTAGATCACCACCTGGCACAGTGACAGAGTCATGGGAAAGTTGAACACCAGCCACTTCTAAAGACACGGGGCCAAATTCAGCCATGGTGTAAGCGATGAAACTCCCCAGGTTTCAAAAAGAGCGTGTCTCTTGACACCACAATCTGTCTGGAGCTAGTCTCTCCCAGTGTGACCAAATTACGAAGTTCCCTCTTTCTCTGGGTGGTGACATCTACACTGCCCACTCCCAGAAATTTAATCTCAGCACTACTTGGTCTTTTGAACCCACTGTCCCAGTGTCCTATGGGGACATGGGACAGGATCATTCATTTCCACAGGAATTTTCCCAAAGCCACAGTCTCTGCTCATCACTCCTTTTCACGCACTTTCTTCATTCCACTTTCCCCTCAATTTTAGCCAAATCACACACCTAACTTCATTTGCCACTGTTGTGCTTGTGCTTTCCCCACTTCCTTCCCCAAAAAATGCTATGCATAGTATGGCTGTACTATTTTGCAGACACTCGGTTTTCCCATATATGTTTATAATTTCACAAACAACACTTCAGTAGGTCAAAAATACCGAAATACAGGTAACCTTTGCACTTTCTGTTCCTTGACTTTTGGTGTCTCCTGAGCTAAGAGCTGATCATATAACCATATGGAGTGCAGTCTGCTAGAGATTAAGTAGAATTTGTAGCATTACCACACTGTAGTTTATTCCAGCTCCTCATATGTCAAGATTAACATAAACCTGGCAGAGTAACTGCATTCTGAGACTGCCTGCACCAAGTCACAGCTCCTCCCCAGAACTGCTGGTGTTCAAATCTTGTCCCCAGGACTGCACAACATCACAGGAGAACACCCTGGATAGTGGTATGACTGCATCTTCCAAGGAATCCTAAACAAACCAAAATGACTGCTTTTGCTTACATGTGCTCAGCATCTGCAATCTGCTTTGGGTTCATGTCTGCTCAGTCTCTGTCTTTGCATCTGCTCAGCTTCTGCACCTGAATCTGTTTAGTGTCCACATCTGGGCCTGCTCATCATCTGCTCCACACCTGCTCAACATCTGTCACATTTCCTTAATGCTTGTGTTCCCTTGGGGGTCCCTTCGGCATCACTGTCTGTTTTACACCTGCTCAGCATCCCTGTTGTCTTCTCTTTGCTCTCTGAATGCTCACACTATCTGAGTAACACTTTCCTCGGTGTCCTCCAAGAAGCAGTCTCTTCAGCAAATGCCTCTCCACCTTCTCTACTGCCGGCGCGGGTGCTGCACGGACCGGACAGGTTGCGTCTATCTCTGCGGCAGGCGCTGGAGCTTCAGCAGGGAGGAGGCCGTCTACCTGCTGTCACCCAAGCACCAGACCTGCGCCGTCTCCCAGCCCGGTGCGCAGCATTCACCCTCCCACCCGCAGGGCTTCCCCTCCCCGCCTTGTCCCGATGTCAGGGCTCTAGGCACGGGCTTCTGGGCACGGGCTTGGCTTGCCACGCCGGCCGGGGCCTGGGCCGATGCCGCTCGCGGACC
>VZTH01013134.1:43646-86278 GCA_013397815.1 Aleadryas rufinucha | reverse complement strand
AGTGGGCGCTCGCCGCCGCGTCCAAGCGCGGCGATTTCGGCATTTCCTCCCTCTGAGCCGGCGCTGGCCGCCCCGGCCTTTTATCGCCAGCCCTCGCAGGGGGAGAGGGGAGAAAAAAAAAAAAAAGAAAAACAAAGGAAAAAATCTGTTTAAAAACAATACTTCTATCTTTTTTCTTTCCTCTGGGTCCACTGCGGGGAGATCAAGTTTCACACGTGATCTATAAATGTCTCTCTCTCACACACACACACACACACACACACTCACACACACACACACTCGCACACGCAGCCCCGTCCCTCCCCCGGCCGTTCTCTGCACAACTCATTGCACTCCCGGGGTGGGCAGCGCCACGGCAGCACCGAGCCCTCCCACCCTCCGGCCCTGCACCCAGCGAATCTCCCCGGTCAGCACCCGCTGGGACTCACCACACCCAGGCACCCCCATCCCAGGCAGCACAGCTCCCTCCCCGAGTCCCGGCTATTTATAATGCCAGCGGGAGCCAGGCCTGGATTTCGCCGCTCTGGCCACGGGATGAGCCCGTGGGGACCGGGAGCGGGGCTGTGTCCCAGGCAGAGCTTGGCAGGACACAGCCAGACTGTGCATGGGGCTCGGCGTGCCCAGATCCCAGGCCGGGGGTCTGCTGGGGGCTGATGGACTCTGAGCGGAACTGGGGGACAGACGCCACATCTGCCAGCCCATGTACGGGGATAGGATCCAGGCTGTGTCCCCCAGGAGAAGACAATCCCAGTGGTGGGGTCAGGCTGCCAAGGGGATGCCCAAGCATCTCAGCAGAGGGGGATTTTCTTCGCAAGCCAGAAAAACCCCCTGGTGATTCCCAGTCCTTGTAGAATAGCACTCCCAGTGTCACAGTTGCCGCTTGCTCCAGTGCTGGCTCAGGCAACGAGCGATGCTGGTGGTACTTTAAATAAAAACTTGAAATAAAATCTTTCCCCAGACACACACACACACACACTAGGGCAGGGTGTCCCCCCACAGGGACTCAAGATGCAGAGCTGGGGAATGCGGGATTACACCGTGGCCACAGCCAGCATCCCAGTCCCCCTCCGGCAGCAACTCATGGGAATGGGGAAAACAGGGACGCAGGAGCGATGCCGAGGGTTTAATCCGTTTATTTGTCATGAAGCGAACGGAGGAGCTGCTCCGGCAGCTTTGTGCCGGCTCTGGGGCTGGCTCGATGCTGACACCCAGCGCTCCCGTCCTGAAGGGTCTGCACAGCCCCCGCAGCCCCGACACAACGCGGCCAGCCCCGACCTCCCCCTGCTCACGCTCAGGGCAGGGACGGGGAGTTCGGACCCCGGCAAGCCCCGAATGCAGAGCTGCCTGCGGCTGGGGCAGCGATTTAAGCACACACACGGTATATATACACCAGTACAGCCCTCCGTGCCTGTGGACACACAGCGTGGCAGGGAGGGACACAGGCACGCCTGGGCTCAGCACTCCACGGTCGCGCCTCCAGTGATGGCTGGGAGGGGGATGCAGCGCTGCTTCCAGCACCTCCCAGTTTGGGAATGCAGGAGGCAGCAGCATCCCCTGCCCAAGATGTCCCTTGCACTGTGTGTGTCCCTGTCCTAGACCGAATACAGCCGTGGTCACCCCAAATTCCTGTGCCCACATCCAGCTGGGAGAGAAGCTCTTTGGGCCTCTCTGTGAGCCTAAGGACAGCTGGATTTGGCCCATGAGGATTCTGAGTGCTGAGCTGGCATGGTCTCCAGAAGGGCTCCCAGTCTGGGGGTCCAGCTGCCCTAGGAGCCCCAGAACAGCAGGATTTGGCCCCTGGTTGTGCTGGCGGGGATGCTGAGCATGAGGCTGGGCTGCTTTGAGCAATGGCACGGTCCCCAGTGGGGTCCCAACCCTGGGGTCCCAGCCCTGGGAGTCCTGCTGCTTCCCATGCCCATGGCTGAGGATGGGGGCCACTATCCAAGACCTGGAGCAGCTCAGTGGTACACTGTGCCCCCCAGCACTCCCACAAAATCAAGAGCCTGTGGAGCCAGGGCATCTCCCAGCCCTGTGGGACAGTATCCAGGCAGGCATCAGCTTCATTAGCAGGGTCCAACCCCTGGTCTAACCCCATCCCACCCATCTGGAGGAAGGGAAGGGATGGAGCAGGCTAGGGGAGAGGGAAGACCAGAGGAATAAAGGAGCCACCCCCTCCCCAAGCCCTAGGGCTTTGCTTTGGACATTGCAAATTAGATTTTCTGAAAGGAAATGTTTTACAGGCCATAAATCGTCTCAAAAGAAAAGGGGGATGGGGGGGCAGAGAAAATTGTGCAATTTTTTTTTTTTTTTTGGTGGATGGAAAAACAGGGGTGATGTGGCTGGAGCACCGTGGCAGGAGCTGGCTGGGAGCTCCTGCCACAGTGCTCCAGCTCCCGTGCTGGTGCCTGCTAGGTGCCCTCGTGCCGCTCTGTCTTCGGCTTCTTCTGTCGCTTTTTGCCTTTATTTTTGGGTTCAGTTTTCTCTGCAACAGAAAAAGGAGGAGAAAAGGAGGGCTCGCTCATTGTCCAAGCAGCATGATCCGGCCTGAGCCCCATCCATGGGATGCTGGTCCCATATCCTCCCCTCAGGGTGTTAGTGCTGGACCCAGTTTCTGATTTTGGGGACCCCAGAGCCCTCTCCCGGTCATGAAACAGCAGCGTGGGTCTGTGGGGGGTCTGGGTGTGCTGGTGGCATGGGCAGAGGGACACTGGTGTGTTGTCCCCACATCTCCCATGGCTGGACTCTAAATCCTGGTACCCCGAAATCCCTAGGAATGGGCTGGGGCAGCTCAGCCAAAGCAGGAGCTGCCTGGAGAAACCCCACCTTCTCTCTGAGCAAGGACTGTGGATGTTGGAGAGGGACAACGGCTGCACCAACACCCCAAAGCCATGGCACACACGTGCTCAGCTCTGCCATGGTGTGGGAACGTACCTCCCTTCTCTCTGGAGGCCACAGGACCCAGCCAGGCCCTGGGAGGATTTGGGCATTTGGGGTGCATCCATGCCGAGGTGCTAATGCTCTCCCTGTGGATGCCCTCCACATGTGGATGGTCCCCATCCCAGTGGCACAACCAACGTGCTGGTGGAGGCTGGATGCATCCCAGGTCAACCCACTGCCAGCTTTCCGGGGTCAGGCTGTTGGCACCCAAATCTTTGCTCACCCCGAGAAGCTGCCCCACACCCTCCAGCTGGCCGAGGCGTTGTTGCTGAGACACCAAAGGAACAGGGATTCAGGATAAACCCTGCTGTGCCATGGGCTCCAGTGGGAGGGCAAGTCCATGCTAAGGATCTGAATGGTTACCCCAAAACCAGGGCAGCTTTTTCTGTCCTTGCCCCCCTGCGCCCACTCCAGTTAGAGTCACATGGGTGGGGGGTTCCGTGGTGTGAGGGGTTCAAGGGACCACGACTGTCCCTGGTGCTGTGTGTGCCAGCACTGTTGTCCCCAACCCCTTCTGAGGGCTCCAGTTCTTGTCCTGCCTGGCTGTTTCTCGGCTCTGATCTCCCAGACAGTTGCCACCCACAAAGGAGAGGGCACGGCACGCACGCCAAGCGTCTGGAGAGCGGGACAGACACCCAAGGCAGATTTACAGCAGCGCGAGGGGTTTGTGCCACGGCCAAGCGCGGCGGCTTTTCCCTTCCAGCCGCCTGGATGGCTCAGAAGTGGTGGCACAAATCTCTCATCACACGGTCGGGTCCGGCCGCCTGCCCTGGCTCGCCTGGGCTGGGGGTGTCTCGGATGCATCAAGTGAACTCCTCGTCCTCCTCCAGCATCTGGATCCCATAACCCAGCACTTGGCCAGGCGGGCAGGAGCCTGGGAGCGAGGGCAGACGCACGCTCTGCCGTGGCAGGGATGCCGAACAGCCTGCCCAGGAGTGGGAGACATGGAGGGGCTGCTCTCTCCTGGAGGGGCTGCTTGGGGACCACTCATGGTATTCCTTCTGCTGGACAGGGGACAGGCCTGTCTCTGAAGCTGATCCCAGATAGCAGCCTCAAGACTAGAGTCCTGCCAGCCCCTGAGCCCATCACCATAGCCCCAGGGCTTCCAACTTGCAGGAGCAAAAGCACAGGCAGAGGCAGGAGGCCAAGCACTTTTCTGGGGTGCCTTCCCAGTCACCTCACAAGATGGGGTGCCCCTGAAACGCTGGCACAGCAGTCCCTGCCAGTGGGACTTGCTGTGTGCCAGGCAGGGCTGGGCATGGGCACGGTGCTGCAGGACACAGTGCTCCGGAGCAGCCTGTCCTCCCACACTAAATTTCTCTCATCAAACTGTCACCAGCTCTGCGGGTCCGGAGCTGGCACAGACCAGCAGGGAGGGGAACATCCTCAAAATCAATGCCACCTGGCACCCCAAAGACGTGAGTTGGGACCTGGGTGGAGAAGGGAATCAGCTCCTCTGCACTGTCAGCAGGAAAATATTACTTATGATTGATGGTGCTGGGATGAAGCCTCTCTCCTGGCTCCGTGGCCCTCGCCCAGCACGCACGTCCTCTGCTGTTGCCCCCCTTCTTCATCCTTTTTCTCTCCACCCTCTCAGTCCCGTCCTCTCTGATCCCCGCCACGCTGGCGGTGCCGGCCAGCTCATCCCACGGCACGGAGTGATCCCGCAGCTCCGAACCGCAACCCTCCGTGGCTCAGATCTGCTGCCAGGCACTACAGATCGGTATCTCATGCATCCCCCTTTCTGCCAGTTATTAAGTGGAGATTTATTAGGGTAGCTTCAGTCCAAATGCCTGCATCCAAAAATGACATCAGCCACGTCCTGGTTCCCATCGCCAGCCCTGCACCCGTGCACGCACCGCCTGGACAGACCCTGCAGCGGGTCTGGTGTGTGAAAAGTGGAGGGATGCCTGAGTCAGGGAGCCCCCAGCCTGGGAACGAGGTGGGGGGAAGAGCAGGAGAATGAGTGAACATCTGTCCGGATGAGCCATGGAAGGGGATTCTGCCCTGGGGTTTCTCCCAAAACTTTGGCCATCAGAAATCCCCTGGGTGATGCTCTCCCGCTCCACGAGCTCTCCAGCTTTTGGGGAGCTCAGAGGTTTTTGCAGGAACTTCCCCTGTGTGTGTCTCAACCCTCCTTACCCACAGCTGCAGTGCAGAAAGCCTCCCTTCACGTCGTGGCAGGACGGCAGCTGGAGCTCGGCAGCCTCATCCCACCACGGCGGTTCATGCCAGTGCCCAGCCCAGCCCAGCCCAGCATGGAAGGGGACACTGGCTCGTCCCAGGCAGTCTCGGGGACTGCCAGGTGGGAGCAGCCAGCCCTAGGGCTGCTCAGCACATGTGCCTGAGATGACGGCTTTACCCAGAATTTCAAAATGCTTGGGAGATGACGGCATGGCTCGCCGGCCACTGCCAGACCCCTGCTGCCACCGTCCTCCTGCAGCGACCCTCGGGCCCATTTCGGAGGGACGCGAAGCTGTCCCCAGCCCCGGTGGCGCGGTGCTCACCTCCCGGGCAGTGCTTCTTCATGCGGCACCTCCTGGTCTCCTGCCGCGCGGGGCAGGCGGTCCCCTCCTCCCGGGCAGCCTCCGGCACCTCCCGCACCCGCGTCTCCACTCCCCACTTGCAGCCGCAGGTCCGGCTCTCGTGGGTGCAGGCGCTCCACTCGCTCCACGGCCCCGGCTCGCACGTCTCTGCGGGGACAGAGGGACAGAACGGATTGGTGACCCCTCGGCGCCAGGCACGTCCCCAGGGACGGCGGGCACGGGGTGCGGTGCTGCTTACCTTGGCACTCGCGGGTGCCGAGCTGTGCCGCAGTGCCGGGGGGGCACTGCCGGAAACACTGGCCCTTGTACAAGTAAAACTTGTCCTTGCACTTCATGCAGAAGTCTCTGCTGAAGCAGCTCTCGCAGCTGGGCGACCTGCACTCTGCCGGGAGGGACGGCCGGTCAGCGGGACAGCCCGGGGCACCCCCGGCACCCACCGGGCACCCAAAACCTGCGGGCTCCAGGCTGCAGCTCTGGGCAAGGGAAAAGGGGACGAAGCCCCCCCAGCCCGGCCGCCCCGGATTCAGTGCCACCAGGGATGTTGTGGGAAATGAAGCCATCGCCCTTCCCACAGCACCGAGACCCGCAGGGTGGCGAGGAGAGCAGGGGGCAGGAGCAGGAGCAGGGGGACCCCGGCTGGCGCGGGACGTACTTGTGCATCTGTTGACCTCCAGACCCCGCACACCGAAGTAGCCTGCGGGACAAGTGTGGACGCACATCCCGTACTGGCGGATGCCGTCCCTCCAGATAAGCAGGAAGAGCCGGTGGTGGCAGGTGATGCAGCCGTTGTCCTCAGAGCACAGGACGCAGCCCGTGCAGTTTTCCAGCAGGCCGGCACTAGCTGCGGGGACAAATGGAGGAGAGGGGCTGTGGCACAGGTGCCGAGCTGGGTCCCAGCCCCGTGGTGATACACCGGGGTGACAGCACTGTTCTGTCCACCTGCAAATACCACCCCACCTCTGTCTGCTCCTCAAATCCCCATCTCTGCCCACGCTGGCAGCAAAGGGACACATGGAGCCATTGCTCCCCCCTTGGTCATCACTGATGGCCTCCATCACTCCAAGATTCAGACTAAGGGTTTGCTCCGTGCCCAGCACTGCCCATAGGTGACAGCCTGAGCCACATCCCAAGCTAGCCTTGCCCATCCCGTGGGAAGTGGAACAACCACCAGGTCAGGGGGTAGAAATATGCTCTGACCTGGATTAATCAGTTGATGCCTGTTAAGTGTCAGAGGACAAAGAGCATTTTGGATGCACTCAAGAGGAGCTGAGATAAGGATCTGTCTGTTTGCTCAAGAGCCTCTGCTACCACCCTGGCTGCCTGTGCCGTACTCCCAGCCTGTGGGAGGGTGACTGACCCCGAGGTGGGCTCTGTTCCCAGGGACAAGGACAGGGTGCCAACATCCACCAGCCCTCAGAGACAACACCAACTGCTCCTGCTCCCCAAGCCTACAGAAAGCAGCCTGGAGGGATGCTCCTGGCACAGGGGCACTTTGGGAGCTGGGGAGATAAGCATGGAGCTCTGGGGGCTACACATGCCCTGTGTCTCTTTGCAACCCCAGGCTGGCTGGGCATCACAAAAGGGGCCACCAAACTCCTGCGTGCAGACATCCAATGCCTTCACCATGCCCCTGTGTTGGGAAGTGTTTGCTTGGCTCTGGCACCACAGGCTGAGTAGCAGTGACAGTGCCAGAAGCCCCGGTACAGCATGCTTAGTACCTGGGCTCTATAGAATCATAACAGAATGGTTTGGGTTGGAAGAGACCTTCAAGATCGTCTCAAACCCCCTGCCATGGGCAGGAACACCTTCCACTAGACAAGGTTGCTACAAGCCCCATCCACCTGCTGGGTGCTGCCTGGCACGGACATAGACTCAGCCCTGGGAGCAATGCCTGGCACTCGTCCCTTTGACCCCAAGGAGCTGCATCAGAAGGGTCCCACGGCTGTGGGGCTGGGGCAGAGGTGCTGGGGAAGCTGGGGAGATGCTGACAGAGGATTCTGTCGGACGATGATGGCGGGCGATGCCTCGCAGCCCCGTGCGCTGGTCCCTGGCACAAGCCAGTCCATGGCCTGTGGTGCCATGCAGTTGTCCCCAAGCTGGCTCATGCCAGTCCCTTCTCTGGGGAACACTGTCTGGGACGGCAACTGCCGGGAGCCTTCATTAGAGCTGCGTCTGCTGGGAGTGCTAACGAAGCACCTTGGATCCATTAAGTTGTTATGGTCTCCGTTACATATTTACCAAACGCTGACAACATTTGTGTTCCTGGCTGCAGCTGGAGCGGCTTCCCTAGAGACGCGTGGATTTACGAGCCTCTTTCCCTTCCCTAATTCTTTTTGATATTTAGGGGGTTTTTTGCTGCTCTCCTTCCAACTCCAGCCAGGGTAAAGAAGGTGGGGAGCCCTGGATGGGTTCTGGGGCCTCCTTCCTCTCACTGGTTTTGGAAATAATCCCATGATATGGAGCTGGGAGAAGTGGGGTCGTGCTCCTCCACCCCACGGTGCTGCTGGCATGGCACACACATCTCTGCCACCGGGAGTGACACTGGGAGCCACCGCAGAGCACAACAGAACGTGGGTCATGCTGAAACCATGGGATTGAGGATTAGGGACAAGTGGTGGGTTCTTCTCCTCCTGCCCAGTGGTGATGGCAGAGTGCAGGGCTGAGCTGGGCTGGGCACTGGGCAGGGGGCACAGTGGGTACCTGCGATGTGCTGGACATGGGTGTGACATCCCTCATCTCTGCCCACCCTGTACTCAGTCTGGCTGGAAACTGGGAGTCTCTGGGGCACTGGACTGCCCAGACCAGGACTCCCAGTGGCAGTAGGGAGGCTCTGGGGTGCTGCAGCATCTTTTGTGTCTCCTGGACCCTGTGCTGGACTTTCTGTGCTGGTTATACCAGAGGCTATGACATGTCTGGGGTGTGAAGCCATGGCCAGACCCCCAGGTGCTGCCAAGACCTGAGGCCCTTGGAGCACTGCGCTATTCAGCATCAAGCACTGGTAGCTGGAGCCCCTCTTGGTGTTAGGCTGTTTCCCATCAGGGGCGTCTTGGCCACCGGCCTGGCCACCCACATCATCACACACACCTACTGCCTCTGCATGCCTTTAACATGGAACAACTTCAAGGGAAGGTCTCCGGGCTCCAGCCCCGAGAGCCCTGGTCCTGGGAGGTCCTGCCCCTACCCTGGCACATGTTGGCTCCAAAACCAAGGCATTCGTGGCACGGAGCTGAGAACCAGCCCTGGCCCACTCCACAGAGCCAGCTGGCACTGCCCGGCACTGCCGGGTGAGGGAACACGAGCCAGTGCCCAAAGGAGGGGGCATGTGCCTCGGCACAGCCCTGGCACACCCTGCCCTTGCCCACGCACCGAGCAGGGGCTCAGCTCGTGCCTCTTCCTGGGGAAAGGACGGGACAGGGGACAGGCAGTGCCTGCCATGGCTCCGAGCATCCTTCCAGGAGGTTTTACTCCTAAGGCACTTAGTGTGTTATGCAGAGAAAGGAAATATTGGACAATCAGCCTGTTTTGTGCTATCCCCACTGTGTCTGGCTCTGCTGGGGTTTGCAGAGCTGGTCCCAGTGCCAGCCAGTATCCCTTGTCTCCTGCCAGCCCCAAAGGCAGGGCTGGCACTGGGCAGGCAGTGCCATGGGGCTGTGCTCTGCATCTTCCCGCGCTGCCAAGCCAGCCCCGTGCCACGCACCCAGAGGGGAACACAAACGGTCCCCAAAGGGGCTCAAGGGGAAGGGCTGGGGCGATGCTGGTTCCTGGCACCCTCCAGCCCTGGTTCATAACTCCTTCCCGCTCCGTGCAGGCAGGACAGGCAGCCTGGTGTCCCAAAGCCACCCCGCAGCACCCGAGCGGGACAAGCCCGCTGTGCACACCGTACCTTGCTTCTTCCACCGGTTCTGCGTGAGCATTTCCACGGAGCTGATGAATAACAGCAACATGAATATTATCCACTGCATCTGGGCACGAGTGATGTCGGGCAGGGAAGGAATCAAATCATCCAAGCGGCTGGCGGGCTCGGCTCCTGCCAGAGCCGGTGAGGGGCGTTGGGAGGGCGACGAGCGGCTCCGGGCTCACACCATCCCAACCCGAGCTTCGGGCACACAGCCACACTTCAGGGCAGCATGAGCCAGTGACACTGGGGCAGGCTGGGGCTGTCAGGCCCGGGGAGTGCTCATGGTGGCGGGGAAGTGGCGTCTGCTCCGGGTAGCTCTGCCTTTATAGTCAGTGTCAGCCCCCTCTCCTCACCCTCCCCTTCAAAATACTAATAATCCTAAAAAAAAAAAAAAAAAATCCCCAGCAGCAACAAAGCAACTGGCAAACGCCCTGGCTGGATCCCCCCGGAGCACTCCAGCCACCACCTCGGCTGGGAACCGTCCCGCCGTCCCGCCGCGGTCCCACTGTCCCGCTGCCATCCCAGCGCCGGGGTCACAGCGAAGCCCCCTGCGATTTTGGGGGGGTGGAGCCAGGCTGGTGACGCTGCCTGCGCCGGCCCCCCCGGCTCAGCCTCCCCGGCTCAACCCCCCGGCTCAGCCCCCCGCTGAGCAGTGACAGCCCCCAGGCAGGGCTGAGCCCCCCGGGCAGGGCTGAGCCCCCCGGTCACCCGGAGCCGTGGCGGGTCTCCGGCAGCTCCGGCGGCGGCTGTGGGTCTGCCCCGGCTGTCCCCAGGATTGCAGCTGACTCTGATTTTCCGAGCGCTTCTTAACTCACCTCCCTCCGAGCTGCGGGAGCGGAGCTGAGCCGAGCCGAGCTGTGCCAAGCTGTGCCAAGCCAAGACGAGCTCACTGAGCTGTTCTGGGCTCTCACGCGGCTGTCCACACCCTTTGTCCCACGCTGTGCTCCCCAAAACCCACCCTGAGAGCTGTGCCTGTAGTGGGGTGCAGGACAGGAGGGGGACACCTCACTCACCAGGTACCCGAGGTGACCTATAGGCGAAAGCCCCCATCCTGGGATCCCCACGTGCTTGTCCCATCGTGCCAACCCTGTGCCAGGAGCCATACCCTGGAACAGCCTGGTGACCTCCTAGCCAGGGCTCCAGGGCCACTGGCCACTAGTGACGGCCACTAGTGACAGCCCCAGTGACAGCACATTCACCCCTGACATCACCAAATGCAAACCAGCACAAGGTGCCCCTCTCCGCCCCTCAGAGGGGGCACAGAGGGACTTTCTGGGCACACAGGACCCCCCTGAGCACCCTGGGGAAGATGATCATCCACCTGCTCATCCCACACACCAATAAACTGCAGGGCTCCTTCCCACCTGGGATGCTCTGGGTCTGCATCACCTGGGAGGGACGAATGGGCTGGGGGCTGCTGAGCACCAGCAAACTCATTGCACTGCAGTGGACCACCCACGGGGCCGCAGTGGATGTGTCCATCAGTGTCCTGGGGTGTCCAACCTTGCCCAGGGACAGTACATTGAGGGTAATCTTCTCTCTATGCCTCGAATTTCTCCCTCCTGATTCCCTTCTCATCCCCAGCCCCCCTGAGCCTCTCTCCCCACTGCTCCCATCCGGCACTGCTGCATTTCATTCCTGAAGGGTTAATGATCAGACAACAAAGGAGCCATTTCAGACCCCTTTGGCCTCACTGTAGGAAACCAGGAGTAATAACTGAGGAAACCAGGAGTAATAATGGTTGGGATCACTTTGGGGTTTTTTTCTAATTATGAAATAAATTGAAAAAGTACACATAAAATGCAAAAATCGCAGCATCTGGCTCAGCCGAAATTTCCGTAAACAACCAAACCTGCAGCATGGCATCACTATCAGGGGCTTGCAAGGGCTGGGGGGCCCATGTGGACATGGGCATGCTGCTCCCAAGGGATATGGGAATGGCACTGGGGATATCTGAGTGTCTCTGAATCCTGGCTGCAGGCAGCTGCATTGGTGTAGATGGCTGTGACCTGGGGGAGATGTGGGCACCACAGGGCAAGGAGCTGCCACAGGTCCTGTTGGGTGCCAGCCCAGCTGCCCTGGAGCTGATAGGGAATTTTCTTGTCCAGATCTGGAAGGCAAACACTGGGCAAGGGCCAGGGAAGCACCCCATTCCTGGTCACGCTCTCTGGCTGCCAGCATGGGTGAGCTGATGTCGGTGCAAGCCTTGCCAGGTTGACCCGTCACAGGAGGATGCACTAATTAGACAGCTCTCGTTAGTGATGGATCCTCGGGGCAGCACGTGGCCATTGCTCAGCCCATCCCCAGCTGTTTGGGATCACGGGGGATTTGCCAAGGGTGGCAGAGCCGCTGTCCCCACGCCCCTGCTGCTGTGTGCCAGGTATCCCTGAGAGAGCAGAGAAATCCACACATTTCCTTTAATTTGTCTATTTATGACAAATCCAAATGGCAGTGGGAGGAGAGGTGGTGTCTGCTGTTTAACTGGGCACCTGGCAGCCCTCTGTTGTGCTGGGAGGGGTTTGGGGGGCTGCAGGGAGGCGGGAAGCCCAGCTGACGATGCCAGGGCAGCACCCGCGGTGACTCAGGGATGATGCCGGGGAGAAGCGAGGCTGAGCCGCGGGTGCCGCTGGCAGCTCCCGGCTCCTCACGCAGCTCCGCTCCACGCCAGCACAGAGGGAATGAAATGTTCCTCCTCCGTCTTCCAAAGCAGAAGGGAGAAAGTGTCCAGAAAGATAATTTGGAAAGTTTGTTTGACACTTGAGCACACTTTCATCTTCGGAAAAATCTTGGTGACCTTCCAAGGCTGCACCGCCTGCTTCCCGGCACGGCAGGCGCCCGAGGGCACACGCCCGTGGCACCATCCCAGCGGCTGCTTTCGGGATGCTCAGGGCTCTGGAGGGGACAGTGCGGTCCCGCCGGGCCCACAGGTCAGCAGGGATGCAGTCACAGAGGTGGTGGCACGGGGATGCAGGCACGGGGATGCAGGTGCAGGGATGCTCCTAGCAAAGGTAGTAAAGTGAAAATTAAATGTCTGGAGCTGGCTAGCAGCAGAAGGAGACAGGAAGGGGCAGGGGGACGGAGGGAGCCCCTGGATGAGGGTGGGGTTTTCTCCACAGGTGCCACGAGCTCCCAGCAGCTACAAGGGCTGGGAGGGATCGTCTCCAGTGCATCCCAGGCGATGAATGTGGGTTTGATCAGGGGAGGGTTTGAGCGGATGGTAGTGGATAAGGAAGAAAAATACTTGGCATTCCTCTCCCATCATAACAAGCCCAGATGCTTGGACGGTGGCAGCTCACTTCCCACAGGAATGGAAAGTCACAGCTGCTCTCCTGCCAGTTCGGCAGAGGCCCTTTCCCTGCTCTTATGAAGTGCCAGCTCCACCTCACGCCGCACCGCAGCCCTCACGGGCATCCTGTGACACGGCTCCCTCCATCACCCGTGTCCCTGGCGGTGGCACTGCCCATGACCCCGCTCCAGGAGGGGCAGAGCTCGGAGCAGGGAAACCTGCTGGGAAAGGCCAAGTAACAGATTTACTGCTGGTATGGCTGGTGCTCCTTCCCACATGCCAACGTGCTGGGAATACCTGGACTAGCACAGCCCTGCATGGGAGGAGTGCTCTGGGGAGGCTGATGCTGTGGGAAGCTCTAATGGGAAGCAGCTCCTGCCTGGTCAGAGCTGGTGGGAGAGGCTCCAGCCTCCTGGCAGCCCAACTCACCACCTCCCATGCCAGCACAGAGCCAGTGAGGTCCCTCAGAGCCGGGATGCCATCAGTTCTCCCAGATGAGAAGGAAGGCATGAAGGTGGCTGATTTTAGTGCTGCCATTGCCAAGTGCAGCCTGCAGCACACTCATGGCACACTTGCTCTCCCCTCCTTCTCTTCCTCCTTTTCCTTCTCCTTTTCCTTCTTCTTCTCCTCCTCCTCATGTCACACTCCAGCCATTCCTGGGTTTGTGCCACCCACCATTCCTGCTGTTCTCAGGGAATGTGGCACCCCAAGAGGCTTAAGATTTGCCGTAAATCAAATCCTTCATCCCAGAGCGAGCTCCAGAGCTCCATCACTCTTCTTGGCTCCTCTGGCTTGCTCCAGTCCTGGACGCCAGCGTGGCTGCACAGCCTTCAAGTGCTCCAGCTGCCAAAACAGGAGCAAAGCCCAAAGAGGGAATTGGCATGAAGTGGTGCTGAAGGCCGAGGGGCAGCAAGAGTAGGAGAGCGAGCCGGGAGGAAAGGGAAGATGAGCAGTGAGATGTGAGGGAAGGCTTGGTGTCGAAACCGAATTCCTGGTCCATGTCAGCAGAGCAGATTTCCAGTGTTTATTTTATCTCTTTAGTTGAGCCCCTTTGAGGCAGAATATATTAAATGGCCTGACTTTATATAATGGAAATAATTGAAACAATACTCCTGCTTCCAGCCGCAACGTGCCGCGATTTCAGCCAAGAGTGGCCAGCCTCCTCGAGGTGGTGGGGACAGCCGCCGCCGCCGCTGGCGCTTGTTCGCTGGTTATTGTTGACACATGTCAGCGTCGCCTTCCAATTTCCGTACAGCTGTCAGAGCGGGGAGAACACCCGGCGGCCGGCGCGGGGTGGGCTCAGCGCCGGCCAGCACCGACGGGCACCGGGGAGGACGGCGTCCCCGCGCTGGGCTCCTCCGCAGCCACGGGGCCAGTGGTTACGGCCGAGCTGCGATTTCCCAAGGGGAGGTGGCGCTTGGGCAGCGCCCTCAGGTAGCCAGGAGATGAGGATGGTAGAATGGGGAGAACCTCGGGAGGAGGGAGGATGCGCTTGCTCGCTGCACGAAGCGTTGAACTGGGACCTCGGTATTCACTGGAGAAGGTGAAGGGAGGAGATGGATGTGAAGGCTGGGGGTTGTTGAAGGTTTTATCCAACTCTGCCCCAGTGGTGGGTGACATTGGCGCAGGGAAAGCTCCCCAGCCCCAGCATCCCTGTGGGAAAGGACTTGCACCAAGCGCCGTCCTCGAAGCCAACATCAATATCCATCCCACACAAGCCACTGAAACTCTGTCACTGAAAATCTGTCATTGCTCCTTGAGTGGAGCTGGATGGCTGAAACAAGCAAACACGGTGGTGAGGAGTCACCAGTGCTGAGCCAGGCCATAAACCAATTCCCATTTGCCAGCACAGCAGGGTTCCCAAGAAGAGCTGGCAGGAGGTGATAGCAAGAGCAACAGCAGGCAAGGTCTTCGAGGAACTGAGACACGGTGTGAAAAGTGCTCCAGAATTCTTCCTGCCATTGCAGCCGCTCCCCCTGGCTGTGCACAGTGGGCGCTCAGGGAAGGTTTCTCCCAGGAAAGAAAGGAGATGGGACTTGCAGTGCGGGGCAGGGAGCCTGGGGTTTGGGGCAGCTGGACTGCAGATTCCTTTGCTGTAGGGAGCTGGAATTCCCCAGATGAGTCAGGTGCTGCTGCTGTGCCCACAGTACCCCTCAGCCTGGGCACAGCCTGCTCTCCCAGCAAAGCCAAAGCATCGGTGACCATGGAGCATTCTCCTCTGTGCCAGACATGGCTATCGGCTGCCTCTGCATTCCCTGCAATGAAAATCATGTGTTTGTTACTGGAAGGGAGGGAGGCACTGGTATTTTAGTAGCTGGCCCTCTTCTATTCTCCTAAGAACCATATATGCCAAATTCAAATTTTTTTTTTTTTTAAATATTTGGACTATTTAAGGAAACTATTGAGAAAGACAGATGGAAGCATCAGTCAGATGGATGTTCCTGGCTCCACGTGAGACAGCACTCAGAAGTCCTATTCTTTTTCAAATAATTTTAATGTGACTACATGGTTCCCCTCTTGCACACCATTCCCCAGGAGGGTAAATTCTCTGACTCTGGTGCATGACTCTCACCAGATGGAATTCAGCAGAAGACAAAGGCTTTGGGCAGGCTGCTGGTTGGGGATGGGGAAATTCCCCCCTGCAGCCACAGAGCCCAGGGAGGGCTGTGGAAGCAGCCGCTGCAGTCGTGGCTCCGGTGCCCACGGCCAGCCCTGCTCATGCCCCGCCCTGCCCACGCCCCGCTGCAGCTGCAGCTGCCAGTGCATGTGTTGCCAGTGAGGGGCCGTGGTGATGTGTGGCTGCACCTGCACCTCAGCTTGTGCCAGGGCTGAGAGCCTGATGTTGGTGCTGGCATCACTCAGGTGGGACTCGGCCACCAAAGGCTGTGACAGTGTCTCTGTCTCAAAGTTTACTTTTAAGCTATTTTGCTGAAAATCCAACCCCAGGGTCTCAGCTCTGGGAACTGCCCTGGGTCCTCTGGTTGCAGCTGAACTTGGACTTTTGCAGCATCCCAACCCTCATGGACCCCTCGTGGCAGCAGGATGTGATCATTCCGTGACAAAAGCCAGCGGCTCCTCAGCTCCCGCCTGCCCTGGCCAAAGCTGCAGCGATGTGCTCATGCTTTGGACACCAAGCCAGGAGGAAACGGCGTGTCTAGGAGCCTGTCCTTTGATGGACCCTGCTGTGCTGGCACGGGGTTGGGAAACACCCGATTTAAGTTCACGGACCACATGAACTGGAATTTGGGTCTCTTACAGGGACGTGGGTCCCTCCTCACCCTCCCAGCCTCAGGATCCATCCTCAGTCCCGCTGGCATCCCAGCTCCTGGCTCTGTCCCCAGGTCTCCAGGGCACTGCCTCCCATCCCTCCCCTCCAGAACAATGCAGGGACGTGGCACAGCAGGGCCAGCCTGGACTATGGTCACCAGCCCCGCCGCGGCTGCCAGAACCCCGGGGCCAGCGGCCGTGTGCCACGGTGACTTATAAAGGCTTTTTTTCAGAATTAATAACAGGAGGAACACAAACTTTAATATTTCTGAAGTGAAAATGGAGTGATAATTGTATTTAGCCGACATTCAGGAAAATTATTACCACCTGGCAGCCCCATTTGTGGCTGACGTCAAAGAGCACCATAAACCACCATCAGTTTGGAGAGCACCAGGGAAAAAAAAAGGAAAAGAGCAGAATTTGTGACCTTTGTATTAAAAAATCCAGGATCAGGAGTGTCCTGGGATGCTGGACAGAGCAGGTCCCTAGGGGCTGTTTGCTATCAGGAGTTTGACTAACACTCAGGGGTGCCAGCGGATATGGTCCTCATAGGTCAAAGGAAAAGACATGGAGAAAAATGTTCCCCTCTTCATTTTTTTTTTTTTCAGTCTTGTATATCCTGTTTATGCCACTAACAAATTGAATTTTCAGGAGCTGGAATAAAGACAAAGCCTGAGCTGTTTAAAACGGGTTGTGGGCAGCCCCCGCTCGAAGCACACAGAGGAGGTTCATCACCCCAAAAAGCACCAAATCGCAGGAGTGGGGAGAAAAAGGGGGTGAGGTGGGACAAAGTGGAGATGAAGCAGTGATGGGGAGGGTGCCAGTTGGGTGCTCTGAGCCTCATGCCCATTCCTGAGTGTCCGTGCTGCTGCAGTTGGAGGAGGGATACAAGGGCATGGTCTCCAACTGGTCCCCAGTGCCATGGCCGGGCGCAAAGCCGTGGCAGCAGGCTCTGGCTCATGGAAAGAATTCTTCACTTGGGAATTTGAGCAAAAAAGATTAAATGAAGTAAAAAATGCACGCCACACTGTGAAAGCAGAAAAAGAACATTTCCAAATGTCCCCATCCTCCTCCGCACCCCGCATGCACTCCAGGCTCTCTTAGCTGCCACCTCTCCTTCCCACGGCATTTTGGGGGCTCATGGCTCCCCACCACAGGGGAGAGCTCTGTGTCGGCTCAGAGGCAACCACAACATGGAGAGACATCATGACCTGGTGGCCTCATGTCTCTCCATCCATCCCCACTCTTCCCTGGCTGTCTGGGAGGCTCCCAACAGAACCAACTTGGCCATTCATTGCAGTAGTGAAGTTCCAGCACCTTCCTGCAGGCAGAGGGTCCCTCCTGCTGAGGTCCCAGCCCTGGCCTAGGGGTGCTCTGGGCTGCAAAGGGTGGTTTCAGTCCCAAGGAACTGATGCTGCTCAGAGTCCCCCTGGAGACAGGGAATAAACCTGCATCAGCTCTTTGCAGGAGGAGAGATAATCCTGTGCTGGGCCATACCCAGGAACAGAGCTCCTGCGAGGATCACAGTGCTGTTTCCCATGGATGGGGATTTCCAGGGTCCTGGCACAGCAGTGCTTTCCCGCTGTGGGCCTGGAGCAGGGCTGCTTCCAGGGCATTGAGGAAAAGTCCCATCATACTGTGATGAAAAAGTGATGTGTGGCATGGCCTCCCCAGGTGCAAAATGACTCCTCCCATAGGAAAAGGGGATAATTAAAGGCTACTGATGTTTTGAGCTGTTTAACTATGCTGGTTTGTTAATTTGAGCCCTCCTGGAAGACCACACAGCAATCCCTGTGCTCCCACACTGTCCCAACCAGCCCAACAGAAGCAGGGCCAGCAATGGTTCCATCAGCCAAACCAGTTCTGGCTCCAGTGCTCCCAGTTCCAGTGGAGCCATGGGGATGTCTGTCTGTCCCCACACGGGGATGAGCCCCAGCTCTGCCGACAATGGCAGGGCGGGGAGCACCTGGGCTTGCAGTAGGTTTGGAGTGTCCCTGTCCTTGGCCATCCCAATGGCATTGCATTGAGCCTCAACCAAACAACTGGAGATCACCGAGACCACAAACAAACAGCATTTGATTAGATTTTTTTTTTAACATATTCTTTTTCCGAAAAAACAAAGAGAAGAGGAGAATTCGTATTTCCTGTTCATGTGAAAGGAATTTGCCAGCATGTGGCGGGGAAAGCAATGCTGGTGGCCTGGAGAAGCCACCACCTCGTGATTCTGGTGGCAAAGAGGAGCCAGGAGGTGGCTGGCAGGGAGGCACCACACCCAGACACCTGCACAGGGGCAAAGGCCGGAGCAGGGAGCCCTTGCCAAGGCTGCAGCTCCCTAAACCTGGGTGCTGGGAAGAGGCAGGATGACGTGGCCAGGCCAGGCTCAAGCCCCAGTGCTGCCAGGGTCTGGATGCCTCAGCAAAGCAGCAGCGGCTCCCAGCCAAGGCTTCAGGAAGGAATTTCAGAAAGTTCTTGGTGTGGCCTCTCTTTTCCTAGAACAGATCAAGAGCTGGGATCTGCTCGGCAATCCTCCCCCGTCGTTTTGCCAAGTTCCCTGGAGGGGTCCGAGGAGCAGAGTGAGGCTGATCTGAGGAGGCCTCGGCACGCTGGGGTCTGCATGGGCAGAGGCACCACCAGGGTGGGACTTGCATCCCTGCATCCCCACAACCCTGAATCTCTGCATCCTTTCATCTCTGCATCCTTCTTCATCTGCATGTCTGCCTCCCCACAATCCCCACATTCCTGCATCCCCGCATCCATACATCCCTCTATCCCCATATCCCTGCATCTCTGCCTCTCCACAGCCCTGGAAGGCTGTGTTGTTTTCAGTTTAATCAAATATCCTCTCGTTCTTCCCAGATGGTCAGTGCTGCCGGTTGCCTGGCACATCCTACTGCACTGGACAACTCTGCAGCCCTGGCATCATGCTCTCAATCAAAGTTACGCATTCACTGAATTCTTCAATTTTCATGTTAATAATGGATAAATCCTGTTGCATAATTATTTTCCACATCATCTCCCTCCCCTGGTGCCGAGAGGCACCAACCACCCTACAGATCCGTGCATAGCTGTGGTGAGGGTTGGGCACCCCAGCACTGCAAAGGGGAGTCCTTGTCCCTGGTCCCTTGAGGCTGGGGATGCTGCTGGGTTTGAGTTTCCCAATCCCTGGAAGTGCTCAAGGCCAGGTAGAATGGTCTAGTGGAAGGTGTCTCTGCCCATGGCAGTCGAGTTGGAACTGGATGATTCTATCATTCCCAAAGCCTCCAGCCCCTTCCTCAGTGCTACTGAGGCCCCAGGAGCCCTCTCAAAACACTGGGGGATCTCAGCCAGCCCTTCACCAGACACCAGCACAGCCCCTGCACCCTCCTCCAAGCACCCCTCGGGCAGGCTGCAAAGGGGAAATGATGTTGGAGAGAGGCAGGATGCAGCATGCCAGGGTCCTGTGCCAGGCAGGGATGAGGACCAAGGTGCAAAAGCCCCTGGGGGACTGGCAGCAGGATGCAGTACCATCCCCATCCCTGGAATGGGCCCTCCTGCTGGTTCTGGGGACAAGGGCGGCTGCGGGCGAAGGGAGCAGCAGTGTCAGTGCACGGCCAGTTCCCAATTTGCACCAGGCTGGAACAATGACAATGACAATGGTAGAATTAAAGAGATGAAAAATGTGTCTGTGATTTGAAGAAGCTGGAAACACCCAGAGCAGGGGACAGAGGGTGGGAGGGTGGCCATTGCCCCGGCAGCAAAAGGGGTCCCTAATGCCTCCAAGCTGTGGAGCCCTTCATGGGGGGCAGCCTGGCTTTCCGCAGTCACAGCTTGGGAATAATTGGAAGATTTTCTTGTCAGGAATTTCTTGCTGGGAGCGGCCGTGGGCTTTCATGTCTGCACCGAATGACTGCGAGGGGTTGGAAAGGCAGGCAGGGGGTCAGTGGAGCCCCACGGCCTTGTGCAAAGCATCCGTGTCCTGCTCCCATATGGAGAGCAAAGGAAAGGGAAAGGCTGAGTGGTGGGAATAACCACAATCATCCAGGCCTCAGCAAATGGCAGGTCCCACTCTGGCACCAGTTTTGAGGCAGAGGCCACATCTCTCCCAGCCCTGGTTTTCCATCCAGGATGAAGTGGGAGCAGGAGGGGGCATCTGTGCCAGACCATCCCCGGCGCCTGCCATGACAGAGGCGGCAGTGGCTGGTCCCAGCGCCAACCCACAGTTCATCCCCTTCTTGGGCTCTTCTCCTTTCCTCCCTGGAATTTTGCCCTCCTGGCTTTTTTTTTGTTTTTTTTTGGTTTTTTTTTTTTTTGGTAACATAAAATTTTTCATAGCCTTTTAAATGCTGTAAAAATTTAATACAAAGGAAATTAAAAAACCCAGAGGAACTATTCTCAAAATAATTTCACAATCCGCACATATCCCTCAGCAAATTGAATTTGTAGGAAATAAAGAACAAAATATGACAATAAAGGGCTTCTAAACAAATCCTAATGTGTCACATATGGAAGTGCAAATGCCAGCCTGTGTGCAGGCATTTGGCTGAGGTGGGTGGCATGTGGGTCTGGGGGGCACAGCTCTGACACCCCCCAACACTGCTGGGAGTCCCTGCACCCCTGGAGACAGTTTGAAGGAGCCAGGGGGGTTTTGCTGCCTCAAGCTTCACACCATGAACCCTGGCTGAGCATGTCTTCCTTGTGTCCCAGCAGCTCCAGCTCTGGTGGTGATGCTGACAGCATGTTCTGCTTCATCAGCCTGGATCCTGACCAATTTGTGGCAGTTAATGGGGAAAACTTCAAAGGATCTGAATCAGCCCTGCCAGGGTCCCACTGGGTGAGCTGGGAACCTCCTGCCTCACAGCAATGCCTGTGGCATGGCTTCCCCACGGCCAATCAGCACCCTGGGGTCTTGGTGGTGGGGGGACATGGGTGCTTACTGCACCCCCATCCTCACACCCCCATCCCACACACACACACCCAATCCACCCCCACAAAAGCATCTCCTTCCCAGATGTTCCTTGTCCAGCTATGGCCCTGCCTCTCCCCTTTGTTTTTTTCCCCTTCTATTAATAAACCTGGCACCTGAAGAGGAATTTTCCCTGTAAACACCCAGCTTCACACTTTAGTGACTTTTGTTCTGTGTTTTAATTAACGAACTGGAAAAAATGTCAATTGTTACCCACCACGGGCACGTGTGTCCCACAGGCTGGCAGAGACGTGTCCTCCCTGCTCTGTCCCATGCTGTGGTCACAGGGCAGAGCCACCCTGACCCTTTGCCAGAGGGAAAATAGGGGGTATCTGGAGGGTTGTACCCAAGTTGCTGTTGCACTGCTGCACCCACACAGGGCACTGCTCCAGGGGGATCCAGGTGTTCTCCCTTCTTCAGACGCCCCATCCCAGATGGTCAACACTGCTGGTTTACCACGGTGCAGCCCAGCCCACCACGACTGGACCCCTTGCACCCCCTCACCCAGCCCCACCGGGCAGCATGTTGGACCAGTTTCATCAGGGAATATTCCCCACCAGCCGGGAAGCCGATACTCCCCGAGAACATTGCCTCATCCGAGCCGTGCGTGCCTGGGATGGGGAGAAACGCTGGGGAGCTGCAAAAGACATCCAAAAATTAATGTACTGTCTGCAGCAGCGCTGGGGCTGCAGCCCGGGGGAAGCGCCCGCCGTGTGGCGTGGAAGGAACTGCAAAGAAAAGGGTCTTGCGAGGATAGCGGGAGCTGCGCGGCAGGAGCAGGCTTTGCTCTGCAGGCTTCCCGCAGCTCTAGGATAAGCTTGGAATGGGACTGGCTCTTCCTCCATATGCAATGCCACCTCCTCCTCGCCCCTGCAGAGGGAAGGTGCTGGCAGCCCTGGAATGCTACAGTGGTATCCCTGCATTCATGCACCCCCACCTTTGGTGCTCTCTGCAGCCGCCGTGACCTCGGGCATCTCCCTCCGTACTCGGAGCAGGGAGCAGCGCTGCATCCCGGCTTTGCTGCCGGGGCTCAGGCAGTGAGCAGAGGCCAAGCCCGTGTGGGCAGTGCAGACAGGCAGCCCGTGGGCAGGGCGCTGCCCGTCTGGGGCTGGGACACCCCGGCAGCCAGCTTGGGACACCCCGGCAGCCAGCTGCTCTCGCTTTGATGTGGAGTCCCTCAGGCTCTGCACAATGCAGACTGGGGCGGGATGAAGCAAGGGTGATTGATTGCCTTGTTTTGTTCCTCCAAGGCTGTCCTGGACCGTTCGGATCACAGCTGAGATCCCCCAAGAGCAGGGGTTGGCAGTATCCACCCAGGCTGCAGGGATGGGGCTGGTGGGGTGCAAGCTCTGGCTGGAGGCAGTGGGCTCGTGGTTTGAACCCTCTGTGCCTCAGTTTCCCCATCACCACTGCCCTCTTGGAAGCTCTCGGTGTCTCTGGATGAAATACATCCCCTGAAACAGAGGGATGGGCATCCCTGTTTCTCAGGTGTGCTGGGCATCCCTGGAATTCAGGCAGACAAAGGGAGCACAGGAGCCCTACTGAGGGTAAAGCTCATTAGGACTTGAGCATGTTGACCTCTGAAAAATGGAGTTTAGCTCCATCCAGTTGATGAGTCACGACTCTGTTTGTGCGATGCACTCCCTGCAAGCAAGGTTTCCACCGCAGAACTAACAGGCTTTTCTGGGAAGCACTGGGGTTCTGGGTTTCCTAATTATTTTCAAACCCTACTGGCAGCTTCTCTCTGACAGGGATCACGCCGGCTCAAAGCGCAGCACTCGGGCGTGTTTGGAGTCCTGAAGCACTAATTGACTTTAGCTCGGCCTCGCTGCTGAGCGCCGGCTCTCGCAGCCCCAGTCCCTCCTCCTGCCCGAGCCTGCCTGCATGTGGTTTGCATTTCTTCCCCGGAGAAAAAAATCCCTTTCTCCTGCCTCAGTGTCATCTTTCCCTGGAATTGAATTTAGGGGAAATGAAGAGGAGGCCAAATTTTCATGGAGTGACTACCTCCCCTCTCAAGGCAATGATGGCAGTGAGGGGAAAAGCCCATTCCAGGAACCCCTGTCCCAGTGCACGTCCCTTGGCACTGGCGATTTCAGTCACAATCAGGTGGCTCCTTACGAGCCAGTAAGCCCTGAGGTGTTGAGCAGATTGCGGAGGAGCTACTCCAGCGTTGCTGGCTCTCCCTGCTATGCAGCAGGGGATCCCATCTTTCCCTCCCACTGTGTGCTAGGAAACTGCTGCCCGCACAGAGCAGGACAGGCATTCTGGAAGAAAACATGGCAGTGCCATCCATCACCCGGTCCTGCTCACCCTGGGTGATGAATGAGAGAGGAACAGCAGCGAGCTGACCCCGAGGGAAGCAGCAGCGTCCAACACCTGAACATCAGTCAGGGATTATCCACGGCCCCTCTCTGCCTTCCCCTGCGAGACTCCGGGTCATACCCAGCAGGCACAGCACGGCACAGGGGTGAGCCAGCTGCCCCGGCCGTGCTGGCTGCCATTCCCAGCACAGAGGGCTCATGGGCTGCCAGCGGGGCGGGCGGTTGGGAAATCTGTTTCCTCTTCTGCTCGTTACGACACCACAGTGGGCGCATGCAATGGGAGCAGTGAGGCAGTGGGAAAGTATGAAGGTCAGGGGAGTCTGCGGTTTGTGTGACGGAGGTGACCCCGGCTGATGCAGCCTTCTACCTGCTCCAAGCACCACCGTCCGGCTGGGATAGCTCCAGCTACTGCCTCCCCTGGGACATCACCCCCATCTGTGCTCTGTCAGGGAGCAGGCCTCCACGATGTTCCTGGATCGTGTTCCTGGGTAAAAGCGGGAGGAAAATGGCCAAGGGCAGCTTCCTTGGTGCAAGAAGCTGGGTGTGAATCGTCACGAACACGTGCGAGGCATCGGGACACTGGCTGCTCTGAGGGCTTCGGTCAGCTCTCACAGCATCACTCCTGCTGCCAGCTGTGCTCCAGCAGTCACAGAAAGGACACGGCTGCTCTGACGATGGCACCAGCGTGCCCGGCAGCCGCCGTGACGCACTGGCCTTGCAGCACAACTGTGCCAGCTCTGCAATCCTCATCACCTCGTTAGTGACTTGGCTGTTGATTTCAGCCAGGGCCAGGCTCTCCGTACCTCCCACGCAGTTCACAGGCCCCTACCTCACGTTAGGGGGCTGCTTTCATGTGGCCAGTGGTTTTCATCATCAATGAGCCACGGAGCGAGCGAGGCACGGGAGCAGAGGAAGGAGACAAAGGGGAGTCAGGCAACGCCACCATGGCACCGTGGGTGCTGGAATAACAGCTTTGATGTAGTGGCAGTCAGCCCCAGGGCCATTGGCTCAGGTATGGCAGGAGCTTGGCTCCCAGGAGGGTCCTGTGGTGAGGGGATGCATGGAGGCATCCTGCTTTTCTCACTGCTGTGCCCACAGAGGGACTGATCAGGCCAAAGGGGACTTGGCACCAAAGGTCACTTCTCAAGAGCGGTCTGGAGCAGCTGACACAACACAGTGTGAGAAAATAACTTAAGGATGACATGGAGGTGAGGCCACAGGAGGACAAGCTGAGGGCTGAATGGCAGCACATACTGAGGGGTGAGAGGGTGGGGAGCGGATGGTGGGTGAACAGGGATGGCAGCAATTTGGATGGGAAATGGAAAGCTTGGCAAGCACTCAGCAGAGCTTCTGTGTAATCCTGCCAAGAAACCGACAGCTCCTGAGGCCACCAATGCCAAATACCCTGTGCTCCTGCACCTGCAGCAGCTCTGCAGGAACGTAAGGGGAGTCCATTAGCAGCACTGGGATACAGGATTCCAGATCAGGTTTCTGGAGGGAGACCTATGATTTCAAACTCTGCCTCACAAGTGGGCATTCAAATGGAGCCACTGGTAGCCGCCTGGCCCACCCAGGGCCTTGCTGTGCTGGGAAAGTGAAATGTGGATGCCTTCAAAGCCTGAAACCGCGGCTGCTGCCCGGGAGTGAGCCGAGCCTTGGGGTGGAAATGCTGCTGCTGCTCTGAATCACATCTCAGCAACGGAGAAGCTCCGGATGAGGCATTTCCTGCTGTTCCCAACTCATCCCCATCTGATGCCTCCCTCACGGAGCTCCTGTGCTGAAATCCTGGCCCTGTGGAAAATCCACAGCAGCTCTCCTGATGAGTCCAGCTGTCTTCCCTGAAGACAGGAGTGTCAGAGTATGGCAGGACGTGTGGTGTCTCCTGGTGGTGATCCCATGGGACCTGCGGGGCTGTGGTCGGTTTTTCAGCCTCAGTGACTTCTTGAGAGGGAAATGGAAAGAGCAAGCAGTGCAAGTTAATTAATTGACGCATAATGAAGTCAAGATGAGCATCCCCAAGGAGCTGAAGCTCAGATTAGGAAAGCAGCAGATGATGGTGTTCCCTGGCTTTGTCCCGAGCTCCAGTCTCCTGCCAGCCACACAGAGGACACTGGCTCTGGCCCAGGGGCAAGGGAAAAAAGCCCCTGAATGCCTTTCAGTGGTAACTTTAATAGAATTTAGGTGTTATAAACACTAATCCAGAAAAGGGAGTTGTGGAAGGGATGAAATAAACCCATCAATGGCAGTTTGGTGCTTTGGTGCCTTCGGTGTCAGCGTGAAGGCTTGCTATGGCAGCACAAGCAGACCCTGCATGGACTCAAATGCTTTTCTGATGACATGAAAGAGCTAGGAGCAGGGAAGGAGGCTCAGAGTGACTAAACTGGAGGCTGCTGGATGGTGCTGGGCAGAGACCCTTCACAGGATCATGGAATCCTTGGAAAAGCCCTCTTAGATCATTGAGTCCAACTGTTGCCCCAGCACAGCCAAGCCCACCACTAACCCATGTCCCCAAGTGCCACATCTACAAGTCTGTTAAACCCCTCCAAGGATGGTGACTCCACCACTGCCCCCATGGCAGCCTTTTGGTGAAGCAATTTTCCCTAATATCCAAAGCAAACCTCCCCTGGTACAACTTGAGGCTGTTTCCTCTTGTCCTGTCCCTGTTCCCTGGGAGCAGAGCCCGACCCCCACCTGGCTGCACCTTCCTGTCAGGGAGTTGTAAAGAGAGAGAAGGGCCCCCCTGAGCCTCCTTTTCTCCAGGTTGAGCCCCGCTGGCTCCCCATCTGCTTCTGGTGCTCCAGCCCCTTCCCCAGCTCCATTCCTTTCTCTGGACACGCTCCAGGCCCTCAATGTCCTTCTTGTCCTGGGGGGCCCGAAACCGACCCCAGAACTCGAGAACCTTCAGCACGCTCGACCACAGGGCAGCAGTCAGTAACCCTGTGGCCGCAGGAGGCGGCCCGGGCCCTGCGCAGCGGACGGGGGCCCTCTAGTGAGGGGCGGTGCGGCCCCGGCTCCGCCCCGGCCCGGAGCAGCCATGGCGGGGCTGGAGCCTCTGTACGCCTTGGCAAGGGCCGCCATCTCCCGCCCGCAGGACGCTCTGGTCTGTGGCATCCACTGGGAGCTGGTCCGGCACGGCTACCGCTGCCTGGGCACCGGCGATCAGGTACGGGCCGAGCCGCGCTGCGCCGCCGCGGAGGCCTAGTAGGCCGCGGTGAAGCCCCGGCCTTTCCTAGCGCCTCTCGCCGGCGCCGTGCGGCCGAGCCCGGCGACCGCTGCCGGAGCCGGGGGAACCGCGCGGCGTCGGCGGTGTTGCGGGCACCCGGGCCGGTGCGGGGTCCGAGGGGCCTCAGTGCTGCTGTGGAGGTCGGAGCGGGCGGCTGCGGAGCTGGGGGTGTCCTGGTGTTGGGGGGGTCCCGGTGCTGTAGGGGAGTCCCGCTCTTGGGGGGATGGCAGTGCTGAGAGGATCCCGGTACTGGGGGCGCCGAGGGTCCTGATGCTGGGGGTGGTCTGTGGGGTGTCGCAGGACGGGAGATCCTGATGCTGGTGTGATCAGTATGACTTCGGGAAGAGAGTTAGTATAGTGCTAAGTGGAGCTGCGTGCTGAGGTAGAACTCTGTAATAAAAGGGAGGTGTTCAGTGCAGTGCTGAGGAGGAAATGTACTGGGGCAATGCTGGAGTGGGGGGCCAGTCTGGTTCTGGACCCAGTGCTAAGGTGGGGATCTAGTGAATTGGGATCCTGATGGGTGTTAGGAGAGTGCCTGATGTGATGTTGGGGAGTAATGGGGGGCACAGGGCACTGTCATGGCAGAGAACCCTCCCCAGTACCAGAAGAGGGGACAGTGTAGGACAGGGCCCCCCATCAGCACTGATGTGGGGCTGGGACAGACATGATGATAGCCTTCCCCTGTGCCCCAGACAGCTCTGTGTCATGCTGGGGAGGTGAGAGGTGTCTGGCAGGGAAGAGCGTTGTCTCCCAGTCTGGGTATTTGTTACCTCTTCCTGCTCAGCAAAGGGTGGTCATGTCCCGCCTGTTCCAGTACAGAGATGCTGTGGGAGGCTGGCACGCAGGCAAGGCCAGCCTATAGGAAATATAGTCCTGTTTGTGCTGTCAAATCCCTCTGAGGGATCCCCTCCCAGAGACTGGATCAGTTCCCTCCTGGATCTCACTGTGCAGCCAAGACAAGACCCCCAGCCCTAGGAGGTCATGCTGGGCTCCTGGGCAGGGTCTCAGCAGCCCGTCTGTTCCATTGCAGCCAGGTCCTGATGAAAGGAAGTCAGAGCTGTTGCCCGCCGGCTGGGAAGCCAACAAGGAGGTGTATACACTGCGCTACAAGTCCACGGACGATGCCCATGAGCTGCTGCTGAAGGCCATCATGGTGGAGGACAGTATGATCCTCAATGTCATGGTGAGCACCCACGTGGCCCCTGTGGGTTTGGGGTCTTTTGGCTGAAAAGAACACCGGGGGCAATTTCTTAAATGTTTGCTTTTGCTTGTTCTGCCTGGAAGTGGTGTTTGTCCCTCAGGATGGGGCAGACCCAGGGGGTGTTTGTGTGGCAGAAGATGTGGCCCAGCCTAAAGCTGGTCAAACCCTGGCTGTGTCAGGGCAGTGGGACAGTTGGCCTTGAACACTCCAGCCCAGGAGCTGCCCTGCTTCTGTCCCTTTCCTAGCTCAGGACTTCTCTGCAGCCCACAACCAGCACCTGCTCCAGGTGGCTTTGCTCAGTGTTTCACCCTTTGCAGCCTGAACTGGGGAGAGGTAGCAGGGAAAACGTTGCTGTACACTGGGGTTTGCTCCTGGGGATTCAGGCGCAGCACAGGGATGTGGCAGGAAGCGGGTGAGCCCCATTCTTTGTATCCCAAGCCTGGGGCTGTTGTTGTAGCTTCTCTGTCCCTCATTCCCAGCTCTGCCAGGCTGCTCACTCTGCTTTACCTGTGTTTTTCCAGGATCGCAGCTCTCAGAAGGTGGCAGATGTGACCTTGGCAGTGGCCGACTACATCAACCCAGAGCACCTGGACGATTTCCACAAGTAATCTCAGTTTCCTGGTATTTTCTGCAGGAGGAAATGTCCTACTGGCATGGAAAGGGGGGCAGAAATCAGGTTGGGAGGAGCTGGAGGACTTAATCCCCAGTACTAACCCAGGCCAGCCCTGAAATGCAGCCAGAATTCTGTTCCGTGCCTCCCTCTGCGCTGGCACAAGAGATTTAGAGGACAGTGGGATCATGGGTTGGAGCCTAGGGGAGGGCCACCCCACCTGGAAACAGGCCAGGCCAGCACATTTATTTGCAGAGCATTGTGCTGGGTGGACACTGCCCAGGAGAGTGACAACTTCAGCCACATCTGCAGTGTCATGTGCTTTCCTCCAGTGCAAACTGGTCGGGCTGGAGCAGAAGGGAGTGGCTGGGTGACACCTCACCCGTATGAAATGGGGTGAGGACTTTGGTGCCCCTGTGTGCTGTTACCTCTTCCCATCCCCTCTGTGCTGCCAGCAGGGGACACGTTTTGTGCCAGGGACACTTTGGGCTTGTCTGTCCTCTCCCCATGCCTCTTGCAGCCTGTCCAGCACCCCGTGTCCTGGTGCCATGGCCACCCCAGCCCACTGCCTTCCGTCTCCTTGCTGCAGGGTGTACAAGAACACCGAGGAGCTGAGGACAAGGATCGCTTCAGGCATCATCGCTCCCCTCAGGGGCCCTGCAGAAAAGGCTGAAAAGGAGCCTGAGTCCAAAAGGGACGTGCACTGGGATGAGAACCCGCTCCGGCTCCCTCCCCGGCAGCCAATGGGCACGAGGGCCCCATCCAGGTGAGTAAAGAGCGTGTGGCTGAGCCCCCTGTCAGAGGAGATGTGGTCCTGGCACAGCTCCCCAAACTACACATCAGGTCCCCATCTTGCACATGTGGGTTGGGAAGTGAAAAGGATCCAGACCTTCCCCAGCTGGATCAGCCTGGACACTTGGATTTGATTTGGTTGCTGGAGAGGGATGGGCTATTCTGGAGTTGTGTGTTGGACCAACAGACCCAGGAGGGAACAGGCAGGGTCTGGGGCTGGGAGGTGAGGTGTGGGGTGAAGGAGAGTGGCCCTGCTCTGTGCTGGCTGAGGGACTGTCGGGGCTGGCAGAGCAAGGACAACAGTGGGAAGGATGGTGGTGTTGTGTGGCTGAGCAGCCTTTGGGAGGGACACCAGAGGTACACCCAGCCAGGGTGGGGTGCAAGACTTCCTCTTCTTGTTCTCCTGACCTCACTTTCCCCTTGGAACCATTGCTGGCAATGCTGGCTAGAGGGGACATGTGGCACCTGGTTTGCCATCCCTTCCTGGCCCCTTCCAGTCATCCCTTGTACGTGGCAGGCGGGGTCCCCCCTCCCTTGCACACACACTATGATCCCCTTTGGCTGGAAGTAAAGAGACATTGCAGTGGCTCTGCCATCTCTTGGGGACCAGCTGGGACTTCTGGCTTGTGTGTCACCCCACTGCTGTCTGCTGCCACTCAGGGTGCAAGAGGCTCCGTGGAGAGGCCTGGGAAGACAGGCTGGAGCTGGGCACTGCTCTGAAACCATGTTACTGGCGTGCATTATTGACAGAGAGATGTGCCAGCTGGCTGCAAGCCCACCACCCCACTGTCTCCACACTCCTAGAAGTGAGACTGTGTCTCTGGCTGGGACATGCTGGAGAGCCTGGCCTAACCCAGCACTGCTTAGAGATCCCCTGGCATGGAAACTCCTGGTATACATGGACAGCTCCTGCCTGGAGCAGGGGGAACAACAGGGCTCCCTTTATCTCAGCAAGCTGCTGCCACTCACATCAGTGTCCTCATCCAGCAACACTCTGGAGCAGAGAATGCTGTGTCTTGGGCCTGGGATGGCTCCCAATGGCAGCCCTGTCAGACAGGGTCCCACAGGTCCCAGGGCCCTCCATGTGCTGCACTGTTTGCCATGGGACAGCACCCATGGGCACAGCTCCACACAGCTTCTCTGCCCTTCCTTGAACATCTTGCTGTGTTCTGTGTGTTTCAGGCCTTCCCCCTTGAGCCCCTTTGCTGTTGGTGGGGAAGACCTGGACCCTTTTGGGTGAGTATGGCTCTTGAAGCACACTCTGCTCTGCCTTCGGGAGGTGTGGAGTGGTTGGAGACCACTGGAACAGCATCCAGCCAAGTGTCTCTGAGTGGGGGTGATGATGGGATGGTTGCTCAGTGCATATTGTGAGGGACCAATTGACAGTTGCTAAAGCTCAATATGGTTCTAATATCGTAATAAGATCCCGTCTCTTGCATAGATGATAGGTTGCAATCTGTGTCTGTTTAATAATCAGCTTGTATTCATTTAACACACAGTAATTCCTGCAGTAAATCAAAGCTGAATACGTCGTTAAGTGAATGTAAGCCTCTAATTTAAACCGTTACCAGCTGCTGTGTCTCCAGCCCAGCAGTCTGCAGAAGGGGAGGCTGAAAGCCGAGTTCACAGATTCTCAAGTCCTGTTGCAAGCCTCCCGGCTGTTTGAGGCACTTGGAGAAAGCCTGGGCAGAGGCTGGGCTGTCTGGGAGACTGAGCTTCACAGATACATCCTCGATATTTGGTTTGGTCAGGCAAGGAGAACCTGTCATCTTCCGCTCCAGTTAAAAGCACACAGGCAGACAGTAACCAGCTTGTGGTGTCATTACGCAGTGTCCTGCAGCCCAGAGGAGTCTCCTCTTTGGAACCACTCTCCTGTGGGGATGGCATTTTTTCCCCCTTTTGCAAGACTTGGTTCTCCATGTGTTTGGCCAGAAAAGGGACAGTTAAAAATGTCCCTGCCCAGCTGGAAAGAGAGGCCTGGAGCTGGGGGCAGGGGGTGGGGGCTGGAAGGAAACTGGATCTCACAAGGAGAGGGGATTCATTTTGGGGGGGGTGTCCCTGTTTCCCTTGCTGCCTCCAGCCCTTCATCAGAGATTTCTCTGTAAATGACAAAAAAAGATGGTAAATGGAAGCAGATTTGTGTGCTGACACCTGCCAGCGCTGGGGCTGGAGACCCAGACTCCTAGGAATATGCTCATGGGACCTGGCTGTCCTGGGGCACTTTGGGCAGCCGTTCCGGCCTAATGGAACTCATTAGCGTGGTTGTTAATGACTTGTATGATGGCAGCGATGTCTGGAGGCTCCAGCCGCATTTGCACAAAGCCGACCGTGAGGAATGGCACTCGCAGCGTGGGGCAGCTCCGAGGAGCCGCCGTGGTCAGCAAATGACTTCCAGGCAGCTCTTTGGAAAGGCTTGTGGGAGCCCAGCCGGCTCTTGCGACACCGTGCAGGGCAGGACGGGAAGCAGGGATGGAACGTGGGTCTGCAGCAAGGGCCAGCAGGTCTTGTGCTTCTTGAGGGAACAGCCAGCACCGCTGCTGTGGAGACAGGCTGAGAGATCTGGGGCTGTTCAGCCTGGAGAAAAGAAGGCTCCAAGGACACCTTAGAGCTCCTTCCAGTGCCTAGAGGGGCTCCAAGAGAGCTGGAGAGGGACTTTGGACAAGGGCCTGAAGTGACAGGACAAAGGGGAATGGTTTCCCATTGGCAGCGGGCCAAGTTAGACTGGATATTGGGAAGACATTTCTTCCCTGTGAGGGTGATGAGACTCTGGCACAGGTTGTCCAGAGAAGCTATGGCTGCCCCATCACTGGAAGTGTTCAGGATTAGATGGGGCTTGGGACAACTTGGTCTAGTGGAAGATGTCCCTGCCTATGGCAGGGGGTTGGAATAAGATGAGCTTTGAGGTCTCTTCCTACTCAAACAATTCTGAGATTCTCTGCAGGGCTCTCTGTCTTTCTGCCATGGGCTGCCTCACTGGCTGGTCCTGGGAGCTTTCCTTCCCACATGCCATGTGTCAGGTTAAGCCCTTGTTCCCATGCTCAGCATTTCTTCCGCAGTTCTCTCTTTCCAGTGCCAGTCTCATCTCCTTCTCTGCCTTTTCTCTCTCCAGAGGTCGGAGTGGGGGAATGATTGTGGATCCTCTTCACTCTGGCTTCCCGCACCCTGGTATTGACCCATCATCGGGCATCCCAGGCCGGCTTCCCCCAGGAGCTGTTCCACCAGGCGCCAGATTTGACCCCTTTGGCCCGTTAGGAGCTGGGCGACCCGGGTAGGTCCTTGGCCATGCTGGTCTTCCAGCCCGCCACTGGATCCCAGCTCATCCCTTTTGCTGCAGGCCTGAGCTCTCACTCCCGATTGACTCTGCTCTGAATTTCTTTCCAGGCCGGATCCTGACCACCTTCCCCCTCCAGGCTACGACGACATGTTCATGTGAGGAGTCACCACGTGGCTGCTCACGAACGAGTCTTCTGGGAAGCAGGGGCACTTTGCCTCTTCACTCCTCGTCTGATGGACGTACATCTTTCCAGCAGCATTTTCTTCCTCTCCGTTTTGGGCCACATTCCCATGTGTCCCATCGGCTATAAAGGCTTCCCTGTTTGCAGAACGGAAGAGGAGGCAGTAGTAGGTCATTTCTTTCCCTGCTCCTCTGAGGGTGCCCAGCCGTTTGCACCCAGCAAGGTGGGAGTGTGGGGTGCGGCACTCTGGGAGCAGCCTGAGTGTTGTGAGATTTCTCCTCTGCTTCTCTGGGGTGGCAGAGCTTGCTGCACAAGTGGTGGGTGTGAGGAGGGAGCTGGCTTCTTGCTACTCCTCCACAGGAAACCACAGCAAACTTGTGAAGGGGACAGCCGGAGCGGGCTCCCCACAGAGTGGGTTTCTCTCTTGCTCTGTATCTGAGCAAGGCACTGATTGAAGGGCTGGAAAGCCCAACCCACAGGGTCTCCATGGGCAGACCCCCAGCAGCAGCTGGGATTATGGCTTTGCCTGCTGACTTTGAAGAGCAGCACCAGAAAAGCCTTTGATGTGCATGAGAAGAGACATAGATTGAATTCCTGGCTCACCTTGCCCCCTCTCTTTCCTGCAGCCGTGGTGTTTTTCATTCCTGGGGTGTCTGTGAAGCCCTGCAGGCAGTGTGGCGAGGGGTGCCCACTGGGCACTGCGTGAGTCTGGGGTAGGAGGGAGGGAGCTTTGCAAAAGAGGTTTCTAGAACACGTTTTCCTGCTGTCAGTCTTGTTGCGTCTGCCTGGTGGGCTTGGGGAGAATGGCTGAGATCTGCGTGGCTCAGGCTCCTGAGGTCTCTCTAGAAACCTCCATTCCCCACAGATTACCCAGCTCAGTCGATTTTGGGCCTGCAGCTCATCTCTCCTGTCAGGGGCTCACACTGTTTTTCTTCTCGTGGTTTGATCTCTTAGAAGGATGTTCTTGAGACTGAAATAAAAACCTGACAACAGTGTTGTGCTGGTGCTTACTGGGGTGGCCCCCTGTGTTCCCTACTGTGCAAGGGGAAGCCCCAGAGCCCTTCCCGAGGCAGAGATTCCACGCTGGGAACTCGCTTTGTACCTTCCCCTGAGCAGCAGCGCTTTTCCAAGACGATGTAACTGTATTAGGAAAATGAAGTGGAGAACAGCCCAGCCCTGCTCCTGCAGTAATTGCCTCTCCGGGGCATTGAGTGCTGTTGGAACACTGCACGCAGCTGCGTTGGCAGAAATAAAAAGGGGGAAGGGATCCCCCCATCTATCCCTTTTCCCAAGAGGCTTTTTCCTTTTAAAACCTCTTTGCCTACAAATGCAGTTAATAAAGCTGTGTTATGGTGTGTGCCACCCTGGGCTCTGCACATGCAGGAGCAGAGAAGACCAGCTGGAGAAATCTGGTGCTGGGAGCAGCTGGAGCATCCCCTGCATCTCCCCGAGGTTCATGCATGGACCCCCTTTTGTGGAGGGGCTGGTTCTGAGCCCAGACCCACTGCACTACCCAGAGGTTTTTTGGGGGAAGTCCCACCTGCAGAGCCACGGGTGGGCTGTGGGCAATGCCCATGACAGAGCAGCATGGGAGGGATGGAGAGAGACCTAGGGCTTGGTGAGCCCAGTGCTCTTGCTCATCCCCTCTGGCTCCTGGGACAGCCTGTGCCCATCCACAGCTCTGTTCCAGGAGAAAGAAGCTCCCAGCCTTGCTGCTGGGGTTGAGAGACTGCGGACCCCAACCTTACTGCATGGGGGAGAGGAAACAGCTTTGGCCTCATCGAGAGGCCCCTCTCTGCGGGGGGCGGCTGTTTTCTGCGCCTGAATTAATCATGTTCTGCGACCTTCCAGGAGGGAGAGAGCAGCCGGCTTTGATGGGGCTAATTAAAGCGATTCAGCGCCGGGAGAGGCTGCGGCAGGGCGAGGAACCGGCTTTTGTCTCCAGCGCCCGGCCCCGGCGGGTCCGTGGTGTTGTGCAGCTGGGAAACAGGTGGCAGAGGAGGGGAGTGGGTTCCAAAGGGGACGAGTGTCCGCTGCAGGCCTTTGCCTGAGCCTCTGGGCTCCCAGGGCTGAGCCATCCACTCTCCAGAAAGGATGGGTAAAAGGAGGAAAGGATCCTCCATGTCACCGGACAGTGGGAACAGGAGACACCATCCCCACAGCTGGCTTGGGTCCCACCAAAGGAGCTGGAGCATGGCAGAGTTGGCTCCTGAGCACCGGTGATCCCAAGCACATTCCTTATTCCATCTGTAGGGCTTGTGGCCAGCACAAACCCCATTCCCTGAGAATGGCTGGGGGGCAGCTGACCCCATTGTGGGTTCATACCACAGTGGCTGTGAGAGACAGGTCTCCCTTCAGCAAGAGGGAGAGTTCAGGCCCTCAGCCATGTGTCCCTGTCCCCAGCACTGCTGTTTCTACCCTAAGCGACAGGAAACATTAACATGCACGGGAGCACAGTAACACACCCCACGTTAATTTTTATGGGGAGCCTGTGAGGAGCGGCTGGGGCTGGGTGTGCGGTCTTGGCACAGGCTCAGCCTCCGTCCTCCGGCAGCAGCACTTCCACTACACGTTTGAAGAGAGGCACTGGATTATTGGTAATGGCTCGGGATCCCCAGAGAGTCCTTCAGGCCATCTGCCAGCCCGCCCAGCCCACAGCACCTGCCTGCATGCTCCCGATGGGATGGCAGAACCCCCGGCGTCGCTAATTACCCTGCAGCCGGTGCTACATCCCTTGGATCCTGGGTACAGGGAAGCCGTGTGTGTGGCCCAGCAGGAAAAAAAAGCAGCCCCTGTTATATGGAACTGGGAAAGGCACGCTGGGCCCTCCCTGCTTGCTTTGCTCGCCCCTAGCACAAAGAAAGACAGCCCCAAAACACCAGCACTGGGGGACTGGAGAGCCATTGACCCTCATTCCACTCAGGCTGCACAGCATCAGCCTTTACCAGCCAGATTTTTCTCAGCACTCTGGAATATTTTGGATTGCTTCCTACTCTTCCCCTGCACATTAAGCACCACATGCTAGTGCCTCTTTCCCAGTGCCAGCCAGAGCAATGAAGGGACAACCAGGTCTCTCTGCCACAGCCACCCTACACCACAGCCTAGGGGAGGTTGTGTACAAAATCACATCCCAGCCCTGGGGTTCTCCGTGGGGAATCTTCTTTAATGGCACTCCTTCCTTGACACACTTTGTTCATTGTAAATAGATCTCTCTCCCTGTAGAGGCTTCCCCCCAGTCCTGCAGGGACTCAAGGCACAGTCCAGCAATGTGCTGACAAAACAATAACAGCCCCTTCCTGCAGTCTCTTGAGCAGCCTCATGCCCTAATCCATGGGAGTATTTCTCGGGCTCACATACAGCAGGTGCTCAGCAGCTGTAACCTTCACCAGGCTCAGCCTTTCATCCTGAAAACACTCTTTCCATCGTATTTAAAGCAACAAAAAGGGATGAGGATGATTTCTCCATCTAACGGGTTTATTTTTCTAATCCAGGCACGCAGGGCCAGTGCTGAGTTGCAGGAGGGACATCTGCCTTCTCAGGGCAGAGCCTTGGGAAGGCTCAGAGCTCCCCCTTTCTCCCCTTCTTCTCCTCTTTCCTCCCCTTTCTTCCCTCCCTCCCACGGCATCACCCCCTCCTCCACCCTAGGGCCCCTCAGTGACAGGCACAATGACATTTGTCCCCCCTGCTCTCCTTGGACCCTTCATTTGGCCCCTCGGGCTCTGTTTAAAGCCATTTGCTCCAGGGCTGTTGGGGACAGGGGATGCTTGTTTGGGGACAGGGGGGCACAGCCACCCATTTCACTCCAAGTGTGGTTTCATCCCAGGGAAAGGTGCCTCGGTGCTAGGATTGCTGGTGTGAGGTGATTGAAGGTTGTTTCCTGGGATCCTACAATAAATACAGGGCATTGCTGGTGATGTGGTGGCAGGGTGAGGGGTACGTGGCCCTTCACAGCAGCGGGAAGAATCACCTACAAAGCATTATATGGAGACACAGGGCAGAGGACACCATCCCCAGCATTCGAGGGGACACTGGAAGCCCTGGAATAAAACCCAACCCAGGTAACCAGATGTAAAAATCACTTTTGTGTCAGGCTGTCTGGAGGGATTTGTCCCTGCTTGAGAATGTCTGAAGTGGGTAACTTATGGGATGGATTGAAAACTGGTGGCAGTTCATGATAAACAGCACCTTTTGTGGGTCTGCATTTTCCAATGGCATAATTATTTCCCTTTCCCAGCACATTGCTCATACCCATTTCTCTTTCCAGAGAACATTGTGCTTTAATGATGCTTCATATTTAATTCCCGAGATGCAATTTTGCCTTCACACCACAGACAACGGCCCTTGAATGAGCAGAAAGGCCAGCGTGGGGACACCCCGGCAGCAGCACTGCCAGGCCAGCGTGGGACACAGCCACCATGTCACCTCGAGGCACTGAGAATCCTTCACTCTCTTCTGTACAGAGCACCATGATTTTTGAAGAGGCCATTCTGGAGCTGCTGGTGGTAGCGGGATGCTCGGCACGGTGCGGGCGCGTGTCCTGGCCTTCATCCTGCTGTGTAGAATGGGGCTGGTGGGGTGTGAGGGCTGGGGGGTGGCAGGGGGCTGGACCCCACCCCACAGGTGGTGGGCATGCTTGCTGCCTCCTCTTCTGCCCCAAGCAGTGCAAGCACCAGCTCTGTGCCAGAGTTTTGCAGGAAACTATTGCTAAAAATGGTCACTGATGGCAGAAACAGATCTGTCGGGAAGAGCACTCAGGTCCTGGCTGTGGGAAGGAGCTGAGTCTCACATCCAGCCCAAGCTGCAGCTGACCATGGCACAGAAATCCCACGGGTGCCTTGATCGTGCCACTGCCATGATGCTGGTGGCAGGATCCCATCCAGGAAGGTGCTGGGGAGGCAACGGGGTCCCAAGGCCATGCTGTCCCAGTGCTGGTCGTGGGGAAGAACTCAGGCCAGGGCCACACAGTCTGGTGGAGTATCCCAAAGCCTCATCAGTCCCATGCTGTTGGACCGGAGCACCATCCAGGAAGGGTTCAAGGAGGTGAGAATGGTGGCTGAAGGCTGGCGTAGGCGACGTCTCTCCCAATGGTGTCGGTGTTGGGGTGCAGCAAGGGGACCCCGTTTCTGCCAGTGCCGGGGGGTCCCCGGGGCACGCAGGGCTAGGAGCTGGGCCCCTCGGGGGACTGGGGTGGGGGGCTCAGCTGGCTCTCCAGCAGCGCCCGCGTCCCTTCAGCNTCGTCCGGGCTCCGCAGCTCCGCCGCCCGCGGGGACGCCATGGAACCGCCGCCGGCCTGCGCGGCCAAAGGTGAGCGGTCGAACCGGGACGGGACGCTCCTCTGGGTCGGAGACGGGTGCCCGAACCGGGATGCTTCCCCAAACCAGAGCCGAACCCCGGGGGCGGGATGCTCCCCCTCCCCGGAGTCGTTTTCCCTGACCGGGCTGCCAACCCCACCCCGCAGGTCTCCGAACCGGGCTGCTCCTCCTCCTGGGATCCCGCTTAGCCGAACCGGGCTACCTTCGGAGCTGGGACCCCGCCCGGACTGTCCCCCTTCCCCGGAGTCGACCCCCCCAGACCGGGCTGCTCCCCCGCACCGGTCTGCTCCCGTTCCCTGAACCCGACACCTGCCTCTCCGAACCGGATCGTCCCACCTGGCTCTCCCCCTTCCCAAACCAGGCTCCAACCGCGCGACCCACCTTCCCGAATCTGTCTGAAACCCCCTGTGGGGACCCGTGTCCCTGTGACCCCACTAAACTACCTGTCTCCAGACCCTCTCCTCCCGCCGGGCTCTGCCCTCCGGTTCCCCGCTCCCGCACCGGGCTGTGGCCCCGCTCCGTGCACCGGGCTCCGCTCCCGCTTCTCCGCTCGGTCTGCCCGCCCCGCCGATGCCCGCACCGAGCTGCCCCGCTTCCCCTCCCGGTCCCCCGCGTCCGGCTGCCTACCCCCGCCGCCTCCCGGCTCCCCGGGCAGGTGCCGGTGCCGGTGCCGCCGCGGGGCGGGCGGTGGGTGCCCCGAGCTGCGGTCGCGCACGGCCGCCGCACGCACACGCACACACAGACACGTACGGGGGGCACACACATGCACTCACACGCACACACCCGGGTGCACACCGGCACCTGCTGTGCACGCACCTTGTGCAACAGGGACCCCTCTGTGCACCCCCTTCGACAGCGCCGGGACCCTCCGTGGGCACCCCGGGGGGCTGCGTGCGGAGGGGCTTTGGAGAGGACAGAGCAGCACTGTGGGTTTTGCGTGGGGTCTGCCTGGAGGACGTGTCCCCCACAAGAAGCCGTCCCCTGTGGGGACCCGGGGCAGAACTGGGCTGGAGACACTGGGGCTGCAGCATGAGCATCCCCAGCCCCAGAGACAGCAGGGAGAGGTCCCATAGAGACGTTGCCCACCCTTGAGTCCCCACAAGGGTCCAGCCTGTCCCCAAATTCCCGGGGAACGTGGGGGCTGACCTGGGTTTGGGCCAGGTACGGTATGCCCCAGCCTGGCCCCTCTGGTCCCACCACGATCCCACTGCAGTCCCATGGCATAACACCCCCCCCTTACACACACACACACACATGCACACGTTATTTATTCCATTTTTTCCCAGAGCATTCATGTCAGTGCCTGCACTGTGCCTCCCCCTGACCTGGCACCAGACCCAGGCCCGTGCCCTGGCAGCGACCTGCTGGCAGCCACACGCTTTCCCTCATTTGCTAATATGACGTGGTCTATTTCCACATTTGGAGCAGTGCCTGGAGATGTGGATGCAAATCCCAAGCAGTAGCGGGTGGGCTGCTGACAGCTGCCGGGAAGGTTTGTCCATCACATTGCCATTCCCTTCAACACCTTCACATGCTTTCAGCATCTCCACAAGCACACCCAGTACTGCAGGCGCTGGGTGAGCTCACAGTGCTGGGGCTGCAGGGATGACCCTTGTGCCCTGCACCCTGTCCCCATCGTGTCCTGAACCCTGTCCCCCCACACAGTGTGTTCCTCTGCAGCTACACTGGGCTCTGTGTTACCTATAGTGTCTGGGCACTGCCCTGCTTGGAGATGTCAGATGGGACTCTCCTACCACCTGTGTCATGACAGGGCAGGGATTTTCTCTGAAGTCTCTGTCAGATACAGCTAAAATGGATAAAAAAGGGTCAAAGAGTTTAGGGCGTGCCACACAAATAAAGAGGCACATTTGTGTTTTCTGAGGGCTGGACAGGTGCAACATGACCCAGGGTCAGAACCCATCCAGGCTCAGCACCCATCCAGGCATAGTGTCTGTCCGTGATGCTGACTGGCACCCTCTAGACCAACACATGGCACCTCCAGTCTCTGAGCTGCAGCAGGGGCACGGAGCTGCCATGGCAGAGGGCTCGGAATGAGATGATTTGTAAGGTCTCTTCCAACCCAAACCATTCTGTGACTCTGTGACTCCGAAACACAGAGGCTTCCCAGCACAGTGTCCCCAGAGATGCAGCCAGAAGTGGGCCGAGAAAGAAGCAGAATTAAAAATAAATGTAAGTGCATTCTGACACGTTAACTACATTTAGAGAGGCTTTAGTACCAACCCACTCCACAGGAAGGCAGGAGATGCTTGGAGACAAGTAGGTCATGGGACACAGATTGTCCCAAATCAGCAGGAAAAGATGGATTTGGAGCAGGCGGGCATATCGCTGTGAACAGATGGGCAGGAGCAGATCTGCTGCCTCACCATCGCCAAATTCCCTGGGAAGACAGAACTGCCACCTGAGTGGCACTCCTGAGCAGAGCTGTGGTCAAGCCCTCTGTTCTGGAGCACCCAAGCCCTGCGGCTGCCAATGCACCCAGGGATGCCAAGGCTGGGACCCCTGTCAAGGATGGGGATTTGTGGGGCAGAAGCAGAGCCACTCATGCCATGGCTCCCACCTGCCTTCATATAGGGACAGGGCTGAGCCTTTTGTAGGGTCAGGGCTCCATGCTGCCCAGGGGGCTGCTCCTGCACCCCAATCCCACAGCAGTGCTCGAGAGGCCAGCTGTGATGGATGAGGTGGGGGAATGCGTCCTGCTGGCATTGCTGGATGGGAGCTAGAGGGGACCCCAGGCCTTTGAAGGGCCTCGGGGTAGCCCAAAAACCTTCCCCAGCCTGATCCTGAGTGACTGAGCATGAGGCTGGGGGCTGGCAAAGGCCACTCCATCCCCGAGGTGCTGGCACTAAGGGAAGGGGAGGAGAGACACAGACAGCCAAGATTTATGCTGCCAGCGCAGGAGCAAAGAGAGGAGGGAGACAGCCAAGGTCAGAGGGAGCACTGCCAAAATTCACAATGAAACTGCAGGAGTGCTGGAGGGGAGAGACAGACGACTTGGAAAGAAAGGGAAAGAGGAGGGAGGGAAGGAGTCTGGGAGATGGAGCAGGGTGAGGGAGCCAGACGGGGAACCAGGGATAGGAACATGTCACTCCTCAGACAAGATGATTGAACACACATGAGAGGGACAGCAAATGGGAGCCTCAGGCAGGCAGAAGAGGACAGCAGGAGGAGGAATGTGATGGAGCTAGACAGGCTGTGGACCTGGCTCTGTTCCCCAACGCAGCCCTGTGCAGCACAGCCCAATTTTGGGGAGTGCACAGCTGTGTGGTGCCCACTGGCAGTGCTGACCCCTCTCCAGCCTCACCACCGAGGTGAAGTTTCATTCTTGCCTCCTTAGCATTCACAGCATCCCATGGCAGAGCGAGCGCCCGCAGCCAGCACAACTCAAGGTGACTCGGAGGTCAGGAAAAAAGCAGCCGGGCAATTCAGGAGCTGGCTCTACATTACCAAGAGATCCAGCAGTTTGGGAGGACCAGAGGTGCCCAGCACATCACAACCTCCCTGCCAGTCCCTGTGTGCCCCAGACAGCATCCCAGTGCTCCCCATGGATAGGGGGCGGTTCTGATCCAGCAAACTGCTCCTGGGAGCTGTTGCCACCGGCAAGGCAGGCAGGGCTGGATATCAGCCTTGGTGCTGGGGAGGGCTGGGGCTGCACAGTGGACTTTGGTGAGGGTGATTTTCCTCTTGCAAGGCATGGAGTGCCCAGACAGGTTTGGTGCCCTGGAAGAGCAGTGGATCCCTGCTCTGGGGCTCGTGGGAGGTTCCTTCAAGTTCCCGTTGGGGATACACCACTCCAAGGATGGTTTATAGCAAAAATCCCTCTCCTTCCCCAAACGTCTGAGCCCCAGCCCAAAGGCAGCTGGAGGGATGAAGCCCTTCTTGCCACTACAACCGGCTGCAGAGCCACACTGGGAAGAGGCTCAGCACTTTCCTGGTGATAATTAAGATCTCGTTATCTTCAGCTAACACCAGGGAGACAGGGAAAAACCACAGGTGCCTTGTGATATGGCAACAGCTGATGCGCCGGGCTGTGCCTGGGAGCAAAGGGAGCCTTGCTGTGTTCTGCCTGAATATAAAGCATGGAAAGCACGAAGCAGAGGGTGAAAAACTATTTTTTTCCTGGCTGGTGACACCTAAGTGTGCAAACATACTGTCTTCTCCTCTCGGGGGTGGCACAGATGGGTGGCTGTGCACCTTTAGCCTTCTCCCTCTGCACAGAGGTCCGACCTGAGGCATTGTTTTTTTGTTTCTTTGTTTTGTTTGGGTTTGTTTGTTTGGTTTTTGGGGTTTTTTTTTTGTTTGTTTGTTTTCTTCTGCAAATTTCCTTCACTAGGGGAGTTTTCTCAGACGTGTCTGGAGCCACGCAGGAGCTGCTCACCTGCAGAGAAAGAGATGGGGCGGTGTCTGCAAGCGGGCTCTTAGAATGTCAAGGGTGAAACGGGTTGGGAGGAGAAGAGGAGGGGAAGAAGAAGGAGGGGAGGGGAAGACAAGGAGAGGAGGGGAAAGAAGAGAGGAGAGGAAGGAAGGCAGATGGAGGAGGAGAGCGAGATTGCTTTCCACTCTCATGAACCCAAATGAGGGGTGCGGCACCGTGTGCCCGGGGATGTGTGGGTACTGCCGGTGAGCCCCAGGAAGGAGCAGGGAGCCATTTACAGCGGCAGGTCCCTGCCGCGGGGCTCCGGGGCCGTGCGGAGCCGTGGCGAGTGGACACGGACCCTGCGGGGGCTGCGGCCGGAGCTGCCCCGCACCGGCTCCGAGGGCGGGACCGGCGTGGGACCCCCGGGCCGCGCCTTCCCGCCCTCGGCTGAGCCGCGGCTGAGGCCT